>JAROYE020000013.1:1625000-2225000 GCA_029619315.2 Dynastes maya
GCACTCTTCGGAAATATCTTTCCCACATGCGTTCTTAGCTAAAATATCTACTTTTTCATTAAATTGAATTTCTGAATGGCCTTTTTTCCATACATAATTGATATGGTAACCCAAATTACTTAAGTAATAATCTAAGTAGATTATTTCGCCAATAACTACAGGCGACTTATGATTGGGGTTTTGGAGACTCATGAGTACACTCCTGGCATCATTAAAAATGCAAAAGTTATTTAGCTTGGTTGTAAGTATATATTCAAGAGCCTTTCTTATAGCGGTAGCTTCTGCAGTAAAGATACTGGCTTCTATGGGTAATGAGTAGAGCAACGCAACAGCGCTGAAAACCAGTGGCGGACGCATAAAAGTTTACACAAAATAAATTAAATGTGATACGTGCTCAAACACTTACCGTTTTAAGAGTCCTCCGTGAAATCACAAAGTGGATAATGTCTATTTAATATTTGTAACATTAGATATGTTTCCAAAGTTATTTCGTCAAAGTGAGTGCGGCGTGAAGAAAAAGTGTTTTTGTATGCCGAAAACGAACGTTCTACATCTAGTGACGTTATATTTGCGTAAGTAAAATAATCTTTCAAATAACTTAACGGTTCTGTTGACGCATCTTCACAAATTTGTCTTAATGTGCCTTTATCTAAAACACTTTCAAACCTTTCTAAAACACAAACATTTCTTGCGTCTTCTATCGCGCATAGCTGTGCGTGAACATGTGGCACTATTTGCAAAGATTCCACTAACGACACCGAAGAATTTTGTAGTTTTTCTATCGCAACCGCTAGTCCCACATAATTGTTCTGAATAATTTCCAAATCTGTTTTAACTTGACTATCCTGAAATTTCAAGCGGTTTACCTTGACAGCCGCAGCTTCCTTTGGGTCGAATTCTAAAATCACGATCTTTATATTCTCAAAATATTTAAGATAATAAAATGCAGCCTCTAACCATGTTCCCCAACGAGTAAGAATAGGTTGTGGTGGTTCAGGAATACCGGGGCATAGTCTATGAAATTCCCGAATACGTTTTGGGGATTTTACAAACACAGCTTTTGTATGTGCTATTACAGCGTCTACCTCGGGATAACATTTTCTGATACTATCTGCTACAAGACTGAGAGTATGAATTTTACATGTAATATGCAACAAGTTAGCACAATGTTTTTTAAGAGATCGACCTACAGCAAGCATGTTTGCGGCACCATCACTCATAAACATCAACAGTTGATTTGTTGAAAGTTCAAACTTTTCCAACATTGAAATTACTTCGGCAGTGCATTGTTGTATGTAAAATTGAGGGTGACGGTCGATGTGGTTCCATTGTGCGTACCATTACATTAACCACAGAATGTTTTTACGATCTGTTGTTTCGTCCACACATAACTACAGTTTTTTATCTTGCAACTCCGATTTAATTCTTTCCTCGACATGCTCACGAGCAGACGGCACAACTCTCTGTAATATTCTCTCACTTGGTAACTTAAAGTCCGAATATTCATTCCAAAACGAGACGTATGCTTTCTTCCTTAGTAAATGAAATGGTAAGTTACATGCAATAAACACATAAATTAAATTTAAATTTGTCATAGTCCCGTGTGGAATTTTTTTTTGAAACATGCCCTGCACTATTTACGTGCCGTAGACAATCACTTTTCGACCAACACATTAAATCTATTTTACTACACACGCCATCACACTTTAAATCAGGCATTTCTGCAATAAATTCTCTTATTATGTCCAACTTTGGTCGTTTTCGTGACGTAGGAAACATTTTCAAAATAAACGTAGAACTACGATATAGTATACGACAGCGTAGATGCATACACAACAGATCGGCTTTCGAGTCGCAGTTATACTGACGCTTATACCGAATTGTCCCGGCCGTATTTATTTTGTGTAAGCTTTTACGCGTCAGCCACTGGCTTTCAGCGCAATTTGCGTTGCTCTAGTAATGAGTACCCTCTATTATACTGCAATTGCGGTATAAGGACTGCACAACCCGTGCCCATCTCATTTTTAGCACTATCCGTAAAAATTTGTATGGAGTCTTTAAATTGGAGGATTTTACGATTATACACTATTTTGTTTAAATGGACATCTTTTGTAAAATCTGGGAACAATATAACAGGTACATGTCCTAAGTAGTTGAAAGGGAATCCGTATGAAGCATCACGATTTATTCCCTTTATCTTGTGGTCGAATTTGGCAGTATTTATAAAGGCTGATGCAAGTGGAGGAGATGTTTTCTTTTCTCAGTATGAATATATTAGATTTTGGAAATTTAATTTTGAGCATTTCGTAATAATCTTTGTTCTATGAGCTCTATTTTTCAAAATGAATTTTTCACTAAGATATTTTCTTCTGAGTGTTAGCGGAGGTTCTCCTATTGCAACATACATGGCACCTACAGGTGTTGAGTTCATAACCCCAAGACATAGTCGAATTGAGCTATTATTAACCACATCTAGACAATTTAGAAGAGACTTGCATGCCGAACCATACAGCATACATCCATAGTCCAATGTCGATCTGATCATTGCCCTGTATATAAGTGTAGAATCATAACTAAAGCTGGCCACGAGCGATACCGCGCAGTAGCGTAGAGTCGACCAGGCCTCGCGTTCCACTAGAGTTATTCTGCTAATAGAGATGTTTGCTGCCGCAAGTAATTTCGCTCATCTTTTAAATAAAAATTAAATAACACGTGCTCAAACACTTACCATTTTAAGAGTCCTCCGTGAAATCACAAAGTGAATAATGTCTGTTAAATATCTGCAATATTAGATATGTTTCAACTGTTGTTTCGGCAAAACTAGTACGGCATGAGGAAAAAATGCCTTTACATGCGGAGAACGAACGTTCTACATCTATGACGTAATATTTGCGTAAGTAAAATAATCTTTCAAATAACTTAACGATTCTGTTAACGCACCTTCACAAACGTGTCTTAATGTGCCAAAATCAGAATTTTTCTCAAAAACACTTTCAAATTTTTCTAGAACAGAAACATTTTTTTGCGTTTTCAATCGCGCATAGCTGTGCGTGAACATGTTGCACTATTTGTAGAGATTCTTCTAACGGCACCGCAGGATTTTGTAATTTTTCTATTGCATCTGCTAGTCCGAAGTAATTGTCGTGAATGATTTTTAAATCCATTTTAACCTGACTATCTTGAAATTTCGACTGGCTTTTCTGGATAGCGGCAGCTTCCTTTGTATCGAATTGTAAAACCACGTTCTTAATATTATCAAAATATTTATGATAATAAAACGCGGCCGGTAACCATGTTCCCCAACGAGTTAGAATAGGTTCTGGCGGCTGTGGTATACGGGGGCATAGTCTGTGAAATTCGCGAATACGTTTCGGTGATTTGACAAATACTGCTTTGGTATGCACTATTAAAGCGTCTACCTCAGGATAACATTTTCTGATACTATCCGCCACAGGATTGAGAGCATGAATTTTACACGTAATGTGTAACAAATTAGCAGAATGCTTTTTAAGAGACCGGCTTACAGAAAGCATGTTTGCAGCACCATCACCCACTAACATCAAGAGTTGGTTTGTTGAAAGTTCAAACTTGTCCAATGTATTTAACACTAACTTTGAAATTACTTCGGCAGTACACTGTTGTATTCGTTTGGAGACTAATAGAATTGAAGGTGCCGATTGATGAGGTTCCAATTTGCGTGCCATTACATTAAGAACAGAATGTTTCTTCCGATCTGTTGTTTCGTCGACACATAACCACAATTTTTGATCTTTCAACTCAGATTTTATTTTTTGTTCAATATGTTCGCGCGCAGATGGCACAATTCTTCGTAACGATGTTCGACTTGGTAATTTGCACTCCGAATAGTTATTCCAAAATCAGATAAATGGTTCCTTATCTAGTAAATTAAACGGTATATTACATGCGATAAACGTAACGCATAAATGAAATATAAATTTTTCATTGTCTCGTGCGCAATTTCTTTTGAGACATGCTTTTCACTATTTACGTGTCGTAGACAATGTTGTCTGGACCAACACATTAACGGGATTTTACAGATTACACATTTAATTTTAGCACCTTCATATATTAAGTCTGGAATTTCTGTAATAAATTTTCGAAGTTTGTCCGACCGCGGTCGTTTTGCTGACGAAATCATAATTTTTCTATGACAGATAAACAATTGCGCAAATGACCGACAGCGAAAATGTCCGTACTGCTCCGCAGACGAAGTAATACTACCGTTCCTCTCGGTCCGAACTGATTCTACGCCGATGCGCGGTACCGCTCGTGGCCAGCGTTAATCATAACTATGAATTATATTAAATTACTAAAACTATCAGTCTCATTTTTCAACATTCAAAAACAGATTAAAATAAAACAAACAATTTTAACTAAAAATTAATATTTAAACAATATTAATATTTTTGTGATACGAAGTTGTATTTAAAATCAAAAGTTAATCCTTTCCTGTAAAACAGCGACACATTTTTTTAAATGTTAAGTATACCCTAAAACTATTGATTGCTTAACAAAAGTTATATTTAATTTCTTTTCACTTTCATTGTTAGGTTACTCAATCCTCTTAGGCAATAAATTACTTTCTATTCACATCGTAGACAAAATTATCTATTGTAGGCTATATTAAGATTATATTACGTTTACTTGCACACTTAACATTTCGAATAAGAGCATTTCAACAGCCAGACGGTCCGCAACAAGAATCGCAAGATATCAACAGAGTTGCATCACTTTCAGGTATATGAATTTAATGTGCCAATATCCTTTCCTGATTGCAAATTATATGGTCGAGCCATACGAACTGCACATTCACAACTGTAATAAAAAGATATTAGAATTCCATTCGCAGAGGTCTAGTCACTTTAATTATAAGAGGTTATTACACCGATTTTTTTATTTGAATTCTCAAGAAAATTAAATGACAGAATGCCGTAGTGCTAATATTTTTTAATCGTACTTCAAGTGAATAAAAATTAAAAATCAAAAGATAAACTATCGCTGAAACGTAGTAGAAATCCAAATTACGTAAAAAAAGATGGCATTGTTTTACTTGTTAATATTTTGACTATGTTAACAATCTTATTACAGCGCTTTAGCGCATTCTATTAATTTCTCATAAAATGAGATTATTAAAATGTTTTAAGAGGTCTTTTATCTTCCCTGTATTACAAGACACAAGTAAAATTACTTCTAATTAGCGCCCTTTATGCTTTTCTGTATTTTGAATAATCGTATTATACAGGGTTGTGATAAAGAAACGGATTAGCTTTTGTACCAAATAAAACCTACTTGATCAAGAATTGGGTGGATCCGTCAATTTTGATTTCTTGAAATGCATTTTAAGAAAAAAAAAATACAGGGTTAATCAGAAGTGCTACCTGTTTAATTTTTTTTTAATAAAACACTTTGTATATTTTTACATTTTTAAATTCTTCAATTAATTTTAGATATTTTTTATAAAACATGCCCCATATCAATCTTCAACGGTTTTCGACATATTCACGCATAAATTTTTTTTGAAAACAAGATAGGCAAACAGCAAAGTAATGACAAAAACTAATTTATATGATGTTGAAAATGTGCTCCACCAACTGTCTTGCAGTAGATCAATCGGCCTAGTATTGCTTGTATTACTTGTAGAGAAATTTCTCGTATTACTCGTCGAACGAACACTAAGCGTATCTACTGAGTTAGGTCAGATTTATAAACTAAATTTTTAACGTGGTCCAGTAAAAAAAACTCTGATGGGTTAAAATCGGGCAATCTGGATGGACACTCTATTGGCTCTCGTCTACCTATCCATCGCCGCGGAAAAATTGTACTTATGTACATGCAGAGAAATGGTTTCTTGCATCAAGAAAATAGATTTCCTTGCAAAAATTAGTCTCTATTCAAGAAAATATTTTTATTTCAAGACTATAAAAATGTATAATATAAGAAAATAATTTTCTTGATATTTTGTTTGAATTAAATAAATATTTTCTTATGGCTAGAAAATCAAGAAAATCCAAGACAGAAAAATGTTTCTTCCAAGTAAATCATTTGGTTCTAAGTTAAGAAAATATTCATATTAAAGGTAGGAATGAAAAAATGATCAAGATCACACAAAATTCTATTGAGAAATAGGGCGACCAGTTTCGTTTTCAAAAAATACATCATCAGGTCAGCTACAAGGATATCCAATAAAAGAAAAATTATAATAAGGGAAAAAAAACCTAAATTTAATAATTAAAAATTAGGAGCAAGTGAATGAGCTAATGTAAGAGTGTTTTTTATCGGTTACATCATAATTAAATTATTTCTTTAAGCTTTAAGTACTAGCATGGCGCCTACGAGGCGCCAGGTCTTTTACAAATTGCAATATCTTTCACAAAATTTAATTTACGTCAGTTTACCTTATATGTATTCCTCGAATGGTGTTTCTAAAACCTATGTAACACGATATAGTCCGGATATTGCATGCATTGAAATATAAACAAAAGATATAATTTATGACCCTGCACTCGGTGGTGTTTGAAAGGCGCCGTGTCAGTAGTTACGTTTGTTTTTTTTTTGAGCTTTCATTATACATAACGGGTGTTTTTGTGAGTGATTTATAGTACAGTATTTAAAAATTTCTATGTCCATTGAATATTGAGTTAGTAGTTCGTTGAGCCTTAACGTGTACAGTTGACATTATGGATAGTAAACGTGGATTATGTGATGAAGAAATAGCGAAATTGTTTGAAAGTGACGATTTTTGGATAGAATTTGATAACGAAAACATCTATCCCGAAAGCGACTTAGGTTCAGATCTTGAAAGTGTATCTAGTCATGATAGGGATTCAGTCATTGAAGAAGATGATAGCAATACGGAAGAGTTATCTGATGCTACAGATTTTTACTTAGGTATGTAAAAATAAACTCTGTTGTAAAATACTTAGCTCTTATGGTTTATAATTTCATAAGTAAAAATATAACTTCAAAGTGGAATAAAATACCCCCTCCAACATCACGAACACGAAAAAGTAATATTGTTATTCATCTTCCTGATTGCAAAGGTCACGCGAAGAATGTAAAAGAAATTTCCGCTATATTCGCGCTATTCCTTGACGATTGGGTAATTGGAATATTGGTGGAAAATACAAATAAATACATTGAGTTGAAAGTAAGACCCAACTTTCAAAGAGCTAGCTGTGCAAATTCCGTGACACAACAATGAAATAAAAGCTTTCGTAGGACTGCTCATTGTCGCCGGTGTACTGCGATCATCTCATTTGAATTTCAGAGACTTATTCTCTGATAATGATTTAGCCAGTCATTTTTTTATACAACAATGAGTTATGAAAGATTCATATTTATACTTCGTTGTATTAGATTTGATGACATTACTACACGTAATGAAGGTCTTCAAATAGATAAACTTGCCCCAATATGGGATTTATTCGAGAATATTGTTTCGAAATACACTGAGTTTTTTTCGCCCTCTGAATTCGTTACTATTGATGAACAATTTGGTGGCATTTCGTGGTAACTGCAGGTTTCGACAATATATTCCATCAAAACCAAATCGCAATGGAATAAAAATTTTTGCTCTGTATGACGCCAACAATTTTTATACTGTAAACATGCAAGTGTACACCGGAACTCAGCTTGAAGGACCTTATAAAGTCGGTAACTCTGCAGAGGAAATCGTCGTTCGATTGATCCAACCTATCGATAAGACTGGCAGAAATGTGACAACCGATAACTGGTACACAAGTGTAACCTTATCAGAGCGCTTATTGTCGGGCCATAATTTAAAATTAGTAGGAAGAATACGCAAAAATAAAAGAGAAATTTCAGCAGCGTTTCTTCCCAACAGGAATAGAACTGTAAAAAGTACACTGTTTGGATTTTCAAAAAATGCAACGTTGATTTCTTATGTACCAAAAAAATCTAAGGCAGTTCTTCTACTCTCCACAATGCACCATGATGCAAACATTGACCAAGATACCGGAGAAGAAAAGAAACCGGAAATTTTGACATTCTATAATACAACTAAGGGTGGAGTGGACGTAACAGATAAACTCTGTGCTATGTACAATGTAGGACGACGAACAAGGAGATGGCCATTGGTTTCATTTTTCGCGCCTTAAATGCTTTCATTATTTATAAACATAATAATATTGAATCAATCACTGCGCGTAAAAATTTCCTCAAAATATTAGGACAAGAATTTGTAAAACCATATCAAGTAGATCGCTTGGAGTACCCTCAATTGGCAAGAAAAATTCGAAAAGTTCTAAACGAGCGTTTAGAAATTGAGCTTTAACATGTAGAAATTCCAACTACAAGTTCAAGAAAGCGGTGTTACCTGTGCCCTAGAAAAAATAACCACCATTTTAAACAAATATGCTCTAAATATTTTGAATGAGTTAATATTTAGGTTTATTTATCCCTTTTTTATTATTATTTATTATATATTTAAAAAACTATAGTTAAATTAGTACACATGGTAAATAGTAATAAAAAGAAAAAAATACTACACTAACCAGTATCTTTTGAAAATGTTTATGAAACGTTGTACGTTAAAGGTTATATCATTATGTGGGTAAGTATGGTATCTGCATTCCAGTTATGTCGCTATCTAGTACAGCATGACTATAACTACTGGCACCAGGTGTCGCTAAGAGATATTTCTGTTGCTGTTTTTGAAGATTAGTGGCATAAACTGAGAGATTTAACAGCAATGTGGCCAGAAGCAAGACGCGTTAATGCTTTTCTCTTCTCATATTGTTTTTGCCGTTGGTGATTCTATCAATACCAGCAGCTATTTATTAGCATTATCTTGGCTATTGTTTCTAGACACTTTTTTCCTGTGTACTTCTACATTAAGTTCACTTTTGTTTGAACATTATTCTGTAGATAACCTTTACTTTAGCCTTTTTAAAATCACAAGCAATGTGAATAATTTACTGTATTATGTACGGACATGTCGTACTGTTTTAAATAAGGTAAGCGCAATTAATAATGTGCATATAAATAATATGCATTTCAAAAATTCTAAGTTTAAAAATGCTTTATTTTAAGAACATGAAATTATTGATTTATGAACAATACCTAAGCGTGTCTGGAATTAAGAAAACTATTTACTATCCTTAAGAAAATATTGTTTTGTGTTACAAGGGCCATTTACTTATACTAAGAATCGCTTTCTTAAAATTGTCTGCAAGATTTTCTTAAATCAAGTTAACAAATGTCTTACACAAAGAAATACAATTATTTCATTACGAGTATATACTTCTCTTAAGCGGAGAAGGACGACCACTAAAACTATTTTTAACAGTATCCACTTCATTGCTACCCTCAACACTGTCAGTTGACTACATAATAGGAGAGTGATTTATCGTATCCAATCGTTCATCTTCAGCGAGGCCCATTTTGGATGTGATATTACAACAAAGTTCAAATTTGATTACTAATTTATTGACTTTTATTTGACGTTAACCGGTAGATAAATTTAAAATTAAAAATATTTTGAATAACAACAAATGCTGGTAAATCAGTTACAATATTTTAAAAACTTAGATGTTAACATTTCGAAAACCGTTGAAGATTGGTATAGGGCATGTTTTATGAAAAACTTCTACATTCTGAAAATATAAAAATATACAAAGTGTTTCATTAAAGAAATTAAGTTTATACACGCGGCACTTTTCTGATCAACCCTATATAATTTTTGTTCTTAAAAAATGCATTTCAAGAAAACTAAATTCACGGGTCCAAGCGGTTCTTGATCAAGTAAACGGTACTCTGTACAATCGACAGAAAATTGGCATAACACACGTTGTTCCCTCTTTATTGTAACAGTCTGAAAACCCACACCTGCCGAAAGAGCTCCGTAAGTGGTGTAAGTCCGCCATTGATTTTTTTTTTATCTTTACCACTCAGAAGTTACTTTGGAAAAAATAAATTTGGGGCTAATTTCAAAGACAGATTACATCCCCTAAATATGCATGTCTGCCGTAACGGGAGATGCCGTAGAGCAATCAGAATCGGCGATTTACACTTCGGGTACTTGCTTTGATGGTTAATCTATTTTCTTATTTTTCTGAAGACATTTTTAGATTCGTTCATAACTTGCTTGATTTCAATTGTAATTGCTGAACTTCTCCAAGAGTGATCAGTTGATTAATTAACACTTGATAACAGTTAGAGTCGTTTTGGATTTTTGTTATTTTTATTGTTGTTAAGCGTTTCTCCAATCCTTTCAAATTATATGTGAATAGTCCATAGAACTAATTTATATAGTATATCTCAACATTGTTAAATGGTTAAAATAAAAATAAAGTTTGAAATTAAATACGAGGGTAGGTCTTAAGCTTTTACAAACGACCACTAAATGGCGGTAGTGAGATACAGAAATCGGCCAAGCAGTTTGTGTACAGTAGGCATTTCATAAAAGCAATTTTGTGAAAAAATGGAAATTTCACGTGAAGGTTTTCGTTGGATTCAGTTTTTACGATCTTAGTAAAGGCCTAACGTAACAACAATGTCTCGAATCGTTTCGTTCAACTTTTAGTAATAAAGCTCCATCAGACTGTATAATTATAATAAACTGGTTCGCAGAATTTCGTCGTAGTTCTGCTTCCGTGAGTTATGAATTTCGTGAAGGTTGACCAAAATCGGTTGTTATTCCAGAAACATCGATACTGTGATTGAAAAGGCTTACCGTGAGATAGAAACATCCTTAAGCACATCGAAGACATGGTACATTCGATTTTGCATGAACATTTAGAGATGAAAAAGATCTGTTCACGAGGGGTTCCGCATAATTTGACCCATGTCAATTGGTGTGAGGAAATGATTCGACAAAATTCGACAGAGGAACTTCAAAATCCCTATACAATATCGTAATAGGTGACGAAACTTGGATATATTCATACGAACCGGAAACTAAGCAACAATCAACTGCTGGGGTGTTTCCAGTTGAACCGAATCCAACAAAAGTTGTTCATTCACGAAGCACCTCCAAGAAAATGATTGCTTGTTTCTTTCGTTGTACTGGACATGTCGCGAGCATTGCTTTGGATGATCGAAGAACAGTTAATACTGAATGGTATACAACAATTTGTTTGCCAGAAGTCATCGATGAAATCAGGAAAAACAATCAACAACGACACACCTTCCTGCATCATGACAAGGCCAGCTCCCACACAGCACGACAAATAATTGATTATTTGAATTAGAAAAACATCTCTCGTATTCACCTGATTTATCGCTTAACTATTTCTTGTTGTTTCCGAATGTCAAACAGAAAATGCCTGAGCAGCAATTTTTATCACCTCAAGGAGCTGC
Source organism: Dynastes maya (assembly GCA_029619315.2). Classification (NCBI taxonomy): domain Eukaryota; kingdom Metazoa; phylum Arthropoda; class Insecta; order Coleoptera; family Scarabaeidae; genus Dynastes; species Dynastes maya. Next base: position 1,636,341 of record JAROYE020000013.1, read on the forward strand.
TGAAGCCATCAAAAACCATGCTTTACAGATATTGCCTTTAGAGTGGAAAAAATGTTTCGAGAATTGGTTCAAACGCAAGTTACATAAACGCACTTTGTATACGAGGTGTAAATAACCGGACTGGTGCTGCTATCGGCAAACAGCGAACACGCCACGGCAGGTTTGAACATGTCTGTGCTTATAGATGCTTCCCCCACCCTGAGCTCGATGGGCACGATTGTACGTCGCTCAATCTCGCTGTAGCAATCATCCGTTCAAGTCCTTATGCTAGCGTCGCGTCGGAAAAATGCAGAGTGTTCAGATCGAGCAACGAGTTAACCTCAAGTTTCTTGTGAAACTGGGAAACACTGCTACAGAAGCTAATGCCATGTTAAAGGAAGTGTACTGAAGTGAGTGTTTATCGCGCACAAAAGTTTTTGAGTTGTGTAAAAGGTTTAAGGAGGGACGTGAAACGACCGAAGACGATCTGCGGCTTGGACGACCCTCAACATCAAGACGACATTCAGAAAATTGGTAAATTGATCCACGAAAATCGTCGTTTGAGTGTCCGAGCTCTTACTGAACCCTTCGTGAACGAGTGAGAAGACGAAGACCCGATTTGTGGAAGAGCAAATTCTGGATGCTCCACCAAGACAATGCGCCAGCCCATTCCGCCTTGTCTGTGAAGGCGTTCTTTGCGAAATCCGGCATCACCGTGCTGGACCACGCACCGTACTCGCCCGACCTGGCCCCCTGTGTGACTTTTTTTTTATTTCCTAAGGTAAAATCGGAGCTTAAGGGAACAAGATTTGACTGTGTGGAAGCGATGAAAACGAAAGCGATGGAGGTTCTCAACAAGCTGACAGAAACGGGCTTCCAGCACTGCTTTCGACAGTGGAAAATTCGTATGGGGCGTTGTAGGGATCGGCAAGGAGAGTACATTGAAGAGGATAAACTTTGTAGTGTAATTGGTGATCAATAAAATGTTTTGTAGCACCACTCCGGTTATTTAATTGCCACACCTATTAAACAATACGTATAATGGAATGAATGTAACAGACGAGTGCGTGCAAATTCCGTTATGTTCTTGGAAGCGACTTATCAGCGCGTCGCCTGAGAAAGAGACACTTAGTTTTTAAGATTTCATTAGAGGTAGTTGAATTTAGAGTTAATGAAACAAAAACCTGGGTTACTCAAATTTGGTAAACAATCTGAATCTGCACAAAAGCTGGTGTTTCTTTTTTTGCTGAAAGAAAATCGATCCCAAGCTAAGTCGCATGCAAAAGTATATAAATCTTAAAAGCGAATATTTTCGAAAACAATAAAACGATTTGCAGCAAAAGTTTTTTTTCTTTCAGTTTTCGTAAAAACTTAAAAGGTAAGAGAAGACTATAAATTTATTTGCAAATGTTACTGTGTCTGAGTTGACAGTATATTGTTACCGAAAATAGAAATGATAGAACGTATTTATTTAAACATAATTCAGAATACATTTACTTAACCATCTGTAATATATTTTGGGTTAAATAGTTTAAAATTTAACAACACATTATTGACAAATCCTTCATATGCAATGGTCTTGCGATTATGATTAAATTAAATTAGTGGTGCTTGCAATTGACAATGATTTTGTCTTCATGTCAATACTTCAGATACATACATTTATGTACATATGTTATGCAAATAAACAATTGACGGACAGATATGTGCTACATGACATGGAAATTGCAACACCAAGGAGGGGTGCGATTTTTTTTACCAAATAATTGATTATAATTTTAAGCGATGGATCAAGTGGTCATGGCATAGTATTTCTTATGAGTTTTGATTTAATTTTCACCGATTTTTCTTGTCTCTGTTAACGTGTTTTGGGAGTTTGATTATGCCATAAGTGCGGCAACGTGGAAATTACAGCCAGTTGAGCGAATTCAACAGAGGTCTAATTGTTGGCTTCTACGAAGGTGGTCTTTCATTCAGGAAAATTGTAAATCGCCTTTATCAGAAGCAATCCACCATCATGCGCTATTATCAGCCACGGGCTAGGGAGGGCCAGGGGAGTCTCGGAACCAAGGGCCGAAGAAAAACTAATGAGGTGCAGGACCGCCATCTTTGCCTAATGGCATTGAGAGATTGATTCCCCAGTACTAAATCAATTGTTGATCTATAATAATTATTAGAATAATAATAATTTTAAATTACTCATCGCCACCACTGCACCATATGCAGGTTACGGTGCTAGCACTCGCCAGCGAGGACCGGATCTTCGGAAACCCGTCGGCGAGTGCCAGCACCAGCAACCGCCCACAAAACTTGTGTATAAATCTTATTTCATTATATTCTTTTTACAACTCATTCTCACTTCATTACAACTTATTCTCATTAATCAGTAATTGATAACATGCTAAAACTAAAGAGATATTTCATTTCAATAAAAATCAAACTCGTATACTAAGCCGCTAAGCAATAGCTTGTCAGCAGCTTAGTAACAGTTCAGCGCCAAAGCGAGAAAACAAACTCTTCCTCTCTATGCAGTAATCAAACCCAAAAACCATAAACTTAGTGGCGGGTCACTCCCAAAACAAGATATGAAACACGCGATATATCAGAACTAAACATTCGTCTCCATTAACCAAGCTTTAACATTTGATTTTAGACTATTCATTGTGGTGAGACCTCTATAATAATTTGGTAACATATTTAAGATCCTGGGAACTACCGAGTCTCATGCGATCACCGTATTTGTTATTGAATTTAGTGATTTTTAAATTCACTAAACTTAAAATAATTATTCATTATGAATATACAATTTTTTATAGTGAGAACCTCGGCAGATCCATATATCTCATCCATCGGGGTATCGGAGATCCCATAATTCAACACAGATTGGACTGAACTACAATATATTAATTTTAGCGTCTCATTCGGGATTATGTCATAAATCATGTGAAAAGACCAAGCAAAGTACCTTAGTCGTTTACTCAAGTTAGATATATGAGCTTCCCGCAGGAAGGAGGAGTCAATAGTAATTTCCAGGTATTTATGTTGTTTAACATTATGTATACATTGATTGTTATGAAAAGCAAGGTTTATATTGTGTGACTCCTTTAAATGAGGAGAAGATACATGCATTAATGTAATCTTACTGCGGTTAATCTTCAGGCCCTTATCGTGACACCACAATTGAAAATTGTAAAAATCTCTGTTTAGTGAGTCGTTCGCGGTCTTTAAATCTTTATGGACAGAGACTATTAACGTATCGTCCGCGTATAGATAATATTTACATGTTTCAAAACAGTACTTTATGTCGTTGGCATATAGAAGGTATAGAAGTGGGCCCAGGATACTTCCCTGGGGGACTCCAGTTTTAACTTGTACTTTTCTACCTACAGTTCGGCCAATCTTAACTGCAAAACAACGATTGCGCAAATAATCCTCGTACCACCTATTTAATGAACCTCATATACCCGCTTTCTCTAGCACGATCAAGGTCTTTTTATGGTCTAAACTGTCAAAAGCACGCGAGAAATCAACAAATACACATAAAACATGCTTATTATAATTGTTTTTCGTTTACTAAATTTGAAAAATATTCTAGCAAATCAATTGTTCCTTTGTTTTTCTGGAAACCGTATTGGAAAGCATCTATAACATTATATTTGATCAAAAACTCGCTTATGATGTTGTGTACATAACGTTCTAGTAGTTTATCAACCGTTGGTAAAATAGAAATTCCTCTATAGTTTTCGTAATTGTTACGAGGACCCTTTTTGTATATAGGTTTCAATATGCTACTTTTTAAACCAGGCGGAACCATACATTTTTCAAGCGACATGTTAATTAATTTCTGAATGGGAATACAAAAACAATCACGAAGATCTATTAAGTCCGCTGCCCTCATCCCAACCCTCTGCTTTGTTTTTGTTTAGTACACAGATAATCGATCTAGTTTCATTGACTGAAATAACAGGTATAAAAATCGAATTGTCTAGCGTGAAGGTGAATTCGCGATTACAACTCTTCATCAGTTCTTCAAACAGTTAATTATCACAATTAAGAGAGATATTATTAACCTGGGCAAATATGCGGTAACAGCTTGAGGCGTGGCGAGGGCATAAAAGTTTACACATAAAATAGGAGGTAAGAAATAAATTATAAAACGTGCTGAAGCACTTACCGTTTTAAAAGTCTTCCTTGAAATCACAAACTGGGTAACATCTGTTAAATATTTGAATCATTTAGATATGTTTCCACAGCTGTTTCAGTCAAGTGAGTACGACGTGCGGAATAAATGTTTTTTAATGCCGAAAACGACCGTTCGACATCTAGCGATGTTATATTTGCATATTTAAAATAATCTTTGAAACAACTTAATGCATCTTCACACGCACCTTCACAAATTTGTCTTAATATAAGAAAATCGGAGTCTTTCTCTAAACCACTTTCAAATTTTCGTATTACACACCAATTTGTTCCGCCTTCTACAGCGCATAACTGTGCGTGAACATCATTCACAATTTGAACAGAATCCACTAGCGACATCGAAACATTTTGTAATTTTTCTATTACCTCCGCTAGTCCGAAGTAATTGCTGTAAATAGTTTGTAAATCTCTTTTAACCTGACTATCTTGAAATATTTCCTGGCTTTTCTTGATTGCTGCAGCTTCTGTTGGATTGAGTTTTAAAACTACCTTCTTTACTTGATCAAAATATTTGTTGTAGTAAAACGCAGCCTGCAACCATGTTCCCCAACGTGTAACAATCGGCTGTGGTGGTTCAGATAAATCAAGACACAGTTTGTGAAATAGTCGGGTACGTTTCGGAGACTTTAGACACACTGCCTTTGTACTAGCAATCAATGCATTTACTAGTGGAAAACATGTAGCAATCGTTTGTGCCGCAAGATTTAGAGTATAGATTTTACACATTACATGTAAGAAGTTACCACTGTGTTCTTGAAGAAATCGGCCCAAAGGACGCATGTTTGCGGCACCATCACTCATAAACATTAAAAGTTGCTTAGTTGAAACTTCAAATTTGTTCAATGAGTTCAACACCACCTTGAAAATCTCATCGGCAGTACAATTTATAACGCTTTTGGAAGCAAGTAAGAAGGAGGATGACGGTCAATGTGGTTCCATTGTACGTACCATTACATTAACCACAGAATGTTTTTGACGATCCGTTGTTTCGTCCACACAAAACCACAGTTTTTTATCTTTCAATTCCGTTTCCATTCTTTTTTCTATATGTTCACGAGCAAATGGCACTACATTTCGTATCGATGTCCGACTAGGTAATTTACAGTCCGCATATTTATTCCAGAAGGAGACAAATGCTTCTTTGTTTAGTAAACAAAACGATAGATTACATAAAATAAGAGTAACACATAAATCAAATGTAAATTTTTCTCGGTCTCGTATGCCACTTTTTGCAGAAGAATGCTGTTTGCTTTCGATCTGACGTTGACAGTGCCTTCTGGACCAACACATTAAAGGGATTTTACAAACTAGACATTGAATTTTAGCGCCATCAAAAATTAAGTCCGGCATGTCTACTATAAAGTTTTTAACTGTATCTGCCATTGGTCGTTTTCGCGACGTACCTAACTGCGACATTTTTAAAGCAAACATAAGCGTACAATTACGAAATAAGCTACGATAGCCTACATATACACAGAACTACTCGCGTACAGCATCGATTTAGTACTGACGCTGTGAACGCGTGAAATAAATAATCGCCGACTTCGCACCACATATCTACTACACTGACTGTTACCGCTGTTTGCCCAGACTAGATATTATTATACAACGCTTCAAAAGAATTTGTGAATCCTTCTACAATATCATTTTCTTTGAGATTCATATACTCCACTAGCTTCTGATCTTCCGAACTTTTTTTCAAACCACCAATCAGGCAGTTAACAAAATACCAAGTCTTTTTCATGTTCCCCTTATATTGGTTGAATATATCGCAGTAGTAACTTCTTTTAGCTATTTTTATTAAATAATTTGCTTTGTTTCTTGCTTTTTTATCTTACTCGTAATTCTAATTTTTCGTGATTTAATCCCAAAAACTTTTTCCATTCAAACTTTTTGTTCCTCCCATTTATAGATTCTAACACTTTTTTCGTAATCCACGGTTTTATAAGCATTGATCGTCTTTTACGCAAAGTTTTTACCGTAATAGCGCAAGTAAATGCGTCTTCATATATCTACCGTATATACTCATACAAGCCCGCAACACTGCAAATATTTTCTATCTCTGTCACCCTCATATTATTCACTAGATATCGATGTAAACTATCCGGATTTGTTTTTGTTATCTGTTTATCGTATCGAAGTTTTTTTGTTTCGCTCTTTAAAATTGTACCGCACAACATATAGTGATCTGAGATTTTTATTTTTATAGCCACGCTTTTGAATTGTAAAATACGGCTTTTGAAAAAATGTGATCGATGCATGATTTTTTCAGATCATCAATCCTAAATTCCTAACGCGTAACCACATTTTTGCTAACAAAACCGTTACCAAACATTATGTTTTGATAATCGAGATTGAAATTCCGAGAAGTAAACAATCCTTAAAGAGTCAATGCTCAAAGATTGTTTTAAATGCCTTAATTTTAATATTATTATGTTTAGTTTTGAAGTTAAAGATTGACAATTGCATTTCAGCGACGAAGCTAGAGTTACTCCCAACAAATTAGCTGAATTAGAATGATTAATAATGTTGCTTGAAATCTGTAAATTTGGATAGAAATTAATTTTCTTTTGGATAGTATGGAATAGAATGTACTTAATTTTGTCAAAATTTAAGGGGAGTCCATTTGCACAACACCAGCTGTAGATTCGATCTAGCAACTCTCTGAACATCTTGCTTATTGCTAGTACAGTTGTAGCCCAGTACAGTTGTGTCGTCCGCATAATACAATCACATTGTAATCTCCCAGAAAGTCAACGATGTCGTCAATAAATAATGAAAATAAAACAGGTCCAACGACGGATGCCTGTACTACACCAATGTTGCTTGGTAAAAGAGAAGATTTAATTCTTTGTTTCGTGTTAAAATTTATTACTAAAGCTGGCCACGAGCGGTACCGCGCAGTAGCGTAGAGTCGACCAGGCCTCGCGTTCCACTAGAGTTATTCTGCTAATAGAGATGTTTGCTGTCGCAAATAATTTCGCTCATCTTTTAAATAAAAATTAAATAACACGTGCTCAAACACTTACCATTTTAAGAGTCCTCCGTGAAATCACAAAGTGAATAATGTCTGTTAAATATCTGCAACATTAGATATGTTTCAACTGTTGTTTCGGCAAAACTAGTACGGCATGAGGAAAAAATGCGTTTATATGCAGAGAACGAACGTTCTACATTTAGTGACGTAATATTTGCGTAAGTAAAATAATCTTTCAAATAACTTAACGATTCTGTTGACGCACCTTCACAAATGTGTCTTAATGTGCCAAAATCAGAATTTTTCTCAAAAACACTTTCAAATTTTTCTAGAACAGAAACATTTTTTGCGTCTTCAATCGCGCATAGCTGTGCGTGAACATGTTGCACTATTTGTAGAGATTCTTCTAACGGCACCGCAGGATTTTGTAATTTTTCTATTGCATCTGCTAGCCCGAAGTAATTGTCGTGAATGATTTTTAAATCCATTTTAACCTGACTACCTTGAAATTGCGACTGGCTTTTCTGGATAGCGGCAGCTTCCTTTGTATCGAATTGTAAAACCACGTTCTTAATATTGTCAAAATATTTATGATAATAAAACGCGGCCGGTAACCATGTTCCCCAACGAGTTAGAATAGGTTCTGGTGGCTCTGGTATACGGGGGCACAGTCTGTAAAATTCGCGAATACGTTTCGGTGATTTGACAAATACTGCTTTGGTATGCGGTATTAAAGCGTCTACTTCAGGATAACATTTTCTGATACTATCCGCCACAAGATTGAGAGCATGAATTTTACACGTAATGTGTAACAAATTAGCAGAATGCTTTTTAAGAGACCGGCCTACAGAAAGCATGTTTGCAGCACCATCACTCACTAACATCAAGAGTTGGTTTGTTGAAAGTTCAAACTTGTCCAATGTATTTAACACTAACTTTGAAATTACTTCGGCAGTACACTGTTGTATTCGTTTGGAGACTAATAGAATTGAAGGTGCCGATTGATGAGGTTCCAATTTGCGTGCCATTAAGAACAGAATGTTTCTTCCGATCTGTTGTTTCGTCGACACATAACCACAATTTTTGATTTTTCAACTCCGATTTTATTTTTTGTTCAATATGTTCGCGCGCAGATGGCACAATTCTTCGTAACGATGTTCGACTTGGTAATTTGCACTCCGAATAGTTTTTCCAAAAGCAGATAAATGGTTCCTTGTCTAGTAAATTAAACGGTATATTACATGCGATAAACGTAACGCATAAATTAAATATAAATTTTTCATTGTCTCGTGCGCAATTTCTTTTTGAGACATGTTTTTCACTATTTACGTGTCGTAGACAATGTTGTCTGGCCCAACACATTAACGGGATTTTACAGATTACACATTTAATTTTAGCACCTTCATATATTAAGTCTGGAATTTCTGCAATAAATTTTCGAAGTTTGTCCGACCGCGGTCATTTTGCTGACGAAATCATAATTTTTCTAGGACAGATAAACAATTGCGCAAATGACCGGCAGCGAAAATGTCCGTACTGCTCCGCAGACGAAGTAATACTACCGTTCTTCTCGGTCCGAACTGATTCTACGCCGATGCGCGGTACCGCTCGTGGCCAGCATTATTTATTACATCTATTTCAACAAGTTGTATTTTACTAGAGAAATGAGAAATGATCCAATTAGCCACATTTCTCCTAAATCCCAAACAGTTGAGCTTGTATAACAACAAATTCTGTTGAACACAATCGAAGGCTTTAGTTAGGCCGCATAGAATACCAATCGGGCATAACCTACTCTCTTTGATGCGAAGTATGTTTGTATGAATATCTAATAGAGCGATGATTGTGGATTTGCCAGCCCGGAATCCGTGTTGAGAAGAGGATATAATATCGTATTTATTTATGAAACTATCTATGCGATTGAGCATAGTGTATTCGAATAGCTTCGAAAGGGACGAGGAAAGTGCAATAGGTCTGAAATTTGAGATGTTGTTATCTCCTTTTTTCGGAACAGGTTTTATGGATGTGTCCTTTATCAAAAGATTAATTAATTAGGTAAACTATAGGCGTTACAAGTTCACACTCGAATTCCTTTAAGATGCAGGCTGGGATACCATCACAACCACATGTGAATTTATTCTTAATTTTTATCGAAAATTACGAGGGATGATCGTAAAATAAGGTTCCTATATTTTTTAAAAATAGACAGCATTCTTTATTTCCTTAACATTACACATCGTTTTAAAGGTAAAAACTTAAGCTATTTTTCGACATAATCGCCATTTCTATCCAAGCATTTTTGCAGACGGTGCTCCAACTTCTGTATCCCCATGTCGTAGAATTCTGCCGCCAGTCCTTTCAAAAATCTTTTCAATTGTGGTGTTGGAAATCTTAGGAATCCGAAGAGCGAGTTGACGACTGGTGACCTTCCGATCTTCAAGCAGTATGCTCTCGACCTTTTCAACGCTTTCCTCTGAAACTGATGGTCTTCCGCTCCGCTCTTCATCGTGAATTTCCGTCCGACCTCCAGTGAGTTCCCTACACCATTTGCGGACGTGTTGAACAGCTATACACTTTTCTCCATAAACTGAAGTTAATTGACGATGAATGTCTATAGGTGAAACCCCTTTCGCGTTTAAAAAACGTATCCCAGCGCGAATTTCGCACCTGGCGGTAGCGGCGATCGGGAATTCCATCTCGGAGCGGCGTAGCGAGACAGGAGTGGTACGTATACTCGTATAGCTCCTGCATACGCCAATATTGTCGGATTTCGCCTAACACGTCTTATTGCTGCTGGGAACCTTATTTTACGATCATCCCTCGTACATTGAATGTGAAACTTGCTTAATGTGATTGTTGGGGATTGAAATATTGGGACTAGAGCAAGAGGTAGTGATTGGGACCTCTTAAAAGTATTTATTAAACGTATCTGCTACAATACATGGAGAAATTATAGTATAATTGTCCACCGTAATAGCTAATTTTATATTATGTTGATGCGGCTTTTATTATAGAATTTGAGCATCGAAAAAGTGTTGTTTAGAAAATCGAATTAACTCCTCGTGCTGAATTTTACGTTGTTTGTAGATGGGCTTCAAGATCGGGTAAGATTTTTGAAGGAGGAATAGGTCTTTAAGCAATAAGCTAAGATTTCTTCATTTACCCAATTTTTGTTTTTGTTGATGATACATCTATTCTATCCAAAAAATGTATCAAAATAGTAATAAAAAATATTAAAAAGGCTACAAATTTATCATTATAATCATCTACCTGATAAATGTCATTCCAAAACTCATTACGTAAATAACTTGAAAAAACTTCCTTATTAAACGAATTGTACAGTCTACGATACTCGTAATACTTATTACCTGTTGAACAGTTGTTAACATTGGAAAAGAACAAAATTAATTTATGATCGGAAAAGCAAATATCGTTTACTTCACATGTCAGATTAAAACTAAAATTGGTGAAGATATTGTCAATAGTTGAGCTAGTAGTAACTCTAGTAGGGTTAAAGACTTTTTGTGATAAGCCAAAAGAGTGTAATGTATCAGTTAGCGTTATGTACTTAATATCATTGAAAGCGCAATCAATATTAAAATCGCCAGCAAGAATGATGTATAAGCTTATGCAGAAATGCTTATCTAAAACCCTGGTTAAATTCAATAAAAAGATAAATTCACCACCAGGTGACTTAGATTTATATACAGTAGAATCTCCCTTGGGCGGACAGCGGCAGTGACGGTGACAAAATTTTTGTCCACTCAAGGGAAGTGTCCATTGATGAGAAATAAAAAAAAACTTAGTTTGTATATATGGATATACATATATTCAAAACAAAATCCAAAGATAAAGCCTATGCTATGCTACAATAATTAACATCAATTATTAAAAACGTCCGTAATTGCTGTTTGTCTTCTTTCTGCAAGTGTGGACATCGTTTGAAAATGTGTCTGAAGATCTACAAGGAGATTCGGCGATTTTTCATCATTTTTCTTCGTGGCAAAAACTTTTAAATCTTCAATTAATGGTAAGGCTTCTAAGTACGTTGCAATATTTCTCCCGTTTTGGTTTTTCGTGCCTCTTTCATCATCACCGTAGTCGCTTAATTCACTCACATCATCATCATTACCATGATCTCCTAATAGCCCAATTACATCGTTCTCTATACACACGTTTTTATCGAATAGAATGAAGTCTTCAGGTCTTGCATCAGATTTACATTGTTGTAGTAGTTTTGACATTTCTACAAGTTGTGCCAGTGACAAGTCATCTTCTTCATCATATCCATCATTAGTAGCAACTGGAGCATCTATTACAAAGCCAGATTTTCGGAAACAATTTTTTTATCGTTTCAGATGTTATCCAATTCCAAGCGGTATTTAAGAGATAAATTGAATCTAAAACGTTGATACTTTTTGTTAGAACACTTGTAGATTCGGTGTTATCGATGCAGCAAATAATATGTGTTAAGATTAGTTATCTGTGGAAAAATTTCAAATTTTTTCTTATGCTTTGATCCAAAGGCTAACAGACAGATGTACTGTTCGGAGGTAGGTAAAACATTTTTATATTTTCCAGCTGAATATTTTTTGGACGTGAGGCAGCATTATGTAAGAAGAGTAGGACTTTCTTTTTCTTAATTTGCATTCTTCTGTCAAATGCTCGAAGCCAATCTGTCATAATTTCTTCCGTCATCCATGCCTTTCTGTTGTGTCTCCAGACTACTGGCAGTTGATCCAATTTTAAATTACCAAATGCACGTGGTCGTTTTGTTTTCCCTATCACCAAGGGCCTTTCCTTTTCGCCCTCCATATTGACACAAGCAGGACAATGATACGGTCTTTAGATCATTTTCCTTCAGTATATCTTTCACCTATAAGACTCATAGATTTTTCGGGAAGTGCTCTGAAAAATAAACCGGTCTCATCTGCATTCTGCATAATCAAAGGCAATTTATCCAGGAAATTTTTCGCGTCTGCTGGATTTACATCGGCAGCCTCTCCAGATATGCTTCTGTATGAAATTCCATTACGCTTTCTAAATTTTGCTAGCCACCCGCATGATGCTTTAAAGTTGCCCATTCCCAAACTTTCTGCGGCTATTTCAGCTTTTTCTCTGATCGTTATTCCAGAAATAGGCACATTTTTATTGCGTGCTGCAGAAAACCGCTTGAATGTGACGTAATCGACATGGCTGCCATTTGGTGACACACTCCAGTTGAAACAGAATTGGAATTAAAATCTCTTAATAAATCTTCCTTCTTTCGCAGAATATCTGACACTTAGGATTTACCTATGCCAAAATGTTTCGCAATCTCTCTTACACTTTTTTTTGTTTCTTCAGAAAATGTTATTTATGTAATTGTAATTGAATACCGTTCAAAATCATGCCCTCGATTCATTACCTTTGAAAGAACTCGGCATTTTAGGTATGCGTCCGTCTAAGAGAGACAGGTACTCAGTCTAAATTTCTAAAATTCGTGTCCATGTCCGTTCAACAGAGTGTCCGTAGAAGAGAGATCAAAATACATATAAACTACAAAGCAAATGCTATTTGTCCGCATAAGGGAATTGTCCACTCAAGGGAGATGTCCATTATGGGAGATTTCACTGTATATATATATTGAAATATATATATACAGTGGGGTTTTTCTCAAATTTTGTTAAATTTTCTAATTTAATTCGAATAAATGATTCTTGTAGGTTCGGGGGTATCCCTAGATACCCTTACGGCAATTTTAGAATGAATTTCCAACTCAGTAAAATGAAATTAACGAATTTTAAGATTTGAAAATTAACTAACCTTGAAACTTTCGAACGATGCCAATGTATACAAACCCCCTGTTTATATACCCACCACAGGAACTGCCTGCTCTGGATATTCAACCCTTTTCTCTTTTCTAATAAAGACTTTGAATACACAAACGAACACTTATATTGGGATTGGATCTAAGACAAACTTTGATTCAACCAAGGCCGAATAAAGATTGATGAAAATGTATGGCGTCGTTCATCTTTCTTTTATTTTAAATCGCGAAAGACCGGCGATTGTTTTATTACACAGCCAATTTTGATAATTTAACCCAAATAGAAACTTTTCGATAACTTTCGAACAAATGATATTAGCATACGAGAACGAATGCAGTGACTTAACCAGGAGGTTCAGTGTTGATGATTCTGTGGTCCGAACTGTCACCAACAAGCTTTAAACGAGAAAATCCATTCCTAATTTACAGCAACCTTTCAGATAAAGATTTAATTGATGAAATATTATCTGTTGTACTTTGCAATTTATGCTGTTGCTTATTCCAGACGATTTTCACATTAATTTGGACGAAATAAGTGAACAGAAAAATCAACTAACCAGTAGATTTGTCCATGATACCCCACACTCGTCATTATCTGGACTTATATTTAAATTATAATGTCCTCGCTGCAAGGACGGTTGGCTGAGGGAGGATGGTCACGAAGAAATTTCCAATTATCCCCGCAAGAGGGATATTTAGTTACCAACGAGTGGCCAACCTGACATTTGGTCAGTACCAAAGTGACAACCGAGAGAAGTTGACGTTGTCGTAGATACAACGTTGAACATAACAATATATATATATAGAATATTTATACAATTAAGTTTTATCTTTACAGCGCATAATTCAATATCCTTTTGAAACAGAATTCTGAAACATCTATTTGAGAATTACTGCAATTAATTTGACACCAAATACCACAGCCCCCTCTGATACTAAATGTTCTACAATAACTACTAACTAATTTATAGTTGTTTATACAGAAAAGGTTGATTTCGTCACGTTTAAGCCACATTTCAGTTAAGCAAGTAATAAAAAAAAACACATTATCAATAAAAATTAAATTAAATTGTGTTCTTTTTCTTTGAAATTATAAACCATTATTACCTTTCAATAGTTATACGTTGGTCAAAAAATGTGCCCTTCCCGGTGTTACAATTTCCATGTCACGTAGTATATGTAGTTTCCGATATTTTCTTTTAATTTGAAAATAGTACAGGCTTAAGGTGTTTTATTTGGTATTCTATCTTACCTCATTCTTTAATTAAAAGTTAATCATTTGTAGTAGAATAGAAATTAACCAGAGTATGTAATACATTTTCATGTAATTATCTTCTGCTGTCAATTACGTAATCTGTTCATTCACTAAATTTGAAAGCTTATGAATAAATAACTCTGTCTTGTATTACCCTACTAAATATTTGCTACAGATTCGTTTTATATTAAGGTAACGTAACTTTATCCTGATTCATATATTTGCAATCCAAACAAAGAAAGTAGCGAGAAACTTCTCAAGTTTCCGTTTCTAATTTTTTACTTCTCTTTTAAGATTACCCAGTTTAACTAAAATGAAGCACCTACTTCCTGATAATTCTAGACTAAAAGTTTGCTTTGAATCTGTAGGCGCTAGTTTACTACTATTACCTACAAACTTCAGATTCCAAGGGACATGTTTGTTGCAGATTTTGTTACAATACCTTTCAACTTATTTGTTTTTGTTCGTTAGACATCCCTTATGAGTCGTATATTTAATATAATTGTAGAATATACAGAGCTTAAAATTATTTATAAGGTCGATTCTTAGAATCTTGCGTATTATATGGAACGACATAGAAGACCACTCTAACGTTCTCGCGGTAACAACCTTAACAGATTCAATCTAACTTTTAATGGGATGTATAAACTTTAGTAATAATTACCGTTAATAGTTATAGTACAACCCCATAAATACGTTCCTTGCAAGATAATTACACTGGTTAACAAAATTTAAACTTTTTCTTGTCCCGCAAATTAGTATATGTGAACCTTGCAGCATTTTTTTATACTGAATTCAAATCTTTATTTATAAAACAACTGAATATGTTTCTAAAATATACAAATTTATGATTTTCTGCTATATTTAGCATCAGGAACGTCCCTCATCCGTGTCCAGCAATGGTCCGCCAGCATAGAGGGGCTCCACTTGCCTTGGCAGAGCTTTTCGATGTCCAAAATATCTTGGTGAAATCTTTCCCCATGTTCGTCAATGACGACTCCGAGATTGTCCGGGCAAAAATCTAAATGTGAGTATAAAAAATGAATTTTTAGATCATATTGCACCCCAATGTTTCATACGAAGTCAAAAGATCTTTTACAATGTTCTTGTAGTCTTCGGATTTGTGATTGCCTAAAAAGTTCTCACAACTATTCTTAAATAACAACCAGGCAGATTTTTTATTTTTGTTCAGCTCTATATCGAACTTTTCGTCTCGAAACTAGTTTCTGATCCGGGGTCCTACAAATACGCGAGTCCGCTACCATTTTTGTCCATTGCTTTGACGAAATTTTTCATAAGTCCTAGTTTTATATGTAAAGGGGACAGATACATTTTCTGAGGATCCACAAGAGGGTGGTTGATGACATTCTTAACTCCTGGAGTCAATGATGTTCGTGTCGGCCACACTTTCTTTACATAATGGTTTTTCTTGTCTCGACTGTCCCACTTACACAGGAAACAACAGTACTTCGTGTAGCCGAGTTGCAATCCGAGTAATAGCGCCGCAACCTTTAGATCGCCGCAGATATTCCACTTAAATTCATCGTATTTGATTTTTTCTAAAAGAATCTTCATGTTGTCGTATGTTTCCTTCATAGTGCCTGAGTGGGCCAGAGGAATTGAGGGCAATGTATTTCCATTGTGAAGTAAAACGACTTCTAAGCTAGCTTTGGATGAATCAATGAACAAACATCATTCATCAGTGTGATATTCATGGCCAAGTGCACTCATAACCGAGACAATATCATTGCAGAACACCAAGTCATCTTCAAGGGAGAAGTAATCATTGAATTTGGCATGACGACTGCGATAAAGCGAAATTTTTGTGTCACTGTGAAGTAGATTCCAGTCCTTCAATCTAGATCCCAAAAGTTCGGCTTGCATCTTAGACAGGTTTAAATCGCGAACGAGGTCACTAAAGTCATGTTTTCTGCAGGTGCTGGTACAGGTAACTCCTCGTTATGAAGTACTGGTCTCAGTGCAGATGGTAGATTAGGATATACAACAGTGTGTTTAGATTTTTATGTAATACCAGTTATATTTGTTAGGCAAAAGTAGCAGTCCGAAACGTGGTCTTTAGGTTCTCTCCGTACTATAGGAATTGCAAAAGGCATATGACGGGAACCTTTTGCCCATGCTGTGAGAAGCCGAACACATGTGACACAGCAAATATGGGGGGCCCAACTTTTATCCCGGTCGCTTACTTTACAACCAAAATAAAGGTCGTAACATTTTCTAACTAACGGTGTAAACGAACGTTTTTGGGTTTTAAAAGTCAACTCGCCGCAGACGTAGCAGAACGAATTTGGATTATTTTTACAATTTCTCGGCATTTCAGTGGCACTTGGGGTGTCAACACAACACTTTAAACACAACAGCACACTTTCTCAAGGGTTAGAACAAGGCAAATGTGGAGCTGCGATGTTCTCTAGCCGGTCAATTTACTGCAACTATGCTCTCGGCCAAAGATCATATATTGCTCCCGGCCAGCTTGTGGATACCTGTTCTGCCTGTTACGAATGACGCAAGATTATTTCGAATTACGCAATATTGTGTAACATTTTATTATTTATTATATTAAATATCACCGGCGTATTTATCGGCATTTATTGTATAGTATTATGCTACGTGGATATACTGGAACTCAAAAATTGTGGGTGATGCAGTAATTTTGAAAGTGAATTTGAATTCAGCGTGCAAAAATACATAGGAAACAGGCATTTTTATATTTGGAACAAAAACCTTCTTAACCAGTGATATCGTTAAAAATAGGTAAATTATGAAAGAATCTCATTAACACTAGGATAGAATTTGTTAAATATGTTTTTAATACCTTTGAATACCATAGTCAATGCAGTAAAAAGTCAGCACTGACTAAATTTGTTAGTTTTTGTTTAATGTAAGATTGCTTTAAATTATGAATAAAGCTGGCCACGAGCGGTACCGCGCAGTAGCGTAGAGTCGACCAGGCCTCGCGTTCCACTTGAGTTATTCTGCTAATAGAGATGTTTGCTGCCGCAAATAATTTCGCTCATCTTTTAAATAAAAATTAAATAACACGTGCTCAAACACTTACCATTTTAAGAGTCCTCCCTGAAATCACAAAGTGAATAATGTCTGTTAAATATCTGCAACATTAGATATGTTTCAACTGTTGTTTCGGCAAAACTAGTATGGCATGAGGAAAAAATGCGCAGAGTACGAACGTTCTACATCTAGTGACGTAATATTTGCGTAAGTAAAATAATCTTTCAAATAACTTAACGATTCTGTTGACGCACCTTCACAAATGTGTTTTAATGTGCCAAAATCAGAATTTTTCTCTAAAACACTGCGCTATTAAAGCGTCTACCTCAGGATAACATTTTCTGATACTATCCGCCACAAGATTGAGAACATGAATTTTACACGTAATATGTAACAAATTAGCAGAATGCTTTTTAAGAGACCGGCCTACAGAAAGCATGTTTGCACCACCATCACTCACTAACATCAAGAGTTGGTTTGTTGAAAGTTCAAACTTGTCCAATTTATTTAGCACTAACTTTGAAATTACTTCGGCAGTACACTGTTGTATTCGTTTGGAGACTAATAGAATTGAAGGTGCCGATTGATGAGGTTCCAATTTGCGTGCCATTACATTAAGAACAGAATGTTTCTTCCGATCTGTTGTTTCGTCAACACATAACCACAATTTTTGATCTTTCAACTCCGATTTTATTTTTTGTTCAATATGTTCGCGCGCAGATGGCACAATTATTCGTAACGATGTTCGACTTGGTAATTTGCACTCCGAATAGTTATTCCAAAAGCAGATAAATGGTTCCTTGTCTAGTAATTTAAACGGTATATTACATGCAATAAACGTAACGCATAAATTAAATATAAATTTTTCATTGTCTCGTGCGCAATTCCTTTTTGAGATATGCTTTTCACTATTTACGTGTCGTAGACAATGTTGTCTGGACCAACACATTAACGAGATTCTACAGATTACACATTTAATTTTAGCACCTTCATATATTAAGTGTGGAATTTCTGCAATAAATTTTCGAAGTTTGTCCGACCGCGGTTATTTTGCTGACGAAATCATAATTTTTCTAGGACAGATAAACAATTGCGCAAATGACCGGCAGCGAAAATGTCCGTACTGCTCCGCAGACGAAGTAATACTGCCGTTCCTCTCGGTCCGAACTAATTCTACGCCGATACGCGGTACCGCTCGTGGCCAGCGTTAATTATGAAACGTTCTGCATTCACTGATTTTCTGTGTTGGCTTATATTATGCACCTTCAACTTTTTATTTTTTTTATTCGTACATGGAATCATATGTATTGTAATAATTAGTAGCTATTTACTATTTATTTATCTACGCTGAACACTCGAAATTCCTTTCTCCCGCTTCGACACACTTGCGCAATCGTTTGTAAAAGCTGCACTTTTCTTAACACACTAAGTGTTGCGCTCAATAATAGCTCTTTAACTTCATACATGAATATGTATCAACACTTTTTTCAGTACTTCATTTCGTAACTAACTGCTTAGGCTTAAAGTTTTGAATCAAGAGTTAAGAACAGCACTATCAGTACGTTTTGTTAACCGTTGTCATGATAACCAAACAATACTAACGCCAAAGACCACTTGGATGCAATATCCAAATGCAGGGCCCCCGTTTAACTGTAAATATCCCCATTACTTTTAGTGTTAGACATATGCATCATTTTAGAGTTTATTAAAAAGTTAGTACCAGATGGCAGTAGCGTAGCGGTAGCGCCGTGGATACGGATAATTTTCAACTCGTAGTCGATATCGACAGTACCGCGAGAGAGTTCAAAGCGACAGTACGTTGCACGCTGCGCGCCAAATAAGTACACGGAGATGGGACGCCCAAAAGGTGTAACGTTCCCTTCGAATGTGAATAAATATCTCAGGCATTTCCCTGGATTAGAATATAGAAGTCCGCATATTTATTGCACAATATGCAATAGCGGATTGCTAAGTCGCGATAGGTTTAAATGTAGAAAACATTGTAAAAATAAACGTCATGTATTAAATTTAAGAAACAGTATTCCATACTGACAATTTTTATATGATTTTATTTTTATGTTAAGTGTGTGCAACATCCCACAACATCTAGTATCTAATGAACACTTACGTCTTTTTTGGGCCAAGTACGTTCCCTCATGGAAGCTACCAACATCTATGCAATTACGATACAATTTGCCACGTGTGCAAGATATAGTAAAGGAATGTGTAAAAGACGAATTGAAAAAATAAAAAAATGCCTATGTGTGGATGAAATAACTGATGCTCAGAAACACAGCGTCATTCATGCTATAGCGCGTCCTTTAAAACGCGATGGTCCACCAGCTTCATCGTTGTTATCCGGTAAAAGGATTCAGAAAACGAATGCAGAAACCGTTGTCAAGATAATAAAAGATTCGTTGAGAGAATTTTGTATCACAGGAATCCAAGTCACAATGTTCGTTACTGACGGAGCCGCAACAATGCTGAGAGTTGGTAGGATGTTGAAAATATGCTTTCCGACTCTTCTTCACATAACATGCCTCATACACTCATGTCACCTTGTAGCAGAAACCATTCGAAAGAAGTATCCGATGGTGGATAAGTTAATAGCATCTATCAAAAAAGTGTTCATCAAATCTCCTAAACACATCCGTGTATTCAAACAATTGTGTCCGAAATTGCCACCACCACCTCAGCCTGTAATAACGCGATGGGTATACAGAAAAAATATATGGAGTTATTTAAAAAAAATTACGTTTCTTATGTTCAATACTGAATACTCGGTTTATTTCAAAGGCATACTAATTCAATATCTAGATAGAGCCATCCTGTAAAAATTTACGCTAAAATATATTTGCATTTGGAAAAGAATAGAAGTATCTAAATTTGGGTGATTGAAAAAAAAATTATAAATATTTCGAAATGTGTTAAAAATATAGACATACGAAATCTATATTATATTGGTTTATTTCTCACTTGTTGAATCCACAAATATTTCCCCTGTATCACACTATTACGTGATATATTGTTTTAGTTTTTTGATCTACTGGTTGCGTGGCTGTTATAATATTGAATATTGTATCTGCATACACCACTTGTTTAGCATATATATGTATTAGTCTACATGTTCTGCAATGGAGCGCATAAATTGCATCAGGTACAGATGATCACCTCAAAACACGTACGATTATAAGTGCTGCTCTTTATATATAAAGGTGACCTCGTTAAGAGATTGTTTTTGTCAGGATCAACGTGAAAAATAAGGATATATCTGGTTCATCACCTAGGGGCATAAAAGTAGGTAATAGCGTGAAAGATAATCCAGAAATTGTTGTATATGTTTCTAGTATAACAAGAGCGAACTCATTTAGTAGCATCTCATGGGGAAATCCAATATCAGCTTAGTACCCTACTTCCTAGACTACAGGGTGTTACGTTTAAAATTACGCCATAAAACGATTCTCAAATTCAATTAAGGACGTACATACATACGAAAAATATGAAGTTTGTAAAGTAGCAAAGCTGACGAAAACCTAACATTCTCTTAGTAAAATGTCGCTCGTACATGTCGGATGAAAATACATTAAAACCAAACACCAAAATATATTTCTGCTATAATATACAACCTTACACATAAAATCCAAAATAAATATGAAGACTCTTGGAATAATCTAATGCTTGTTTGAACTTAATAAAATTCTGTAATATTTAATTTTTATTTTGCTTTTCATTTTGGGTCACATAAAGTATCATACGATCATAAAAAAACGTAATCGGGAGGGCCAGGTTTTTTTATTATTTTTTATGTTGGTTACAACTGCATCTGACGGTTAAATCCAAGATTGAAACCAGAGGCGTCCTCCTTTTACAAAATAACTAAGTGATTATAAACTGAAATGATTTGCAAGTGATTAGAATGTGAATCAGCTCAACTGAAATTGAAATGATTGTTAGGAAAAGGAGCACATTTTTATTTTTCAAAAATTATCATTAAAAGTTGACGTTTACATATTTGAGAAATGTCAAAATTTCTTTTCAATAGAACATAAAAGTGTTTTACATACAAGATGTAAGATGTAAGATATACAGGGAGTTTGGCACAGCCGATAGGCGAGGTCTTTAGAAACCACATTAACCACATTTACCTTAGTCCAAAGTCTAGTGGATTTTAAGATATTTGAACTTTTAGTA
Source organism: Dynastes maya (assembly GCA_029619315.2). NCBI lineage: Eukaryota > Metazoa > Arthropoda > Insecta > Coleoptera > Scarabaeidae > Dynastes > Dynastes maya. The sequence continues at coordinate 1,657,779 of JAROYE020000013.1, forward strand.
AATTTTGATTTTCCGCCAAAAATTCACAATTAAACATTAATAACTCTTTTTATTTTTGTGGGATCACGCTAAAACCTGTTTCTTATGGAAGTTTAATGCATCTTCCTTTGAAAAGAGGCAATGCATTAAAGTCCGAAGTTATTTAGAAAAAATATAGGCCTAGTTATCTCATTTAACGAGATAGAAAATTTATAAATAAAACAATTCGAATGTTAGAATTACTTTAAAAACTTACTTACTTTATGCCCTTTCGAATAATAGGGCATACCTTAGATGGTCATTAATATTACAAAGGTAATAAAATATTGTATTAGTAGAGAACGCTAAAAAACGTAAAGCGTACTTATTAGTGTTATGTGTAAACCTAATAAAACAACAATAATTAATAGTCAATTTATTAAATATCTTGGTCGAAGCGGTCTCCTTCAAGTCTTATACAAGATCTCAATTTTCTTCTCATTTCTACCGTGGTAACTTTCAGTCTCATTTCTTCCCTCATTCTATCGAATGCGCTACTGATTTTTCTAATTAGATGGTCCCGATTTTGAATTTCCTCGTTGTAGACAAGGCTCTTAGCACGCCCCCAAACAAAAGAGAGGAGTCAAGTCTGGTGAGCGTGGCAGTCGCGAAATGGAACCATCTCTTTCAATCCATGCATTCAGAAAAGTGTTGTTTAAAAATTCTCTCGCGGTTAAACGGTAGTGAACCAGACAGCCATCATTTTGAAAAAATATACGTCTTTCATTTACAAATGGTGGCAAGTCCTGTACCAACTCTGGCAAATCGTTTTGTAAAAATTGTAAATGTCTCTCTATTGACGTTGTCGGGCCAACGAGAAAATTACCCATTACACCGGTCCACACGTTTGCACTAAATTTGTGTTGAAACGATGTTTGATGTTTGACGTGAGGATTCTCTCCTTTGTTCGCCCAATAATGCAAATTGTGTAAGTTAATTGATCCTTCTCTAGTAAATCTGCTTTCATCAGTTCACAGGATGCTGCCCAAAAAAAACATTTCAATGTCCTCATGTAATAAGAATCGCGAAAATTGTACCCGTCGGACGTGATCTCCTACTTCTAAACCTTGCAATGGTGTATAGTGAAAGAGATACTTCTTTTCCGTGCGGAGTACAGACCAGACCTTCCACGGTGACACATTAAGGTTAGCGGCTACATCTCTAATGCTGATAGTAGGATCCTCTTCAAGTGCGACTAAAATGAGTTCATCAACATCCACATTATGTTGTCAAACGTTAATTCGGGGTTCCTGGTGATGAACACTTCCGGTTTCACGCATACGTCGATACGTATCGCTAACAGCTGGTGATTGGGTAATCTTCTCCCTGGATATAATTGTCCATACAGTCGTCGCGCTTCCACCACAACGCAATTTGTACGTTAGGAGTATGTCGTTGTATTCTTCGTTGCTATAAGTATAATGGGGTGTAATAAATAATAACGAAAAAGAAACAAATAATAACAACGTAACGTAATGATATAAAAACAACAATAATAACAGAAAAAACTTCTTAGCGTCGCTATCACACTGAATAGCAGACAGACAAAACTCGACAAATATCAAAAAATTAGGTTACTACGTTACTTATCATCTAGGAGACGGGATATGACAACTAGATAGAAAGGTAGTGGTCCCTGTTCCCTTGTCCCGCAGTATTGATTTATTGCGTTGTCATAGTTTATGTTGAATTTCTTGGTATTATTAAAAGTTTGTGTTACATGTGAGGTACTATTCGAAAGGGCATAAAGTGAGGAAGTTTTAAAGTAATGTTAACATTCGAACTGTTCTATTTAAAAAGAAAAAAATTACCACAAACTTGAGAATTATAAATTTTCTATCTCCTTAAGTAAGATATCTAGGACGATATTTTTTTCTAAATAATTTCAGACTTTAATTAATTGCCTCTTTTCAAAGGAAGATGCATTAAACTTCTATAAAAAATAACTTTTAACGTGATCCCACAAAAATAGGAAGAGTTATTAATCTTTAATGGCGATTTTTTGCCAGAAAATCAAAATTTACTAAAAGTTCAAATATTTTAAAATGCATTAGACTTTGGACTAAGGTAAATGTGGTTAATATGGTTCCTAAAGATCTCGCCTATCGGCTGTTCAAAACTTGACATCATTGTGCCAAACACCCTGTATTATTATCAGTAAAAGCGGAGACATAATTAACAATCATTTAAACTTTAAATTTAAATTCTTAATTATACAATTGAGGAAACTGACTCCATGGTAAGTCACTCACTGCAACAGTTTTTTGACTAAGGCGCTGAGTAATTATTGAACAAGCATCAGATTTTGGAGCAGATAAGATGCTATCAGAAATTCCAATTTTCTTCTCAATGAATTCTTTAGTACATATCTCCGTATCCTTCGAAGATCGCCAACTCCTACACTTTTTAGCACTGGCGAAATCAGCTTCAGAATCTACTAGCACTGTGGCAAATGATCTTCGAAAACAATGACCAGGAAGGCTTCTAATTTTATTAAAATCAATCAATACAATTGGTAGCGTACCCTGGACACAAGGTATATTTTCGGTACAATTTAATGCAAGCCAAATTTGAAACGTTCTTTGAGGACGAGTTTTTGAATCTTAGATTTTTACAATTACTGTTGAACTCTTACCCTCAATATCATCTATTGTTAAATTCAATAGTTCGCTTGTTCTGCATGCCACATATATACCTAATATTTAAATAACCTGAAACAATATAAGTACTTTACCAATGAAACCATACAAATATTTTCCAAATAAGAAAGAGACCGCTTTTTTGGTAAATCCTTCTGTTACTTTTACTAAGAAATAATTTCTTTATTCTGCTAGCTTTATTATTATTGGCTTGAATTACCACGTTAGCCATTATTTATGCTTTAAACAGGAACTTATTGGCATCACTGCTGCCAAATATGTCAAACGTATGTTATTTGAAGTTTCAATCTTGATATGATTTAAGCAAGATTTAACTGCCAGATGTAGTTGTAACATACCTGCAACGTAAAAGATAATTCAAAAGAAACATTGCCCTCTCTATTACGTTTTTTATGATTATATTGTACAAACTCTTGATCACAATGTACCAATAAAAGCCGAAAAATTACTATAAAAATCGAATAATGCATACAAAGAGATTATACAAAAGTCCTCTATTGGTAATTCAATTCCATTTCCGCTATCACCAGATTTTAAATAGATCATCATGTATACTCAGTGACATAGAAATTGCGACAGCTAGAAAGGGTTGAAATTTCCGGATGAAATTTGGTAGGAGTATTCACCTATGTAATAGTAATAAATGATCAAAATTTGAACCCTCTCAGTGAAGCAATAAAGTTGTTATTAAGGTTTTTACCTCTCTCTCAGCACTGATATTGAATGTTTTTTTTGCGGTGTTTTTTATAACTTTCTCGATTTGTGTTGTTGCTCTCATTGAACTGCGGTTCAGTTAAATGTTAGCTATGCCTAGAGTAAGAAGACGAGCAGTGTATCGACAATTAAGCGAATTCGACAGAGGTCGAATTATTGGTTTGCGCGAAGCTGGTTTTTCATTTGGGGAAATTGCTAACCGTGTAAATCGAAATCGGTCTACTGTAATGCGAGTGTGTCATGCATAGTTTGAAGATGGCCAGGTACGTCGTAAAAGAGGAACCGGGACTTCAAGAAGAACGAATGAGCGTCAAGATCGTCGCTTAAGACAACTGGCATTTAGAAACCGATTTTCCTCTACTCGGGCAATTGGTGACCAATGGTTTGGTGAAGAATGCTGCCATGTAACCTTTAGAACAGTTTATCGCCTAATCCGAAGTTTTGGGTTAACATCATATCGTCCGCAACTTATGCTACCTTTGACTGCGGAACATTATCAGCAATGGTTACAACGGTGCAATGAAAGATCTCATTGGAATCTTGAATGGGGTCGTATTGTGTTTAGTGGCAAATCAAGATTTTGTTTAGGCATGCACGACGGTCGTCAGAGAGTCAGAAGAAGACGGGGTGAACGACGGAATCTTCGATCTACCGTTGAGAGGCACGTACACCGCACTGTGGGTGTTCTAGTTTTGGGTGCGATTACTTATGGCAGCAGGTCTCCCTTGGTGTTCATTCGAGGCAATATGACAGCACAACGGTACATTGCGGAGGTGGTTGGAACACATCTTCTGCCATACTTACAAGGGCTCAAAGATCCATTATTCCAGCAAGATAATGCTCGTCCTCATGTAGCAATGTTTTCCTTGAAAATTTTTGAACAAGCCCAGATTAATCTTTTGCCCTGGCCTACAAGATCTCCAGATCTTTCTCCCATCGAACATGTATGGGACATAATGGGTAAAAGGTTGCGAAACTTGCAACGTCCTCCTTTGACTTTGGAGGCTTTGAGACATAAGGTGCAACTTGCATGGGAGGCAATACCCCAAGACGAGATAAACCACCTTATTCAATCAATGCCACGGCGTGTAAATTAATGTGTAAATCAGAGAGGCGGCCCCATACATTATTAACAATTATTATAAAATTTTGTTTAACCAATAAAGATTTTCCTCCCAAATTTTGATCATTTATTACTTTTACATAGGTGAATATTCCTAGCAAATTTCATCCGGAAATTCCAAGCCCTTCTAGCTGTTACAATTTCTATGTCACTGAGTATATTTATATTTTTACGGTTTTGAAAAGCTAATGAAAAGGCAAATCAAACGATACCACATATATTATACTTTAACCTAACTTTTGATAATCTGTCCTTATTTGAAAAGTGGGCTAAGGAAAAGCACCAAAATGTCTCTTTTGGTGACGTCAGATTCATCAAAAAATCTCGTAATCACAACAGTTACCAATCTGTCAAATCCCAATTCTATTTATTTATTGGAATCCTGCATTTTTCTTCGTTCTTTATTCTCGTTATTTTCTTGTATTTTTACTTATTTTGTTATTGGATCTTTTCAGAATAAATTAATTATGATAAATTTGTTTAAATCTGTAGACAATATGTACTGTTTTTCAGGATTTTCATGTAGTTGCTTTTAGGATAGCCTTCACACGAACCTGGCAAAATACAGCCAATGAGAAAATTTAAACGAAAATCTAGCTACAATTATCGCTTTGTTTACCGTCGTTGCTTAACAAATTGCCCGTACAGTTTGAGCTGTACTTTAGAATTTCATTGTATATTGAAGTTAGAAGTTGGTAAAGAAAAGCTAATCCAGATATATATAAATAGGATCGTTATAATCGTTAATTTTCTAAAAAGTAAATTAACTTGCAAATTCGTAAAAATTAGTATGCAAATCTCAAATTTAAATTCGATCAATTACGCAAAATAACTTCTTTCCAGGTGGTTCTAAATTTGCAGCAATACGTTTGGTTTACGATTAAAATGTGTTAGAAAGAAGAACCAGAGGTGTGTGGGAAAAATTATAATTCGTAAAAAATTTGTAATAATTAGAGTTGCTCGCTAGCGCCAACAAGCAGTGGCGGAGATTCTATACAACCCTCAACAAAACTGCAAGCCTCAACCAGATCTGCCGTGTATATATGTACGCTGCCGTAAATACTATTTCGTAGTTCTACGTTTGTTTAAAAAATGTTGCCTATGCCACGAAAACGACCAATGTTAGACAAAGATACAGAATTTATAGCAGAAATGCCTGACCTAAATTATGATGGCGTTAAAATTCAATGTGTAGTTTGTAATATCCCTTTAATGTATCGGTCCAAAAGGGATTGTCCACGTCACGTAAATAGTAAACAGCATTCTTCAAAAAAAAAAATGCACACGACACTATGACAAATTTAAATTTAATTTATGTGTCACCTTTATTGCATGTAATCTACCGTTTAATTTACTAGACAAGGAAGCATATGTCTTCTTTTGGAATTCGGACTGCAAATTACCAAGTCGGGCATCGTTACAAAGAATTGTGCCAACTGCTCGTGAACATGTTGAAAAAAGGATTAAATGGGGGTTGAAAGATAAGAAACTGTGGTTATGTGTGGACAAAACAACAGATCATAAAAAACATTCTGTGGTTAATGTAATGGTACGTACAATGGAACCACATCACCGTCACCTTCAATTCTATTAGCTTCCAGGCGAGTACAACAATGTACTGCCGAAGTAATTTCAAAGTATATATTTCAAAGTATATATATATATATATAAAACATCGTGCTAACTTGTCACAAATTACGTGAAAAATTCATACTCTCAGTCTCGTAGCAGATAGTATTAGAAAATGTTATCCTGAGGTAGACACTTTAACAGCGCATACAAAAGCAGTGCTTGTCAAATCCCCAAAACGTATTCGCAAATTTCACAGACTGTGCTCCCGTATGCCTGAGCCACCAGAACCCATTCTTACACGTTGGGGAACACGGTTATAGGCCGCGTTTTATTATCATAAATATTTTGACAATATTAAGAACGTGGTTTTACAATTCGATCCAAAGGAAGCTACGGTTATCAAGGAAAGCCAGTCGAAATTTCAAGATAGTCAGGTTAAAACGAATTTAAAAACTATTCAGAACAATTACTTCGGATTAGTGGAGGCAATAGAAAAATTACAAAACCCTTCGGTGTCTCTGCAAATAGTGCAACAGGTTCACGCACAGCTATGCGCGGTAGAAGACGCAAAAAATGTTTGTGTTCTAGAATTGTTTGAAAGTGTTTTAGAGAAAGATTCTGATTGTGGCACATTAAAACAAATTTGTGAAGGTGCGACAACAGAACCGTTGTTCCAAAGATTATTTTAATTACTCAAATATAACGTCACTAGATGTAGAACGTTCGTTTTCTGCATATAAACACATTTTTTCCTCACGCCTCACTCGGTTTTGCCGAAACAACTGTGGAAACATATCCAATGTTGCAAATATTTAACAGACATTATTCACTTTGTGATTTCACGGAAGACTCTTAAGACGGTAAGTGTTTGAGCAGGTATTATATTTTATTTCTGACCATTTATTTTGTGTAAACTTTTATGCGCCCGTCACTGGCTGTTGGCGCAAATTGAGCAACTCTAGTAATAATTTTAGCAATAGTCTTAAGAAATTTGATGACATTCTGCTTGGCCAATAACATCTTGAAAGAGAAAACTCATAAAATCGTATAATGCGCAACTTCCAAAAAGATTCCCTTAAGCTAGAAATTGACAAAGCGGTATTAGTGAGTCAATTTTCAAACCGTTTAATTTATAATTCTGTTACTTGATTAACTTGTACACAAATATAATTTTTCACATTAAAGAGTATCTACCACAAGTTTTTAAAGTTAAAATTCATGATTCCTGAATAAGTTTTCGGATAAAATTAAACTTTCTATCTCAATTAATCGCAGCGATCAAAATTTTTGGATGATACGATAAAATTTGAAGACAATACAAGGTATTGTACGCCGCGACGACGCATAGCCTAGCGTCTTCTCACCAATACTCGCCTATAACACCTGTTGAACATTCATGCTTAGACACACCTTCGCTATACGCAGTGTCACACGCACACAAATGCGTAATTGTGGCGCTCAGCCGTATAAAAGCGCGCTACGACTTACCGGCAGCATCATTTCCAAAAGTACGACGTACTAGTAAAGATCAGCGAATAAATCATCATCGTACAGCAGCAGTTGCAAAAAAAAAGTCCGGAATACACCGACAGCTTCGTATAAGTTCAAATAAGTTATTGTCGGCGTCCTTCGTTATCTTCGCAATAAACAAACGCATTCGCAAGGATCGGATTGGAAGATCTTGCCCGTCTTCATTCATTAGAAATCTTCACGCCGCTGAAGAGTTGAGTTTTTTGGCGAATTAGAGAGAGGACGCGCTATTGGAGGAATCGCAGATAGGGAATACGAAAGCCAATCGTATATAGTGCTACTTGATTGCCGCATACTGTATAGTGTTTTCTTCGTTTTTGGAGAGCAATATAAACAAACCCAATTCAAGTTTTCAATATGAAGAGTCAGTTATACCTTCGAGGATTCGTCGTGATTTTGGTGCTACTTTTGGTGCAGTGCGCATTGGCCAGGCCTAATTCAAGGTAAATATTATATTACATTTAATTTTTCCTCCCAATAATTTAATTAATTGAAAATTTTCTTTTGAAAATCCAAAATTAACTAATGTTAAACATAAATATCCCGGCAATTTCTCGAAAATTATTTTAAATATAACACAACGACCGATTTTATTTCATGCATTCGTTGAATTTTCACATTTTGTGCAAAATTTTGATTAAATTTATCAAATCGAAACTTTTTTCTTCACGGGTGAGTAAGATGTAGACTACGCTAGATATTCGTCGAAATGATATTGCTGAATATAGCTATCGCAAGTATATTTCAAGGAAAAAAAGATGTCAGACATTTTTAAAAATTATAAATTCATTCTATAGACACGTTTTAGAATTAGAACTTTGGAATTTTGCTGGTACTCTATTGTAAAATATTTATTATTGCGTAATACAATTAAATTATAGTAGAGTTACTAGTAATATTTAAAGAAGTTGATTTCATTATTGTCTTTAAAAATTATGCTGACTATAACGGACTCGTTAAAATTATAATTTAATTTTTCCTTACATAAGGTTTTCTTGTGTGAAAAAAATGTTATAATTTGTTAACGTACAGAGTGATGCAAAAAAATTAGCACAAATAGAAAACTTTTTTATTGTAAATATTTCAGAAAATTACTACCAAAATAAAAGTTCCTGCATTCTTACAGACTAAATTTTAACCAGCCATATGTAAAATACTTCCGGTTAAACAGAAATAGGTAAAATTTTAAAATGTTCGCAAGTACCCTTATTTGTAAAAATATCGATTAATATTGTAACTAAAAGTTATTTATGATCTCATTTTGTATTTATATATCAATTTTCAAAGAAAATGCTATTTAAAAAATTTTGTTCTTATTTTTTTTTAATTTTTTTTATATAACACGCATGAGTAACTCAAAAATTAAATTTCAACAGAAAACAGCATTATCTATTTTGACAAATTTGATATACTACAAACTAATCCTAGAACACGTCTAATTTTCAAAGCAATCTTGTTATTTTCTTTGAGAAGAGTGTTTTGCCTCAAAGAAATCACGCATTTTACAATACTTCCATTAAATCGTAGAACATTTCTAGCATCTATAAATTATTAATGAATTATTATGCGTAATGATGTTTTTGACAAAATTTAAACTCTAAACTATTCGCCCATCAATTATATAAAAAAAAAATAAAAAAAATAGAATCTTTTTTTTTAAGTATTCTCGTTTAAAATTGAAATTTGCATACAAAATGAGATTCTAAGCAACTCTTAGTAATAATATTAATTAATATTTTCATAAATAAGGATAGTTTGCTCTTACGAACATTTTTAAATTTCGCCCATTTTTGCTAAAGCAGAAGTGTATGACTGGTTCAAATTTAGTTTGAGGGCATGCGTAAATGTTTAGGTAAGTAACAATTTTCTGAAATATTGACGACAAAAATGTTTTCCATTTAGTGTAGTGTTACAAAATTTGAAAAATATATTTCTTGGGTCTTTTATTAAAGCTATGTTTAATTTTTTAAAATGTGGGGGTCTACTTTTTGTTGACAAAAGAAAAAAAAATTGTTTATTAACTTCTCCTAATTAAAATCACTGCTTTTTCATATATTTAATATATTTTTTAATTTTTCTATTTATATTCTCATAATATACAGCGTGTCCCAGGATTGATGTTACAAGGGGTGTGCGGAACTAAAAATCTTTGAATCTCAATTTGGCATTTTGGAACTAAGCCCTGCTTGTTTTGAGTCTTATCTTTAGTTTACTTTCGATTTTTTTAAATTAAATAGGCCTTGACAGTTAAATAAAAACTATTTTCGTTTCCGGTAAAGTCCCTATTTCGTTCGCAATATGCTAAAATGTTACCAAGAAAAGTTGTTCACAATAAAAAGTTATGCCGTTAGACAAATTTTCTGAATGATCGGCCTACTTTAATAAAATCCATTATTTGTCAATTTAGTTTGAGGTAAAGTGGCTTTCTCGTTCACAATACGCCAAAGTTTTACTGAGAAAAGTTGTTAAGAATAGCAAGTTATTTACAAATTTAAAAAAAGTCAAATATATGCTTTGATTAAACCGTCATTTTTTAGATTAAATTCTTTTATGGGTTGGCCTCGAAGACCTGGTTTACTCTCAACTCATACCCAACAGTAGAGAAATACTGAAAGAAAGGTACGAAACGCTGCACACGAAATACAAATCGAGGAAATTCGGAACAGTTTCAGAGAATTTAGATATCGCATAGAATGGGATGAATACATAATTGAAGTATTGTAAATTTAATTTGTGAATAAATACAATTTATTTTGTTTAATCTAAAAAATGACGGTTTAATCAAAGTAGGTAGATCTTCTTGAACAACTTTTCTTAGTAAAACTTTGGCGTATTGTGAACGGAAAAGGTACTTTATCTGAAACGAAAATAATGGATTTTGTCAAAGTAGACCGATCAGTCAGTAGATTTGAATAACGCCATAGCTTTTCGTTCTGAACAACTTTTCTTAGTAACATTTTAGCATACTGTGGACGAAAAAGGAACTTTACCTGAAACGAAAATAGGTTTTGCTCAACTGCTAAGGCATACTTGATTTCGGAAAATCGAAAGTAAACTAAAAATAAGTTTCAAACCAAGCAGGGCTTAGTTCCAAAAGGTCAAATTAGGATTCCGAGATATTTAGTTCCTCACACCTCTTGTAACATCAATCCTGGGACACGCTGTAGATACCTAACATTCTTAGCAATAACCTTTTCTTTATTAGAGTAAAAATTAATTTCAAATAATTAATCGTCATCAGTGTAGGTTATTTTCTTAGTGAAAAATTATTTTAAAACAAAGCAATTTAAATCTGACAAACTTTAAATGGAATTTTTCGATTGCAATTTCATTATTTTAGTACTATCGATTTTTGTTGTAAGTATGTATTAAATAATGTATTTCATATTGTTCTGCACATGGCGAAAAAAAAGGGTTTCTTTGAAATTGAATAATAAAATAAATTAATGTACTCTTAAATTTATAATAAAATAAGAAAAATTTTAACGCATTCGATCCCATTTTTCTTAACAATCACTAAGTTTCTGGGGATGATTTGAATTTTTCTTTAAATTAAAGTATGACCAGCCCGAAACGTACTCCAGCAGATTCCAGTGAAATGTACCTAAAACAGATCCAATTTAAAATATATCTCTTACAATCAATAATGTATAGTGACTCTGTGTGAAGTTATGAAAGTTAGAAATGAAAAAGCGGTCCAGATCTCACAAAATTCTATATAAAAAAACTAGGCGACCGATGTGTTCTTAAACGCGACACTGGTCGCGTAATTTTTGAATACAGAATTTTGTGAGATCTGGACCGCTTTTTCATTTCTACCTTTCAATAATGAGTAATTTAATTTAGATGTCTGATGTAATATATATTTCAAGCATCATGATCCTAAAATATAAAAATTGTGTAATTCATAAACTGTCAAGCGGTGGCATACAGGGTGTCCACCTATACAAGGTGGCTATCGATATTGTTTCCAAGTGTGACTCATGTTGTTTCAATTTTTTAATGAAACACCTGTACAATTTTCCAGAATCTCATAGCTCTGTGAAGCTCATCTAGATTTTTTTTTATAAACATTTCACTACACTCGAAATGCGTCATTCCTTAATAAATTAAATATGAAGGTAAACAGAGAAGTTTTTATTTTAAAAACATAAGGTGCTGCAAAGAAATACTTTAAACTTTTGTTTCGTTAAAGATATCTTATAGACGCTAGTTGATCTAAAACATTTTTTGATGTGTTCCCGAAAACTCCAAGAAATACTTCGTCTTCTTCTTTATCTTCTGCCTTATGCCATCACAACATTGACGGACTTGGACTCTTCACCCGTCTTCTCTATTCTGTGCTTTTGTTTTAAGTTATTTTACTGTTTATCCCCTTTTTTGTGCTATTTGGATTATTCTTCTTAGTCTTCCATATACCTTTCGGCCTCCACTTTTCTCTTTTCGTGACTCTGTGCATCCGCTACCTTTTTTATTATCCTCTCCGATGCCATTCTTTGTACGCGATCAAACCATTTCAGTTGTTTTTCTTCTATTATTGGACTAATCGACTTTTAATTGATGTTGATTTCTTCGTTTCTTTATTTGTCTTTTCTTGTTTCCTTGCGATTCTCCTTAAATGTTTCATTTCAACTGCCGTTACTTTGTTTTCCTGGTTTGTTACCATGGGCCATGTTTCACTTCCATCTGTTAGGCTTGGAACCACTACTGCATTAAACAGCGTGGCCCACTAATAGTGGGGACCGGCGATATCTTGGAAACTACAATAGCTATAGTTGCGGGGGAAAAAAAATCAAAATTAAGGTGGCAATGGGAAATTTAGTCAAAATATTTTTAAATTCCAAACATGAGTGGTAGAGGGCGCAGTTGTTTGAATTGGCAGTAAATTTTAAATTAGTCGGTAACAGTTGCAGGATTACCCGAATTAAAAACCTACATTTCTTTAATTCGGCTAAAGACTGCAGAAGTTATAGCAGGTTCAGTTTTACATGATTCGGCAGCACCTACTACATTTATTGTTCACAATATGACAAAACGCCTTGAACCAAAGTGGTTGGATGGTAGGATTTCCACGAGGTTGAACATGCTCTGTTTCACGTAATCGTGTCGCCAAACGTTAGAATACTTCTCAGCTGAAATGTTTTCTTTCTGGATACTTAATGGCACATTCAGGTTCACCAATGTACGCGTTTTCGAAACATTGAAAATACACTGCAATATCATATGCCTCTGCATTAGAAAACGACATTTTTTATCATTCAACGGCTAAGCAGCAATCTTTAAATGTCAGTGCGCAGTAAAATTCTATGTACTTGTCACAACTGTCAAATAAATAATTGTTTCCATGGCATGCTAAATTCTGCTGTTGTATCCAAATCATACTAGGTTTTGTTACATTTATTTGAAAAGTGATCAAAAGCAAATAGTCATATTAAACTAATACCGATGCAATTTTGTGTGTAAAAAAATAAAAGTTATCATTCCCTTCTTTCATTATAAACTAAGATAAGTTTCGATATTATTAAGTAGGTATTTGTAACTTATGGGGAAATTATTACTGATAATGGTCTGTTTTCGTTATTATCTGGAAAAAGGAAAAAGATTTCACTACGCGGTTTTCGCCACTACTTTAGTCTATTAAAACTCTTCAAACACAATATAAGAATAGCATATCGTTGCATTTGAATATTTAGAGATAATTGAGAAAAACTCGGTACAGTTGGGAATAACGCCATCTGGTACATTTCTTGAACATTAACGGGTGGAATAAATTGCGATGTCTGAAACAACGTTGAATGCCCTTTCAAACAAGTCCACACTTCTTTAATTCGAGTAAAAACTGCAGAAATTATAGCAGGTTTAGTTTTACACGAGTCGGCAACGTCTACTACACTTATTATTAGAGCAACGCAACTGCGCTGAAAGCCAGTGGCGGACACATAAAAGTTTACACAAAATAAATTAAATGTGATACGTGCTCAAACACTTACCGTTTTCAGAGTCCTCCGTGAAATCACAAAGTGGATAATGTCTATTTAATATTTGTAACATTAGATATGTTTCCAAAGTTGTTTCGGCAAAGTGAGTGCGGCGTGAAGAAAAAGTGTTTTTGTATGCCGAAAACGAACGTTCTACATCTAGTGACGTTATATTTGCGTAAGTAAAATAATCTTTCAAATAACTTAACGATTCTGTTGACGTATCTAAAACACTTTCAAACCTTTTTAAAGCACAAACATTTCTTGCGTCTTCTATCGCGCATAGCTGTGCGTGAACATGTTGCACTATTTGCAAAGATTCCACTAACGACACCGAAGAATTTTGTAGTTTTTCTATCGCATCCGCTAGTCTCACGTAATTGTTCTGAATAATTTCCAAATCTGTTTTAACTTTACTATCCTGAAATTTCAAGCGGCTTGCCTTGACAGCGGCAGCTTCCTTTGGATCGAATTCTAAAATCACATTCTTTTATTCTCAAAATATTTAAGATAATAAAATGCAGCCTCTAACCATGTTCCCCAACGAGTAAGAATAGGTTATGGTAGTTCAGGAATACCGGGGCATAGTCTATGAAATTCCCGAATACGTTTTGGGGATTTTACAAACACAGCTTTTGTATGTGCTATTAGAGCGTCTAGCTCGGGATAACATTTTCTGATACTATCTGCTACGAGATTGAGAGTATGAATTTTACATGTAATATGCAACAAGTTAGCACAATGTTTTTTAAGAGATCGACCTACAGCAAGCATGTTTGCGGCACCGTCACTCATAAACATCAACAGTTGATTTGTTGAAAGTTCAAACTTTTCCAATGTATTTAACACCAACATTGAAATTACTTCGGCAGTGCATTGTTGTATTCGTCTGGAAGCTAGTAAAATTGAGGGTGACGGTCGATGTGGTTCCATTGTGCGTACCATCACATTAACCACAGAATGTTTTTGCGATCTGTTGCTTCGTCCACACATAACCACAGTTTTTTATCTTGCAACTCCGATTTAATTCTTTTCTCGACATGCTCACGAGCAGACGGCACAACTCTCTGTAATGTTCTCTCACTTGGTAACTTAAAGTCCGAATATTCATTCCAAAACGAGGCGTATGCTTTCTTCCCTAGTAAATGAAATGGTAAATTGCATGCAATAAAGGTAACAAATAAATTAAATTTAAATTTGTTATAATCTCGTGTGGAATTTTTTTTTGAAACATGCTCTGCACTATTTACGTGCCGTAGACAATCACTTTTCGACCAACACATTAAATCTATTTTACACACTACACATTGAATTTTAGCGCCATCACACTTTAAATCAGGCATTTCTGCAATAAATTCTCTTATTGTGTCCAACTTTGGTCGTTTTCGCGACATAGGAAACATTTTCAAAACAAACGTAGAACTACGATATAGCATACGACAGCGTACACAACAGATCGGCTTTCGAGTCGCAGTTATACTGACGCTTATACCGAATTGTCCCGGCCGTGTTTACTTTGTGTAAACTTTTATGCGTCAGCCACAGGCTTTCAGCGCAGTTTGCGTTGCTCTACTTATTATTCACAATATAGCAAAACATCTTTAACCAAAGTGTTGCGTAATCAACTAAGCTTTCTAACAAAGCATTTAAAATCATAGTTAATCCTGGAACTTTTACCGGCTAATTTAAAATTGACTGTTGACCCTAGCAACGGCGCCCCCTAGCAGTCATGTTTGGAATTTAAAAATATTTTAATAAAATTTCTCTTTGCCACTTTAGTTACTAAAATTTGTTTCCCATCACTATAGCTATTGTAGTTTCCAAGATATCGCAGGTCCCCACTCTTAGTGGAATACGCTATATATTCTGGTATTTCTTTTTGTAGATATTTTTTTCTTTACGAGTAGCGTTCTCTTTATTTGGTAGTAAATTTGTGTTGATTTTTCTGTTCTATTCAATATTTCTATATCTGTTCTTCCGTTGTTGCCAATCTTTGTTCCCAAGCAGTGTATTGCTATAACTTCCGCCAGTGGGTCATCTCCGCATTTGATATTTTCTTCGTCTTCTTTCCCATTAATTTTATCTTCCTTGTATTTATTTCCATGACCATGTTGTTTATTATTTTCTCTCATTTGTTTATAATTTTCTATAGATTTTCCTTTCCCTCTACCATGTGTACTATGTCGTCTGCGTCGATTAGACCCTGAAGTTGTACCAGTCTTTAATTTTTATTTTTTTTTAATAATACACAATTTAATTAAAAAAGAAAATACCCAACTGAATAAAATTTGAGCCCACAAGTTGCCCGCAACATCAACCGTTAAAGAAAGACATTTCGCAAAAAAATTATATCAAGTATCATAAAAACTAAGGGGGGTAACGGAAAATCGATGAAGGTTGCCATAAATTGAAGGGAAGCATCCAAAAACGTAATAATATATAGGCTGTTCAATTTGAAAAACCAAACTTGTATCGTGCGCTGTGGAAACTGAACACTCTGTATACTATAGCGTAATTTTATGTTGCGCAGCACCTATCTCCAAATATTTTTATGCGAAAACATTTTCTCTAAATTGCCGAGGAAATGCATTATCCACGCACTAGATGGACACGCTAACTCAATCACGTTGAAAAATTTTGTTTTAAATTATAAGTTCGATATGTATCCCTTTCTTAATAATAAATATCTCATTTCG
Source organism: Dynastes maya (assembly GCA_029619315.2). NCBI lineage: Eukaryota > Metazoa > Arthropoda > Insecta > Coleoptera > Scarabaeidae > Dynastes > Dynastes maya. The sequence goes on from JAROYE020000013.1 coordinate 1,674,070, forward strand.
AAAACGATCTCTGTAATACAGAGATAATTATAAATAAGTAAAATCATGTCTTGACATGATTACTCACAGATTTACTGAATCTTATTCACTTTTTAATGTATATTTTTTTAACCGATAGTGGTACTTCAAGACGAATCTTTATCAAACTTATCAAAATCTCTAGAATGTCGAAGACTACACTTCCTTTACATAATCAAACAAATTCAAAAATTCGATTAATTAATAACATTTCTAAGAAATAACAACCCAATGTTCTAAATATAATGAAAAAAAAAACTCTAAAAAAAATGGTATCTGTATAATATTCGTTTTAATAATAACAAAAATCAAATCGACCATTTGTAACGAAAGATACGGTTTTAGTTTATTAAAACAAACGAAAATATTTACATACCGAATATAATCTTTCTTTTTTTTTGCTAAGGTCTGCCTCTAAAATTTCCATATTCATTTGTTAAAAATTGCATTTGTTCTTCATACAGTTTCTCAGAGAAATTAATCTAATTGGCAAGTAAATAAAAATAGGAGGTAGGTACAAAAGAACATATCCTTTCCATCCTTTTAGGTAAATGAGTAAATATGTACTTTAATAATATTTCAGTAATGGTATGTATATAGGGTGAGTCATCTCCGTGGACTTGGAAGATTGTGCAGGCTGTCTCATAAATTCGTACCCACCCAAAGTTGTATTTTTTTAAAGGGAACACGGCTATACCGTATGTCCCAAATCTTCCCTATTTGTAGAGATATAAGATCCAGCAAGGTGTTGTCGAAAATGGTTTGCAAAAACCTAAAAGATATACTTTTTAAAACTATTGAAATATACGTAATTTAAATAGTCTATAACTAACCGCTAGTTATGAGGCGGACCGCCATCCTGTTGCTACCACAAATAAGTGCGCTCTGCTAATGGAATATCTTCCATTAACTTGGGAAAGTCATTATGTAAAAAATGTAAATAACGTTGCCCTGTCAAAGTTCTTTCAAAGATGTACGGACTAATGATACGTCCATTAAATAACTCGCACCAAACCTTGACACCCCATGTTATCTGAAAATGAGTCTCATGCATCGTTTAACAATACTTGCATTACAGCAATGAATCTTAGTCTCCGTTCAATATCTGTAGGCCTTAATACTTGCAGCAACTAAATTTTAAAAGAATGATGTTCCATATATTTTAAGTCGAGTACAAGCCATCAGAAAACATGTAATAAACATATGGTAAAACATTATACCAGTGGCGTAGCTACACACACGCAATGCGTGGGGGCCCTAGATGCAGGGGGGTCCAAAGGGCCTTCCGATCTTCCATGTTTTTACTCCTGTTATGATAAATAAATCCTAGAAAGATCTTGCGTGGGGGCCCAAATTTGGTAGTTACGCCACTACCTTTCATAACATGCCTGATATAATTTTGTCAGTTCTCAATGGTAACATTTTGATATTCTTTATCACGCTTCAACTTCTTTCAACAGGAATATTTTTTCTCTTAACCAAAGGAATGTCATTTTTTTTTGGTACCTGTGATAGGAATCCGTTCTTCTTGGGACTGTGTTAGAAAGCATTATCGATAACTACTACTGAGTTTGCTGTAAGCTTGGTAGTAACTGATTGAGAAACCATTCTTCATACTCACAAGCACAAGCTTCATAGTGAGCATCTGCAGCATTTTTCTTGCAGATGGAATGGTCAAGAAACGCCAGAGCTATAATTTCACGATTTTTATGTTGATCATTATTTACAATCCTTACTACTTACGGTAATAGATAGAACTATAAGATGCACTAGTTTTTATAAACAACTGATTTCCTTATTCATCGAAGAAATGTGAAAATAAAATACTGAAACTGAGTAACATAAATATTACCGATAAGTTGATCAGTGATTTATAATCTGGGCAAACATGCGGTAACAGCCAGAGGCGTGGCGAGCGCATAAAAGTTTACACATAAAATAGAAGGTAAGAAATGAATTATAAAACGTGCTGAAACACTTACCGTTTTAAAAGTCTCCCGTGAAATCACAAACTGGGTAACATCTGTTAAATATTTGAATCATTAGATATGTTTCCACAGCTGTTTCAATCAAGTGAACACGCACCTTCACAAATTTGTCTTAGTATAAGAAAATCGGAGTCTTTCTCTAAAACACTTTCAAATTTTCGTATTACACACCAATTTGTTTCGCCTTCTACAGCGCATAACTGTGCGTGAACATCATTCACAATTTGAACAGAATCCACTAACGACATCGAAACATTTTGTAATTTTTCTATTCCCTCCGCTAGTCCGAAGTAATTGTTGTGAATAGTTTGTAAATCTCTTTTAACCTATCTTCAAATATTTCCTGGCTTTTCTTGATCGCTGCAGCTTCTGTCGGATTGAATTTTAAAACTACCTTCTTTACTTGATCAAAATATTTGTTGTAGTAAAACGCAGCCTGCAACCATGTTCCCCAACGTGTAACAATCGGCTGTGGTGGTTCAGGTAAATCAGGACACAGTTTGTGAAATAGTCGGGTACGTTTCGGGGACTTTAGAAACACTGCCTTTGTACTAGCAATCAATGCATTTATTAGTGGAAAACATGTAGGAATCGTTTGTGCCGCAAGATTTAGAGTATGAATTTTACACGTTACATGTAAAAAGTTACCACTGTGTTCTTTAAGAGATCGGCCCAAAAAACGCATCTTTGCGGCACCATCACTCATAAACATTAAAAGTTGCTTAGTTGAAACTTCAAATTTGTTCAATAAATTCAACACCACCTTTAAAATCATAACTCTTTTGGAAGCAAGTAAGAAGGAGGATGACGATCGATGTGGTTCCATTGTACGTACCATTACATTAACCACAAAATGTTTTTGACGATCTGTTGTTTCGTCCACACACAACCACAGTTTTTTTATCTTTCAATTCCGTTTTCATTCTTTTTTCTATATGTTCACGAGCAAATAGCACTACATTTCGTATCGATGTCCGACTAGGTAATTTACAGTTCGCATATTTATTTCAGAAGGAGTCAAATGCTTCCTTGTCCAGTAAACGAAACGATAGATTACATAAAATAAGAGTAACACATAAATCAAATGTAAATTTTCTTGGTCTCGTATGTCACTTTTTGCAGAAGAATGCTGTTTGCTTTCGATGTGACGTTGATAATGGCTTCTGGACCAACACATTAAAGGGATTTTACAAACCAGACATTGAATTTTAGCGCCATCAAAAACTAAGTGCGGCATGTCCACTATAAAGTTTTTAACTGTGTCTGCCATTGGTCGTTTTCGCGACGTACCTAACTGCGACATTTTTAAAGCAAACATAAGCGTACAATTACGAAATAAGTTACGACAGCCTACATATACACAGAACTACTCGCATACAGCATCGATTTAGTACTGACGCTGTGAACGCGTGAAATAAATAATCGTCGACTCCGCACCGCATATCTACTACACTGACTGTTACCGCTGTTTGCCCAGACTATTCGTAACCATTTGATGCAGCATCCACAGACCACACATCATCGGCATAGCACATTGGTGTCGCCCATTCGGTATCCTTTTGTTATCTTTATTTGGTGTATTATTTTATCCATTACTACATTGAACAGGATGGGACTCAAGGAGTCTCCTTGTTTTATACCTTTCGTTATTTTAATTTCATCTGTGTATTCATTTTCTACTTTTACTTTTGTTCTTGTATTGGTGTATGTTTTTATGGTATTTCTGAACGCCTCTGGTACTGTTTTTTCTTCTAATATTGCTACTACGTCGCCTAGCTGTATTCTATCAAATGCTTTGCATAAGTCAACAGACCACACGTAGGCAGGTTTTGTAAATTGAATAGCTTTTTCACATATTTGACTGAATGTAAATATCGCATCTGTTGACCTATTTGTTCAAAATCCGAATTGTTATTCATTTAAATTAATATAATTGTTTAATTTATGTAGGATTATTTTTGTTATAAGTGTCAATATTGTGTTTAGGGAGGAATAGTGATGCTCAGTTGCCAATCTTCTGGTACTATTTGATGTTGGATCACTTTGTGTATTAATTTTTGTAGTTTTGTTATTAAACTTCTTCCTCCGTATTTATTTTATTGCTTGTTCAATACCCTCTTTTGTTATTTTTAAATCTGTTTCTACTACGAACTGATTACCTTCTTTTGCTGGGCGTCTACTGTTATATAGGCTTTCGAAATATTTCTAAATGATTGCTTAAGGCAATTAGAATCAATTATTTCAAATCCATAACTAAAAATGCTTAATAATTTAACAAATTTTAGTTACTACTTAATTTTACATAGCTAGTTTCTATGTACCTGCTGCTAATTCGTAAAATATTATACAAAGTACAAGTTTTCTCTTATTGAAATTAAATTACTTCGTCCTTTTAACGCGTATGTTTGGCCGTAATTTAATCGAAATCAAAACAATAACATTAAATTCGATAAGAACTAACACTTTTTCAAACAAAACTTTGTCCATATTGTAACATCTACTGATAATTTATTCCAAAAGTTGCACTTTAAATTTTGGAATGTCTTTTATGCAATTCCTCCTGAATATAGCGTCATTTTATAATTCTCAATAAGCTATATATAATCAATTTGTTTATACTAGTAATGTTTTAAAAGAAAAAAACAGGATGTTGGGGAGGTATTTCCCATCAAAAATTTATTTATTTCTTTCACAAAGTACGCAAAAATAACTATTAGTGTTAGTGTCGTCGTGTCGTGTTTATTTTAATTGTCCGGAGTACTATTAATCCATTTCACTAACATCACATTTAATGTTCTAACTTCTAACCCATATTTATACTTAATATATACATTTCTACACACTACGAACATTATCAATATTGAACAGTATGTTTATTTTCTTTGGAATGTTATATTTATGCAATGCTCTTTGTTAATAATATCTTGCGTACGTAATACTACTCCGGATCATTGATAAAATGTAAAATTATGTGGAAGAAGTCGTAACTAATCTCCAAAATATCGGGCGATGAGCGTAAATATTAAGCACGATAGTTTACTTACAATTCATAATTAGCTCCATTCTTATTTTTTTATGCAGGCTACAGACCTCGATCTATTTTGTATGGTTTCTTAAATATATTGTAGTAGTAAATATGAGAGACGTATTATTTCTTATAGAATCCGTTTGTTATATACATACAGTTACCCCCATAAGTATTTGGACAGGCTCTATATACACTCAATTGTTTATGTAAAAAATATATAGTTTCACATAATTATCTTGAATCATAACAATTTTGTAGATTATATTTTACTCTTTAGGAAACGCGTATCAAATATTTTAGAAATAATTGCATGTGCCCTGGAAAAATAATTGAAAAAGATAATAGCAGCGGCGAACGCTCATAAGTATTTGGACAGAGTATTAATTCATAATAGAATGTGCGGTAAATCTCCTACACTCGCATTAGGTGGGTACTCCCACGTTTACTGTAAATATCACTGCTCATATCAATACTTCTGCAGTCTCTGGAACAACAACAGTGTTTCAAAATGAAAGGTAAAGAAACTACTGTTTCAGAGCGCGAAATAATAATAAACCTGCACAGGAAGGGGAAAACTTGCCGCGAAATAGCCGAATTAGTGAACAGGAGCCATTCAACTGTGGGTTACATAATAAAAAAGTTCAAAACCGAGAATATAATTGAAAATAAACCGAGATCTGAACGTCCACGTAAGCTATGCGAAAGCGACAAAGCGCAAATTGTTCGGATAACAAAGAAAGATCCATTTATGAATTATCCTAAAATAGTGGTAGACATAAAAGAAACACTTAACAAATCTGTAGGTTGTGAAACGGTACGAAGGGCCTTAAGAGGACATAATTTCCATGGACGAATTGCTAGGAAGAAACCCTATGTTAGTAAGGTAAATCGTCAAAAGCGTTTAAAGTTCGCAGAGGAATATGTAAAATACCCTTCTGACTTCTGGAATTGTATCATTTTCTCGGACAAAACAAAAATAAATCTTTTTGGGAGCGATGGTCAAGTAAAAGTGTGGCGACAACCGTGTACAGCGCTAAATAATGAAAATCTTCGTGTCACAGTGAAGCATGGGGGTGGTTCGGTGATGGTTTGGGTGTGTATGGCGGCGAATGGTGTAGGTTCGTTACATGTAATAGATGGTATTATGAACAAATTTACATATTTAAAAATTCTCAACAAAAATATGCATCAAAATGCTGAAAAATTGGGTATAAGAGACAATTACATCTTCCGGCATGACAACGACCCTAAACACACGGCGTTCGTTGTTCGACAATGGTTGTTGTTCAATACCCGTAAATGTTTAAATACACCCCCACAATCACCGGACCTCAATCCCATTGAGCATTTGTAGGGTGAATTAAATCTAGAATACGTAAACATACGATTTCAAAGAGACAAGACTTAAGAGACGCTTTAAACCAAGAATGGAACCAAATTAGTCCTGAATTTACAAGTAAATTAGTGGAGTCAATGCCAAATAGACTAAAATGTGTTATACAATCTAAGGGGTACCCAACTAAATACTAAATTAAAGAAATCCTTCTTATCCTTTGTGTCTCTGTATTTTGTCCAAATACTTTTGAGTACATGAATATGTGCAATTTATGTTTTGACTTTTTTTATGTATGTAGTTTACAAGAATTTCAGCTTTTAATTTATATTTTCTGAAGATTAATCTAATAGTATATTATATCTACATTATTTGAGCAAAAAAATATCGAAATACGCTTAAATAAAATAATACCAAGATTTTTTTTTACCCTGCCCAAATACTTATGGGAGTAACTGTACATGCGATAACAAAATATACTTGTTAGTGCATAACTGATGCAATAGAATTAAGAAATTGCAATAATAATCCTGTATGAAATACGAAAATAAAGAAAGCACTTTTATTAAAACGCTAACAGTTAATTAAATCCATTTAATAAATCAAACTATACAGCGTGTCCACCTAGTATTAGCTATTGAAATGATATAATTTATAACATCAAATGTAGTTGTCATTTGCGGCATGTATAGTGTATTCAGTATGGCCAGTCGTTCAATCTCAAAATCCCTCTGAAGGATATTAGCTCTTTTTCGGTAGCTGCTACTTCTTTTAGGGCCTCCTATCGATAAAACGGGGATGTTAGGAACTTAAAATCCAGCCAAACGACAAACAAGAGGAAACGGTTACGTTACTCGTCTTCTATCCAATTTCTTCATATCGCAAATCCTCAAATTTAATGGAATATTTTCCTACAACAAATAACAGCATAAATGTGAAGGTATTTCTAGCATAATTTCATATATATGAAATATCATTCGTCAAGTTCGTGGTGAAATATCATAGAGTGGCATAATTTTAGTCTTCTAGTTGCGTCACTGCATGTATTGCATCATGCTACTATTAAAAATAAGAGTATCCGTTGGAAATTCATCTACAAATCATATTTGGAAAAAAACTATCAAAATTTGTTGTGTATGAAACGATTATTATCGCGATTAAAATAAAAGGGTAGAGGGATGCTAATTAATATCTGACTTTTGAGTCAAGATTCTCATCCAGGTAACACGCATTTAGATTATGTTCCATTTTCTAAGTGTTTTTAAGATTTGAATCATTCAATAAGTATAAGGTAGAAGTAAAGTTTGGTGGTTGAAGAATTGGCAGGTTTCCATCATATAAATATTGTGTTTATGTGAAATCGTCATTATTCCAGGTTAATTTTTAATTTTTCAGTTTCAATATTCGTTAAATTTCATTAATTGAGATCTAGTTTAATTTTAAATTGCTGAAAGAGTTAATTTAGGTCACTCCCGAATCTTGAAACCCTATAATTAATTATCTAATTTCACTGAAACAGTTCACTAAAACCCTTACCACAATACTTAACTCGTACTGGACGAACGTTTCGATAGCCAAGCTATCATCATCAGCAGTAAAACTGATTATCTAATTTCAAAAAATTAATCTTTTTTAACAAATCACATATAGATCATTTCACTATATAACGGGTGTTTTCTGCTTAGATAGAACTTATGGAAAAGTCAAACGAGCTGTCATACTGCGTGCACTTTTTGACATTTATGACCAGCATACTCTAGCAAGTCATCATGAATAGACTCACGCTTGAACAACACTATCAAATTATTCAAATTTATTTTGAAAATCCGTCATCGATTCGCTCAACTTACAAACTTGGTGATTTTTATGACCAACATAATCGTCCTTCTGAGCAAGCTATCCGTCGGATTGCGGATAGATTTCGTACCACATACTCTCTATATGATGCAATAACACCAACACGTGGAAGGAATGTGCGTACTGAAGAGAACATCGTTGCTGTAAACGATAGTGTGGAAGAAGATCCCAGTTTGGGATTTGGGGCTTTATCCGTCCACTACGTGGAAAATTTTTTATAAAGATCTTGGTCTACATCCGTATAAGATCTAGCTGGTACAGGAATTAAAGCCACAGGTCTATCATCTGCATTGTTCTTTCGTCGATTGAGCTCAAGAGCAATTGGAAACTGACCCGTTGTTTTATCGCAAAATTGTGTTCAGCGATGAGGCTTCCTTTTGGCTTAACGTGTTTGTGAACAAACATAATTGCCGCATATGGAGTGGAACCAATCACCAAGAGACCCTACAAACTCCATTACATCCAAAAAGATGCACTGTTTGGTGTGATTTACACGCCGGTGGCATTATTGGCCGTTTTTCTTAAAAGATGAGACCGGAACTCACGTTACCGTCAATGGAAATCGTTACTACACCATGGACGAGATGTGGTTTCAACAGGATGGCGCTACGTGCCATACGACTTATTGAAATCAAAATTTGACGATAAGTTAATTTCGAGGAATGAACCTGTCGATTGGCCTCCAAGTTCTTGCGATTTGACACCTCTCGATTTTTTCCTGTGGGGCTACGTGAAATCACTGGCGTATACTAATAAACCGGCAACAATTGACGCCTTGGAAGCCAACATTGTTCGTGTTATTCGTGACATACGGCCAAGAGTGCTCCAAAATTGGACGTCCAGAATACGCTTCGTTAAGAACAGCCGCGGTGGCCATATGCTAATCTTTCGAAACACCAAAAATTTGATTAGATTTTAATTTTTCGTAACACTTTGTATAATTTTGAGTTCTATCGGCCTTGAAAAACACCCATTACATTAAAAAGAGCATATTATAATGTAGATGAATATTTTAGAGATAAATTTTAACTACGTTTTGTGAATGTGTACTTTGAGCTTTGCAACTTGATAGAAGGTCACTCATAAATTATTATATTATATACATTATTATTATTATAAGGGTAGGTACATATATATATATATATATATATATATATATATATATATATATATATATATATATATATATACGCCATAAGTAGAGTCTGCTGCTTATCATTTAAAAATAATTTAATAAATCCTTTTCTTTTCTAAAAACGGAGTAGGAATCAATATAAAAACAAACGGGCTACTAAACTCTACCTTTTAAATACCTCTATTGGATTTATACACACAAAAATAGATAATAGAACCTAGATAATAAAAGTGAGTTAATAACTTTTATCACCATTTTAATAAGCTTTATTATAATGTTAATGTTTTATTACAATTATGTTACATTTCCATATCTGGTACGTGCTCTAATATACCTATATTGTTATACCTTTTATCAGAAAATCTCGCTCTCCCTAAATAATGAAAGGTATAATAAATTATATTAAAAGATATGATATTTTTGATTTCTGGTATTAACTATTTTTAAGTATAAATTTCGAAGGGTCTACTAACAATTTTCTAACACTAAGGTAATTTTTGGAACAAACCAACGTTGTACTTTAAAATTAGAACAACGTTTATTTAATACGATAAAATATATAGTATGTTCTAACAAAAATTATAGTTGGATTTAACATAATGTGTTGCTGTCACATATTTTACTATATTATATTGTTATTTGAACTATATGTTTTTCTCCGTGAGTGGTGGATTATGTCAGCAATAAGTTATGTAATTATTGTCTGACATTCAATATTTCCGACCATTGTTGCACACTATATTATTTAATCTGTATTTGATTGTATCAGGTATACAGTTTAGTACCAGACAATTTCTAATAATTTAATCAGAAAAGAGATGCTTTTATGCAACTATCAAGGATTGTGAATGATTGCAAAGCTATTTATATGCTCTTCAGAGATTAATATATACAGCGAGTCTGTCGTAGGCGTAGGTGGAAGATAATTCTTTTCCTGAGTAATTTAGAGAAAAAGCTTTCAAATAAAATATCTCCGGACACGGACTTATCTGCATATCTTCATATTTCATTTATTAAAGAACGATACATACATACATTTTAGGTATAGGGAACTGTCTATAACAAAAATTCCAGAACAGTATCTTTATCAGATTCTGGAAAAAATGCATGGAGATTCTGGAAAAAATGCATGGTATTCCATTAAGAAGAATTGAAATAGCATGAATCAACATAGCAATGGTTTCAATTGCTACCTTGTAGACGCTAATTGATGTAAGATGTAGGTGGAAGATAATTCTTTCCCTGAGTAATTTAAGACAATTAATTAAGAATTATATTATATTACATAACCTATAAAAAAAAATTCTTCATTAGCTCATTCACTTGCTCATAATTTTAATTAATAACTTTAGGTTTCTTTTACATTATTAAAATTTTTCTTTTATTGGATATCCTTGTAGCTGACCTGATGATGTGTTTTTTAAAGACGAAACCGGTCGCCTAATTTCTTAATAGAATTTTGTGAGATCTGGACCATTTTCTCATTCCTACCTTTAATGTGAATATTTTCTTAACTTAAAAGTAAATGATTTACTTGGAAAAAACATTTTTCTGTCTTGCATTTTCTTGATATTCTAACCCTAAGAAAATAATTATTTAATCCAAATAAAATATCAAAAATTTGTTTATATTATAGATTGAAATAAAAATATTTTCTTGACTAGGGATTGATTTTTGCAAGGAAATCTATTTTCTTGATGCAGGAAACCATTTCTCTGCGTGTGTAAACTATAGGAAATATTGATGAGGAGCATCCAAAAACGTAATAATATATGGTGCGTTCCATTTAAAAAACCCCCGCTTATACGGTGCTTTACAGAAACTGGACGCCTGTGTGTTTATCTCCGAATATCTCCCTAATTCAGAACATTTTCTCTAGGTTACTCGGGGAAGGAATTACCTCCCAGCCACGCACTAGGTGGACATACTGTGTATGAAATATGTCTGAAACGATAAAGTCCATTTAATAAATTAAACTATATGTTTATTACAACAAAAAGGATATTAAGAAACTTTGTATATACAACAAGTATTATGTTTACTTAAATACATCGAGTCATTGTATATACTTTTTCCTATCGTCTTCCTTTCTTATTAAACTTTATCAATGTTTATGTTGATGTCTTAAGTAATACAGATATTGTTTTTTTTTTGTATATATGTATATACAATATATTATCGATATTATTCACTGTTCATTGTACATTTCCAATGCATAAGTTAATTATAAATATATACGTATTTTTATAGGACCATCGAAAAGTTTATTCTACGTTTTAGAGAACTTTTATAATAGATTCGAAGCCATATACTTCTTTACTTTGTAAAGAAAGGGCTTTACTACAGTTTTAATCGGTTAAATAAATCTCAAGCTATACTTTTACGCAAATATTTGCAGCAGGCTCACAATTTTAATGTAATTAAGCTTTAATAAATGTTTCAAGTTTAAATAGAAAATTATGTTGTGAGATTTTAATTAAATTTTCAATTAAAAGCCGAAATTATTACCCAAATACAGTACTTTAGAAAACTTTGTTGTTGAGGGCTTAGACCGTTAATACTGCAAATATTTAGAACAGAGAAATAACCTACACGCAGAGAAACGTTTACTTGTACCAAAGCTGTCCGCCTTAATTCAAGACAAGTACTGTTTCAATTATCCACAATATAATAATTAACGCTGGCCACGAGCGGTACCGCGCATCGGCGTAGAATCAGTTCGGACCGAGAGGAACGGTAGTATTACTTCGTCTGCGGAGCAGTACAGACATTTTCGCTGCCGGTCATTTGCGCAATTGTTTATCTGTCCTAGAAAAATTATGATTTCGTCAGCAAAACGACCGCGGTCGAACAAACTTCGAAAATGTATTGCAGAAATTCTAGACTTAATATATGAAGGTGCTAAAATTAAATGTGTAATCTGTAAAATCCCGTTAATGTGTTGGTCCAGACAACATTGTCTACGACACGTAAATAGTGAAAAGCATGTATCAAAAAGAAATTGCGCACGAGACAATGAAAAATTTATATTTAATTTATGCGTTACGTTTATCGCATGTAATATACCGTTTAATTTACTAGACAAGGAACCATTTATCTGCTTTTGGAATAACTATTCGGAGTGCAAATTACCAAGTCGAACATCGTTACGAAGAATTGTGCCATCTGCGCGCGAACATATTGAACAAAAAATAAAATCGGAGTTGAAAGATCAAAAATTGTGGTTATGTGTCGACGAAACAACAGATCGGAAGAAACATTCTGTTCTTAATGTAATGGCACGCAAATTGGAACCTCATCAATCGGCACCTTCAATTCTATTAGTCTCCAAACGAATACAACAGTGTACTGCCGAAGTAATTTCAAAGTTAGTGTTAAATACATTGGACAAGTTTGAACTTTCAACAAACCAACTCATGATGTTAGTGAGTGATGGTGCTGCAAACATGCTTTCTGTAGGCCGGTCTCTTAAAAAGCATTCTGCTAATTTGTTACACAATACGTGTAAAATTCATGCTCTCAATCTTGTGGCGGATAGTATCAGAAAATGTTATCCTGAGGTAGACGCTTTAATAGCGCATACCAAAGCAGTATTTGTCAAATCACCGAAACGTATTCGCGAATTTCACAGACTATGCCCCCGCATACCAGAGCCACCAGAACCTATTCTAACTCGTTGGGGAACATGGTTACAGGCCGCCTTTTATTATCATAAATATTTTGACAATATTAAGAACGTGGTTTTACAATTCGATACAAAGGAAGCTGCCGCTATCCAGAAAAGCCAGTCGAAATTTCAAGATAGTCAGGTTAAAATGGATTTAAAAATCATTCACGACAATTACTTCGGGCTAGCAGATGCAATAGAAAAATTACAAAATCCCGCGGTGCCGTTAGAAGAATCTCTACAAATAGTGCAACATGTTCACGCACAGCTATGCGCGATTGAAGACGCAAAAAATGTTTCTGTTCTAGAAAAATTTGAAAGTGTTTTTGAGAAAAATTCTGATTTTGGCACATTAAGACACATTTGTGAAGGTGCGTCAACAGAATCGTTAAGTTATTTGAGAGATTATTTTACTTACGCAAATATTACGTAACTAGATGTAGAACGTTCGTTCTCTGCATATAAACGCATTTTTTCCTCATGCCGTACTAGTTTTGCCGAAACAACAGTTGAAACATATCTAATGTTGCAGATATTTAACAGACATTATTCACTTTGTGATTTCACGGAAGACTCTTAAAATGGTAAGTGTTTGAGCACGTGTTATTTAATTTTTATTTAAAAAATGAGCGAAATTATTTGCGGCAGCAAACATCTCTATTAGCAGAATAACTCTAGTGGAACGCGAGGCCTGGTCGACTCTACGCTACTGCGCGGTACCGCTCGTGGTCAGCTTTAACAATAACTGTTTTAAATGAAATATTTTCTTAGCGTTTCTTTCTCCGCTTAAGAGAAATATATACTTGCAATGAAATAACTGTATTTCTTTGTTTAAGACGTTAATTTGATTCAAGGAAATCTTGCAGAAATTTTGAAGAAGGCATTTCTTAGTATATATAAGTAAATGGCCATTATAGCTAAAGCGTGACAAACGGTCGCACCCACAAAGGCGCCGTGAAAGGAACTGTGTTTACTATGTACATACAAGGAATCGAGTCGACGTTCGGTTATTATCGGTTGATCGGTGTGCGTGTACTATTTATAATGTTCGAGAAACTAGTGGAACCGTCCGGGGTGTACCGCGCAAAAGTAGACACAGTATGAATAAAAAAATAATAGATTGTTACCTTTTATTGACGTATCGATGACCACTGCGGTAATGTGCGACTGCCATAGTACGCCGCGTAGTACTGCAACATAAGCAATGCTTCCATTGCCGATTCGGTCAGGCCTCGACGACGGTCTGAAAACGTTCTCGTATACTTTGCAAACGATTGTTCAGCATCTAGTGAAGTAAGATTTGCGAAATTCAAATACTCCTGTATCTCTTACAGTCTTGAATTCCAGAAATAGATCGAACCTTTTCTAAACCCGGATTTGTATTTAAAACTGCACGAAATTTTTGCGCGAAATCTAGTCCTATAGGACCCGTCAAGCTTTCTAGAGCGGCTACTAAATTGTTAATGTTATTTAACGAGTCTTGTATAGGTGAGTATTTTCTAACTGCGGAATAGTTTGTGTCACTACAGAATAGTTTATGGAAATATCAACTATTTCTTTTTGAACGTCCGAATCGGTAAAAAGTTGCTGACTCTCGCGAAGCGCTTGAGAATTAGAAGAATTAAGTTTGAAAATGACATCTTCCACTTGGGAATAATATTTGCGACAGTAAGATACTGCCTCGATGCATGTTCCCCATCGCGTCAATACAGGCTGAGGTGGTAGCGAAATTTGCGGATACAATTGCTTGAATACGCGAATATGTTTGGGAGATTTCACAAACACTTTTTTGGTAGATGATATTAAATCATTCACCCTAGGATACTTGCTTCGAATTGTTTCTGCTACGAGATGACATATGTGTATGAGGCATGTTATGTGAAGAAGAGTCGGAAAGCATACTTTTAACATCCTACCAGCTTTCAGCATTGTTGCGGCTCTGTCAGAAACTAACATGGTGATTTGAGCTCCTACGACACAGAATTCTTTTAACATATTTTTTATTATGTTTACAACGGTTTTGGCATCAGTTCTTTCAATCCTTTTACTGGCTAACAACAACGTTTTCCCTTTGTTTTGATCCTTTGTAGGTTCTCCTATATACCGAGGTTCAGTCGTGTGTGTTGTCTTTAAAGTTCTGATGAACCCCTGGACGAGAAGAGTGTTTACCTATCTTTCCTAGTGTGTGAAAGTTAAAAATAAAAATAAAGAAAGAAAAACGTTCCTGGATAGATAGATAAAACTTTAGGGCATTTTCCGTGCAAATTTATTATGTAACACTTTGTGTTACACAAAGCAGCAATAGAATAATATTAAAGGCGAAGTAGAATTACATTTTTAAAGCAAATTACTCGAATGGGTGCTAGTTTGAGTTAAATCGGATGTAAATAAATACCATGACGTCATTATGACAATCGTGTATATCCGGACATATCCAAACGTGATTGTGTTTGAATTTGACTGCTTCAGGGGTCTCCCTGCTCTGCTCTTTTTTGAAAATAAAAACATGCCATTTAACAAAAACTATTTGTTTAGAAATGTTTTAATAACGTAACAGTCGGTAATTGCACAAAGTACGAAGAAGTATGGCGGTCGTTGGGAAATAACACGTAGTTAAAACTGTCGGGATAACAACCAAAGTTTCAGAATGTAACTCTTTCAAATTTCACCAATATTTCGCTTTTATTTTAAAGCTTCATCAGGGTCATAAATGAGTTAAAATACACTGAGAGAAAGGAACAAACCACGAAATGTTGCACATTTATAGGAAGTGACATGAGCAGTGTAATTGTCATTTACATATACTATTTTATTCGTTGAAAAGGGTTGAAAAATTAAATAAATCTATAACCGAAACAGCTTGCCAAAATTCAGTGAAAATTAGCGAGTCCTATACTTATTGTTATACTAAAATAATGGCTTAGCTTTCATAACAACTGATGAATACTCAATTTTACAAGTCTGACCTAAAAAGAAGTCCATTATATAGAATCAAGGCTATTTTATTTGAAGATGAACCAAAATGCTATAGGATCTTCAAAAGTCCTTTAACAATTCACATATTTCTATAAATTTAAACCAATAAATCTAAAATTTAATATATCTATAGGTAGATAGGTTTTATGTAAGTAACTCCTGCAAAAATACTTAACAGTACTGTAAATTGCTCAAATTAAATTGAACACACATAAGTACTATACTTCTTATTGCCAATAGATTTCCCTAGATTATTATGCGACAAAATTACTTATTTATATATGTACGTACGTGTTTTAACATTGGCATTTCGAAATATGATAATCGATAAATTTGCAATTATTATGTTCAGCTAATTCAAGAACGGTATATCATATATTTCATTTACATTAATGTAACATTGGCATAAATCCAAATATTGGAACGGTGTAAAACACTTAGAAGTATTGTACTTCATGTGTATAGAAAGCTATTTTTGGTTACGTTATCACGACCTAACAAAACAATTTCAAAATCAAGATTAGATTGCTTCCATCATTGTAATAATAGTAATAACAGTAATAAAGTTTATAAAAATGTTTAGGCCACGCGTGTCGTAAAAGCCTTTTGAAGGCAAAATAAGTGCCGCGTTATGAAGCTTTTAAAAACGATATCTGCATACGATTAAATGTTTTCAAATGGTAACTAAATCAGTTTTGTTTCCTAAGTAAGTCATCTAAATATACAGTGTGTTCACGGATGAAGTTGACAATAGGTATTATGGACAAAAAATTCTTGAGTTGGAATTTCATATTTGGAAAATAAGTCCTGCTTGGTCTGAAACTTATTTCTAGTGCAACTTCGATTTTTTAAAATCAAATGGGCCTTTACAGTTGAGAAAAAACTATTTTCCTTTCAGGTAAAGTACCTTTTCCGTTCGCAGTATGCCAAAAGTTGCTTAGAATGAAAAGTTATGTCGTGATGCATTTTTTTTTGAATGATCGGCATGAGACCAATAGTTTCAGGTATAGACTCGCCTACGTACAAACTGTCCAAATGGCTAGTAAACGAATACAAAAATTTACCCATCAAACTAGATAGCCTAGAAGTAGAAAATTCACTAGATTTTGTAAATAAGGTCAATAATATTGAATTAGAAGAAGGGGAAATTTTAGTATCGTTTGATGTTTGTTCACTCTTCCCCAGCGTACCAATCCCAGAAACCATAGAATATTTAGTTGAACTCTTAAAACTTAACGACATTGACGACGTCAAAATCGCGGAATACAAAAGACTAACTTCTCTGTGCATGAACCAAAACCGTTTTCAAATAGGGAGCAAATATTATGAACAATTGGAGGGTACGGCGATGGGTAATCCACTATCCCCGTTCATAGCCAACTTGTTTATGAGTAAATTTGAAACGTGTTTGAAAAAGGACACCGTGTATTTCCCTAGAATTTGGCTTAGATATGTAGATGATATTTTCGCGGTTTTTGACACTAAGAAAAGTAACATCCCGGATTTCCTCGCGACACTCAACTCAAAATTCGGATCCATTAAATTTACAGTAGAAGAAGAAGTGAACAATCAACTCCCATTCCTCGATAGCCTAGTAATTAGAAACAATAATAAACTAGAAATAGACATCTATAAAAAGGAAACAAGCACTAATAGATTCATTATGACCGATTCGAACCACTGCGAACAACATAAAATGGCCGCGATTAATTTCTTAATTAATAGACTAGTGAAATTTCCCTTAAACCAAAATAGGTACAAGAAAGAGCTTAAATTCATAAAAAATGTCGCTATTTATAATGGTTACTCGTCTATAGATGTCGACCGCATCCTTAAGAAAGTCCAACATAGGCATTATGTAAGAAATTCTACGACCTTGATACCGGTAGAAACGCGCGACAAGAAATTTGTGAAACTCCCCTTCCATAGAATATCGAAAGGCGTCAGTAAAGTTTTTAGGGGACAAGACATGAACGTATGTTTTAGTTCACGTAATACACTTAAGAACCTTCTTGGTAATCCAAAAGACAAACCGGACATGAAAGAAAGGTCGGGAATTTATAAAATTGCATGCAACGACTATGATAAAGCCTATATTGGACAAACGAAACGAGCGATAGGTACTAGATTTAATGAAAACATGAGATGCTATAGATTCGGTCGAACAGGAGCGTCAAGTGTAGCTGACCATATGAATAGCACAGGTCATGTAATCAAATTGGAAAACCTCAAATTAATTAAAAACGTAACTTCACCTCGGGAATTGGACGCATTTGAGACAATGTACCTGAAGAAAGAGATGGAACATTCGCAGGTCATGAACAAGGAGAATGCCCCACTTCATTTATCTTGCTTGTTTGATTTATTAGGGTAAAAGAACTTTTCAGTCCACACTTGACGAAGACCGAGTCTCGGTGTTCTGCAATTTATGATCGATTTGTTTAGTATCCTTAGAGTGCGTAGATAGAGATTTAGCTTTCGTCTCGCTCTTTTCTACGAGGGCGGGATAAGACCCTTGGCCGTTTCACATATACCCAGCATGTTAGAGTTAAGCGATAGAAAAGTAGGTATTCGGAAATAGATATACACAGTTACATGTTTAGACACATTTGTACATATATACCCTTCTTTTTCCTCGAGAGGAGGGATAGACATGCATGGTAGAATTAAAGTAAAAGTTTTTAGTTTTTTCGTTCAAATTTATTCGGTAACTCTGTTGAAAATGGGGGCCCAGTGAGCCTTTGAAACAGCTGTTCCGAATTAATTAATAATATTTTGTGTGGTGAGGAGTGTTCCGATACTCTCTGTTGTTTGTCATACTACCCCACAGTCCTTGCTATCATTATTTATCATTATTATCGGCATACTTTGATAAAATCCACTATTTGTTAATTTCGTTTGAGGTAAAGTACTTTTTTCGTTCACAGTACGTCAATGGGTTACTAAGAAAAATTGCTTAGAATGGAGTTACGCAAATTTTCAGAATGATTGGCTTATTTTGATAATCACGGAGTTCACAATAGAACAATTGGATTTTATCAAAATAGACCGATCATTGAGAAAAATCCGATAACGGCATAACTTTTGATTCTCAAGAACTCTTCTTGATCATACTTTGGCGTACTGTGAACGGAAAAGGTACTCTACCTGAAATGAAAATCGAAAGCAAACTAAAAATGAATTTCAGACCAAGCAGGACTTATTTTCCAAACATTAATTTCCAACTCAACATTTCTTTGTCACAGTACGCCAAAGTATTGTCAAGAAAAGTTGATCGGAATGAAAAGTTACGGCGTTATGGGAATTTTCTGAATGATCAGCCCACTCTGATAAAATCCAATTATCTTATCGTGAACTCCATCATGATTATCAAAGTAAGCCGATCATTCTGCAAATTTGCATAAGTCCATAACTTTCCGTTTTAAGCAATTTTTCTTAGTAACATATTGACGTACTGTGAACGAAAACAGTACTTTACGTGAAACGAAATTGACAAAAAGTAAGCCGATCATTCAAAAAAAAAAAAGAAATGCATCACACCATAATTTTTCATTCTAGACAATTATTCTTAATAATACTTCGGCATACTGCGAACGGAAAGGGTACTTACCTGAAACGAAAATAGTTTTTTCTCATCTGTAAAGGCTTGCTTAATTTTAGAAAATCGAAAACACACTAGAAATAAGTTTCAGATCAAGCAGGGCTTATTTTTCAAATATTAAATTCCAACTCAAAAATATTTTGTTCATTATACCTATTGTCAACTCCATCTGTGAACACACTGTATATGATACATATTTTTTGTAAATCTACTTTTATAATAAACATCAAGCATATTTAGCAAACTTATTGTATTTTAGTTTCATCAGTAATTTACAACAAAAATATGGTACTAATAGTTAATTAAAAAAATATTATTTAA
This sequence comes from Dynastes maya, assembly GCA_029619315.2. Taxonomy (NCBI): domain Eukaryota; kingdom Metazoa; phylum Arthropoda; class Insecta; order Coleoptera; family Scarabaeidae; genus Dynastes; species Dynastes maya. Next base: position 1,693,994 of record JAROYE020000013.1, read on the forward strand.
GATATATAATTAAAAATGTATTTATTTTTCTTTTTCTAAAAATGAAGCACGGCTACTTTTGCTATAAAACGAAAAGTCCTAGTCATGTAATTATAGAAAAGAATATGATCTTTCAATACAGGGTGCCCCATGACATGATCGCCACAGCATAAGGATGTGTTGTTCAAGCAGTTTTAAGTCAATGAATACATGCCTAAAATTCTATCGTAACTGAGCTAGGGTAATTTAAAATCTAAATAAATATCAGGTAAAAATCTCATTGAAAAGAAGTTGCTTTATTGCATTAATTGCTCAAAATGTCCACTCAATTGCTGTTCAAATTGTTCTCTGTTTTCAGGATTTTTGCATAAAGAAAACATCAAATGCGTGTAGCTCCGTTACGATAGAGTTTTCGGTATATTTTCATTAGACATTTTTGGCTTGAAATTGCTTAAACAACATATTCTTGAGCTGTGGCAATCATGTCATGCGACACGCAGTATACATTGCGTTCGCGGTGAAAGGAATAAATTCGATAAAATTCTAGCAACCTTTTTTTGACAAAAATGCTCGAACATTTCAACTTATATTTTTGATTTGTATATTTTTTTTGCTTACACCACAATTTAATGTCACTTTCGCTTTGAGCGGGAGTAAAAGAAACTCTGCTATTTAAAATATGTACAACACGCTGTATATTTATACGGATTTAGACGATTATATAAGCTTTTCAGTAAACCTCCCATATATTGGTTTATTGTAAATAATTTGTAAGATATTGCAAAAATTAAATAAACACAAACAATAACTTGATTTAAGGCGGCATGTAAAGTCAACAATTTAAAAAATCATAGTAACCATATATCAAAACTGTTTTAAGTGTTTACAAGTGTTCATTAATTAGTTGGGACATCTAATTAAATTCAAAATGCGTTTAACTGAAAAAGAAAACATAGAAGTTCTTATGATGACTGGCTTCAAAGATCAATTACAACTCAAGTAGAAGTTATTAATTTATTTAACGAAACTTGATCCTGATCGTTCGCCAATTAACCATAATCTACTGTGAGCAAGATTGAAAACAAATTCGAAGAGTTTGATCACGTAAATTAAATATCCTCTTAGTAGCTGAAGGCAATTCCTACGCCACTCTGAAGTATCAAGGAATTATGGTGTTGGAACAAAAACTGTTTCAAATACGTTTTGAATAGCAAAGTGCCACCCTTACAAAATATATTTAGTACAGGATTTGTCAGAAGACGACTCCTGCACTAAATGTGTTTGGTAAGAATCCAAGCAGAAGTTTGGCTTCGAAAATGTTAGAAAATACAGTCCCTGGCCAAATTACTTGAAACACTCAATATTTTGTAGTTTCTTCATAATAAAATATAAACTATACATGTATTATATTTTTTATTTATAAAATATATTGTAAAAATATGTAACATATGTAAATATTAAATAAGTAATTAATATTTAGTCCATAACCCATGATTTTTAATAACACCCTTAATTCCTCGGGGCACACTTTCAATGCAAGATATGATTGTCTCTTTTATATCTACATCGTTCTCCCATACATCCTTTATAGTCTTCATTAATATTTCCTTTGCAGGGTTTTCTCTTTCATATACCTTACTTTTTAGTCGATTCCATACGTTCTCGATGGGATTGAGGTCCGGTGAATTTCCGGGCCAACGTAAAAGAGGTATGTGATTGTCTTCAAAGAATTTCTTAACCTTTTTTTGCCACATGGCAAAAAGCATTATCTTGCATAAATATACGCCCTGTCGGTATGCGACCTCCTAGCTTAAAATACGGTAATAACGTGTTTTTTAACACATTTATGTACTGCTTTTGACGCATTGTACCTTCTACAAAATACAAAGGGCCGGGTCCGTCTCCACTAATCACTCCCCAAATCATTACCTGCGGAGGGTGTTTTACAGTTCGAAGAACCGTGGATTCTGTGATATGTTCGCGAGGTCGTCTACGAACAAATTGTGCTCGCTGCGCTAACACACAGAGCGAGCACTCGTCACTAAAGAAAACCTATTAAATAATGCAAACATTAATTCAGTAAAAACCATTTCCAATTCTCGTCTGTGAAATATCGACATTCTCTTGCAAAGTTGAGACGAGCAGATTTCATTTTTTCTGTTAAACGCGGCTTTTTTACAGGTCTTCGGCCCATTAGGCGATTTTCCCGCAATCGGCGCCTGACAGATCTGCTCGAAATCTCTATTCCTCTCTCTTGTAAATTTTTTTTGAATCATGTTAATTGTAACAAATCTATTGCTCAAAGCCTGATGAACAATTTCACGATCAAATCTCTTCGAAGTTTTTCTTTTTCAACCGCACTTTGCCCGTCTTTGTGTCGATGTACTAGCTCCTTCGTTTAAGTTTCTAGCTAACCGCGATACAGAAGAAGGAGATACTTTCTGTAATTTTGCAATTTCTCGTTGTGAATGTTTGTTTGATTGTAGAAGAGCTTGTATAGCGGCTTTTTGTTCACTTGTTAAATCTTTCCCGGGCATTTTCTACAAAAAACCCCAAATATTTCATTTTTTTTTCAAATTCCAAATAATTAATTATTAAGAGAGAGATAGAATAACAATTTTACCTTTGCAATAACGATATATCAACACAAAACACTTAACGATACTCCACAACTTAGCTTCTATACGGTTATGATGAAATATTTTAAAAAATGAATGCATTCTCTAAACTGTGAATTCGCTAAATGTAAGTTAATTTGTTTTACTTAATTAATGCATTTATTACAACACAGCTCAAAAACTCTTCATAGTAACTTGCATGTGGAGGGCTTATTGAAAAGTTTTTTTAATCTTCTATCCAAACAATAAACTTGTTGCCATTTTCGCTCAAACCGGTGATGCCACGTTGTAGTGTAGGTCAAAAAATGGCAAACCAAAATTATAAATTGACGTGTCAAAATAGTAGTGCTAAGTATAAATCTTTGACTTCGACACGACTTCCAAAAGAGCTATTATAATCTTTTGTTTAATTGATCTTTTTATGAGATTTGTGATAAAATTTGTAACCTCTTAGTCCATAAATACTTCACATTACTTTCCTTTAAATGTCTGCAAACACAATAATTTAATATCTCATATTATATTACACTTTCTCGAAATTGATTGACTTCATTATACGAGAATGTGAAAAAATCAGAACATTTGATAAGAAACGCTAGAATTCCAAGAAGGCAAAGCGAGGAAATAGCAATTTAAATAATTAATATATGGTAATAATATTATACCACTCTAATTGTGGTAATAAATAAGGAAAAGTGGTGTAGGCAAAAATGTAAAGTCTAGGTCAATTTGAATCTGAATGTTTTTCTATCTACATAAGCAGGTTAATTTATTGAATTCCTTTTGTTGTGTTTTTTATGATGTATTACAATTAATTTTTAGTTAGTTAGAAATTCATTGATTTCTTAAATTATTATGACCAAAAATTTTACAAATATCAACTAGACGTGAAAATTAAGATATCACTAAGAATGTTGACATCTGAACTGCAGCCTACTACTCGATGTGTTCATTAATGCGAGTGTGTCTTGTTGCTGCTATTCTTGTTACATTTTCACTAATAATAGAGATACCAGGGTTGCCTGAAAAGTTTCAGGCCTCAACAAAAAGATAGTGTTATTAGTCAAAAATATTCAGATAATGTAATTGCGCATGCATTGAAAGAGACGTTTGAAAATTTCAGCCATGTTAGACGTTCAGTTGTAGTTTAACAGTCGTTTGTGTCAGTCGATGATTGTGTTTCAGTAAAAATGGAAACAAATCGAACAAAATATGTGACGACGACACCATTTTTGTTAGGGCAACTCCATATTTTATTGGATTAAATAAACGTGTTGTAATTCTTGCTATAAATTGTTATTATTTTAAAAATGCAAGGTATTGTTGTCGCAATTTTTTTCCGTGCACTTGCCATGTCTATCAAATTATTGAAAAATGTTGAGATAATCAGGTTTTGTTCCAATTTTGACGTTGGTTTACACACAAAAGATAAAAAATCCGATGTAGGACATATGATACGTCGGTTATGGATAGGTTAAATAAAAAACTTATTCATCTTAAACAATAGAATATTTAATAAATAAATCTTAAAACTTCCATAAGTAACCTAGATGTGGTGTATCTTTGCGTAGCTTGTTATTCTGAGCTCTGATCGGTATTTTTGGAACTATTGGCAAATTGTTTTCTTCTAACAATATTATTTCACGTTATCTACCATCTCGACCACGTTCCTTTTATTTACGATAAGATACACGCACTATTGACTATTTTTTATGAAACTTCCAAAGTACGCACATTGAACTTTGAGCCCCATTCATCGTCCTATTTGAAGCTGAAATCCAGCGACCACCACTGTATATCAGACGAACTACTACGCCACATTTTATCGAATCGCTTGCACAATTTGTAAAACAAGTATATACATAACATAAAACATCAACAGAGGCTAAATAACGGCGCATAGCGTAAAAAAGTATCAGCGCGTCCGCGATATAATGAAAAAATGCGATTAGAAGTTATTAATGCCTTTCATTGCGTGATAGATTAACGAGAAGCGCCATTATCGAGAGGTGTGGTGTACTCTTTACTTTGTAGATGATCCGTATATACATTTTTTTTTTAATATTCTTCCCCTATATCCTACATGTACGTCAACGAAAGGCATATTAAAGCGCAGGTATCATTTCGTCCCAGGGTATAAAGTAGGCTTAGGAAGCAAGTAACAATACGTTTTAATAACAGGAAAGCTAAAAAAAGGATAAATCCAAGCGTATCAAAGAAGAAATTAAAATGACAAAGTTAATTACAGAACGTTACACCAAATTATCATCAAAATCGCCTGAAATTAAAAAAAAACGTAATCTTCACTTAAAGAGGTTAGGTAATTGACAGCTGTCAATTAACATATAGTTGAAAAACATAAAAACAACGTTTTCATGGATTACTATGTATAGTACCGAGAAGTCGAAGACTTCTTTGTTGCTTTTCATTCATGGCCTTGATCTCTGGATAGGTATCAAAGCCAGTTCATGCTTGCGAAATCTTCGAGGACAGACGTCATTCGCACAATCAATTCTGTAAATAATCTGCCTATATTTAGTTCCTTTTGTCGATAAATTTTTCAGGACCCGTTCGATCAAGTGGGAGATTATCGCAGAAGGTGACAGTTGCGCTCTTCTTTTGTTTTGCTTGGGAATTTTTTTGTTTTGAATTTTGATAACTTCTTATATACATCTAAAGTCTGGAGAAAGGAAACTATTGTGATACAAATTGCTTTAAACCAACTTATTGTTGACAACGAATACTAACTAGCCTGAAATCTTTGTAAATTCTACCAAGCACTAAAACTGTAGTAGGATAAATGTGTAAATGATCTTGTTTTGAATTTTTCCTTCTTAATTCTTCGAAAACATCTTGAATGCAGAGAATTCAATTTAAATAACTGGAAAATATATCCTTCGTTGAAAAGCAGGTTATAACGTGGGCAAATTACTTGTACCAATGAGGAAAACTGTCACTTTTAGATCAACATTCATAACTTATAATATTTTCTCCGTATTCAAAGCAAGAAGAATTGGCTTTTGTCAAATTTAAATCAAGCAATAACCTTAAACACCCTCAGATTCCTCGAAAACTTCAGTAAATTAAGCTTGATACAAGAAAAATAAAAATAAATGAAAGTTATATAAAAAAATATAAATTCACATCACTCATTGTGCTAAGAACAATTTTCTTGAGACTAATTTAAGCTTAAACATAAAACCTTAAGACTAATTCGATATTTTCAGTAACATTATACTTTTAAAACATCTACCTTGTAAATTGCTCTCATTTACTGCAGAGAAATGTCAATTTCAAATACAAAAAAAGGAAAAATTTCTGTATAAATATTTCTCGAAATTCTTTCCCCCTATTAACCCAATAGAATTTCAAATTATGCAATTATTAATATTTCATTTAGAACTTTTTACAACACGCCTTTTTCTAATTTCCAAATAGAACTTCGTTTTTGAGTATCTTCTTTGTGGAATAATTACATTTTTTCCTTCATTACTCGTTCTCGTTCTATACAAACGGGACAAAGGACGCAATATTGTCCAAAATTGTACATTGACATCTTAAGAATTTAGTTTTTTTTATACGCTGAAGCGTGAATTCATTTTCGATTGACTAAAGGTAACATCATCTTTTTAATTAACATTTTTTCTCAAAAAGAAAACGCTTGTTTAATATTATTGTGGCGCTAACAAAGTATGCAAATCAACTTTTATTAAACGCATTTTAAATGGCCTAAAAAAATTATAAGCTTAAAACCATCTTTTCAAATTTTTTTATCTCGCAAAGCATCTTTTCTTATTTAAAAAAACGTATAATTAAAATATTGACCGTTTAAAAAAAACGGAGTATATTTAAAGCTCTAAAGGGCGACATCTGTATTCCAATATCATAATCATATATCATGATATAACATAGATAAAAGAGCCCTTTTATCTAGGATTTATTAAACTTAGTGGTGACATCTAGTTAGCATATGACAAAGTGTATATTTTACTTGTTATAAAATTGCAATAGATGGCAGTATTAGTACCTTTACTTAATAATGTACTTTATTAAAAAACTTTCAAGTATTGTAAAATTTATTCTTTAATAATTGACATTTTTTGATTTATACATATTTTTTTTTTGTTTTAGGATAAAAAGGGTTTCCGATCAAAGGCTGGCCGAACTGGAAACGCAACGTGGTATAGAAAAAATGAAGGGACAACTGGTTACAGTTCCGATCGCTTTCGGAAAGCTCAACCCTCTGATAGTGTAAGTATTTTTATTTTCTCCTTATATTTTCGCTTTTTTTCAAGTCAAATTACATATTTTCAGAGAAAATATCAAAACGTGAATATGGAGGAATACACTCGCTGTTAGAATATATTTCTATAATAATTTTGAAATAAAAATATGGTTGTATTACTTTTATATATTTAGTTTTAATAAATTAATTCGATATCGTTTTGTATTTGGTTGTTTGATACAATTATATTAAATTCATTCTATTGCTTTGCATGATAATTAGAGTTGGCATTTTTTAAACGGATGATTTAGGTTGGTAGTTACGACAATAAAGAACATATTCGTCTGTACGACGTTAAGAAATTGGCGAATATGTACTTTATTGAGGGAATTATCAACTCAAATCATCCGCGAAATTGAAAAAAATGCCAATTCTAATAATAACTACAGCAGTCATTTTTCTATCATTTAATATTCTTTACATTGTTTAAATATTCAATATCAATCAATTATTATCATTAACATATTTTTGGACTATTTTAACTCTATTTTTTCTATTTTCTTTGCAGTGGAAGAAGGAGAAGATCCGAATCACGCCTGCTAGATCTTCTTTTAAATCGATCGTCTGAAGAAGACGTGGGAGATCCCTTTGAATTAAATTACGAAGACCTCTATCGACAAAAGCGATAAACAACGAACGAAACGTTGCCAAAATGTGAGAAAAATTGTACTTAAATTGTGTCAGTATTATTAAAGCCCTACTTAATTTATTATTTATTTATGTATTTAATTTATTGTTCGAATCTCATTGTTTATTGTTTATTTTTTATTTGTATAAATTTGTTAATACAAAACGAAGAAAATTTATATCCTTTAAAATAAAGCTATAAATAATGTTTGTCTTACATATCTTTGACAGGTCCATGAAATGGGATTTATATTAAATAAAACAATTTTATTTTTTCATTGTGGAAAAACATTTGCTATATTTTAGTGTAGTTGTACATCTAATTATTTAATATATTTTCTTGAATTTTATGGACGATAATTGTATGTTACTGAATAAATAAAAAATATATTAAATGCTATGAATTCTTAAATAAGAAGAAATAATGAATAAATAAAGAAAAGCATCATGAACACCGTATAGTCTTTTTATATTTAAAATACCTTCCTAATAAAATAAATGTTCAAATTCCAACGGATGAGATCGTATACGAAAGCCTTACTTAACTAACGAAATAAGTCAAATAAGTGATGTTCATAAATGTTAAATAGTGAATATAAAGGATTAAAGGATTTAAATATAAACAAGGCGTTGCAGTGATGGAAATAAAGTTAAGTAAGAAATTAGATAATACTGTTTTCGAACTATTACCTTTTTAAATATTGTTTGTTGTAAAATAGACAGTACAGCAAGTCAATTCTATCGATTGCATCAAGTGCGCACAATCAATCCGTTTTACGCACTAGCAACTGGGATAGATTTATCACCCGCGCGCTCAGTATAGAAAGAGATACTAGATGGCAGAGTAAGTGCACGCCTAGCTTCATGCGCATTGGAAAAAGGAAACCCTATCGCATTTCATACGTATTGAACGGAGATAGCGTATCGAACTGACCGGTCGAATACCAATATGGCGCCTGTCAACTGATGGTATTTTCTGTCTGAGAAAGGCGAAAGGAATACGACAATTACGGACGTTTTTTTTACCGTAGATATGCGAATTGTGGGCGACGGTTGCAAAGTGACGTGAGTTTTGCGTGCGAGTGCCAACCATTTCGGTGCGTTAATGCGGTTTTCGCCGTTGAAGGAGTTTCACTATACAGTGTGTGTTGTGTGCAGTATATGCAGCATAGAAAGGATACAATAATGGCCGTTATCACTGGTGTTTTGGGTGAAATTAAGGTGCAAGAATCGGGCTGAACGGGGCCGCACTAGTTCGAACAGGAAAATATGAATACTGTAAGTGCCACCGACAATATATACGACTTCGAATCAGAGGAAAATTCCGCAAAATGGAAAGGAGTGTTGATTACCGCTTTGAAAAAGGTTAGTATTCCCGTATTGTAGCTGAAATTCCAAGGAAAATAAAGCGCTTTCAGTCCCTATTACCATAAAAAATACGCGAGACTAATTTGAGACCAATTATTTTTTATCGCTAAATTAGATTCACAGAATTATAGCGATATTTTCATTATCTCTATGGAATGCAATCAATTATCGCATTAAACGGGATTAAACGATATCAAAATTCTGAAAAAAACGTATTGAAAAAAATAAGCTTACTGAATAAATCAAATAATTTTAAATGTCAGTTATCTTTTTTACTTAAACCTTTTGCAAATTGTATTTACTCTTCCATGTAATGTCATAACTCGTAAAAATTGATTCATTATTTAATTAAATTCCTTTTATTTGTTTTATTTTCTACTTCTTTATTTCCAAAGTTTGTTTCCGTAATTTTCGATTAGCGAAAAGGAGAAACCTTAGCGAGATAATTAGATGATATTTTCGTCTGTCTTGTCATCACAGCCCCGCTATTAACTATTATTACTAAGTTTATTGTTTAGTCATACTTTCAATGTCGTAATATTTATTGCTTGTATCTGTTTAGGAACTGTTTTTAGTGTACGCACCTACTTTCATATCGAATTGTTTTGTAATTGCAGGCTTAAATCCGCATCTAGACAGTTATTGAATTATCTAGAAATGGAAAGCAATTCCTTGAATATATTGAAGCTAAAAGTATGCGTGTACAGTGAGGGAAAAAAGTTCTCTCTTAAAAAATACGAAACTAAACCTGATATTACACCATTCTTAATAAGAAAAAGTAATATATAATTTTAGGTGATATCATTTTTATTTGTGATATGTTACAATGCCAAAACATCGATTTTGAAATTGACGTGATATTATTCTAAGTAATTTTGAGTATAATTTTTTTTTCAAATACAGTGGTGTTCAAAATGATAGCAGTGCTCTGGAATAAAAACTTAAATTGCATGTAGAGTGAATCTTTGCAACTTATCCTAGGCAATGATAGATGGTGCTGGATTACTATGCTGTACACTGCTGGACAAAATCATCGCATCAATGTATTAAATTACAAAAAAGAATGTTTTTTTAATAAATAAATTAATGGAAACTAAATGAAAAGCTAATCGGGTACTCTAAATCTGTGGTACTGGAACACTGAAACAGTTCACTTCCTTTACCATAATACTTAACTCGTATTGGATGCACGTTTCGATAGCCAAGCTATCATCATCAGCAGTAAAACTGAATTACCTTATATATGAATGAACCTTATAAATGAAAAGCCACAAATTGCATTATATGAGAATTTAGAAGTGTATTACGTGAAAAATGGTTTTAACATTTAATTTCAATGAAATTGTCAATCATTCTTAAAAAGTGAAAAACAATTAAGTGGTCATAGAAATGAATAGATGATGGTATTGGGGTGTTAGTAGTGTATGTTGCCTACTTCTGATTATTGCATTTATGCGCCTAGGCATGCTTCTAATTAAATTTTGGATGAGTTCCTGGATAGTGTTCTCCCTTTCTGTAAGAACTGGTTAGCAGGTGCAGGTATATAACATCGCAATTTTCTTTAGCATGTCCCATGAGTGTTCTATCGGATTTACAGTTGTGTTGAATAACATAGCAGTACTTAAAAATTTTCTAATGTTATCAAAAAAAATAATGATTTTACTAATAATGATAATAAATGATACAATATTAACAGAAGAAAAAAGAACAATAACATGCAATCAACAAAAATTAGAAGCACTTATAGTAACGGTCTGCGAATATTTAGGCAGCGTCATCTTAAATGATGGAAAACTTGATCTGGAAATAGCAAAAAGAAAACAGAAGACTACAAATATATACCATTCATTGAATAAAACAATACTCAGTAAAAAGGAAATAGACATAAACATAAAACTAATGTATACAATACCATCGCTTTACAATCAATATTATATGCAAGTAAGACTTGGGTATCCCTGGAAAGACATCACCAACAAGAAATACTATGGAAATGAAATACCTGAGAAAGATAGCCGGGAAAACAGAATACGACAGAATAAGGAACATACAAATAAGACAGATGACAAAGCAAGAACCAATTAGAATCAAACTAGAAAATAGGCAATTAAATTGGTTTGGCCACATAACAAGAATGGATCAAGACAGACCGGTGCGAAGGGTGATTGAGGCAAGAAAGATGGGGAGGAGAAAGCGGGGCAGGCCAAGAAAGACATGGATTGAAGGAATAAAAGAAATAGGTGTACGACGCGGAAAAACCCTGGATGAGATGAAAATAAGTGCAAGGGACCGGAAGGGATGGAAAGCATGGATATGGGAGACGAGTAATATGCAATTCGATCCAACGCTCTAAAGGGCATAAGGAATACGGAGAAGAAGAAGAAGATTTTACTAAAGACATTATTTTCCTAAAACTACACTATTTTACTTTACATAAAAGTGGTCTACAGGTTTACAAACTTAACATTTATATTTGAAATGAATCAATAAATATATTTATTGATTCTTACATTGTTCATTAACCCATAGCTACTAATGTTCTCTTTATAACGCTACTACATTTCAAATATCTTCAGAATCAAACCCGCAACTTCAACGAAAATGTGAAAATAAATATTCTTAAACCAAATAGTAATTTACATAGGTGCAAAATAAATTCAAAAAAAATTATACAGCCAGATATCGTACGTTGATCTTCACGATGTCGTCCGTGAGACGTATAGTTAGTGCTTAAAGGTTAAAATAGCAGTGACATAAAAAACAATACAAAAATATTAACGAAATGCTATGATTTAACAAAATGTATCGTTGCATGCCCCTTGTTTTCTGTAACCGCTTGACACCGCATTGTTGGCAACGTTGTAGTGGTATTGCATACCACGTTTCAATTACTTCCCACAATTCTTGTGTAGTTGTTGGTTTAGCTATAGAAACGGCCCTTTTAGTATCTGTCCATGAATTTTCAATAGGGTTGAAGTCAGGAGACCGGGCAGACTATTCCATAAATAACTTCAACCCTATTTTACTCAAACCATTGCTTAGCTGTCTTGCTCGAATGTTTAGAATCACTGTCTTGCATAAAAACCCACTTTAACAGCATATTTTCATTTGCAATTCGAATACATTAGTGTCTCGAGTATTATTAATGTGTTTGTGTCGATTCATGATACCATCGATCTTATATATGGGTTCAATACCGTAGTATGAAAAACATCCCGAAACCAGTACATCTCCGTACATACGAGGTAGGCCGTTATCTCCGAAACTACAGGGTCTTCATCAAAGAATGGAAACCACGCGACCTATATATCTATGCAACCAATATTACACTGTTACCCGCCCTTTATTGTGAAATATCCTAAACCTATAAATCAATACATCATTCACCAAGTTACTACCGCTTTTTAAATCAAATCTAATTACATATATTGTTTTAATAAGAAAGTATTTAATGATTATCAAATTTCTTTCAGATTTCAGGATATGTGAATAATTATTACTCAATATTATAGACGTATCAATGATGAAAAATAATGAAAACTGTCTATAAATAAATAATAAACAATAAATAGTTATAATGGGTAGAAATAGAGACTAAAATTATTCCCAACTGAAAACCCCGCTAAATACTGTCAACTGTCATATTATTCTATCGTATACAATGAAATTTTTAGGGGATTATTCTCTAAAGTATGCATCCAATATTACAATTAAATAAAATGGTCACGTGGTTTCCATTCTTTGATGAAGACACTGTAGAAGGCCTCAGCGCTCTTCGATGACGTCACGCTCGGTAGGCGATGTATCGTCATCCACGATATTAGCCTAAGCGGTAAAAGAATCGTTTTTAAGTAGGGTATTTGTAGAACAAGTTATTATAATTGTTGCAATACGTTCATTGATGTGAATTTGACATTTACATATATCAATAGGCTATGTTCGGTGATATAATTTAAAATATATTGTATTAAAACAGAACGTTTATTATACACTTTTAAAAACATCTTATCGTGTTCAAAAATAATTTTGTTAAATCTAACCTAAGAATATAAAACTATTTGAACAATAAAATCACCCCTTTTTTTGTCAAATACAGCGGACAGTTAGGAAATTGAGTTGGAATAGCACTTTTTTTTTAAATTCTAGGATTTTTTTAACTTACAGTTATAGTTTCACCGGTCCTTGAATCTGTAGCTGTTGAAAAATAAATATCTTTTTGTATAAAGTGTAATTCACAAATCCTAGTATACGACGCCACAGTATAGGTTAGAAAAACATTACAGGTATCACGAACAAAATACGGAAATATCACTACATTGTATTTTTTTAAATAAAACCAATATAATTTGGATAAACTAATTCAAAACACAAGAAACGGTCTGAATGTGTCAAGTCTATAAATATGGCTCATCGTTTACCTAAAGCAATATATGTCACAGCCTGCTGACGTCAGAGCTGTTTGGCCTTCTTGTCTCGGTGATGACGGCTAGACTCTAGCTATGCACTATACTCGTAGTTTATTTCTTTAATTGTTCATCCTTGCCTTTCTCGATCTTTTCTTCCTGGTTATTTTTGATTTGCTTTGTTTGTGTCTCGAAATTATACTATAGAATAGTTTTCTTTTTATAATATTCTTTTAAACTAAGAAGTCGTTGAATGGTGCTACGCTGACATTTTGACATAAAATTCCATTAATTAGATTTAGAAAACATGTTTCTATTTTGGAATTTATATTTAAAAGCTTATGTATTTGTTATGCACTTACTATCACTTGAACATTTAATATATTGTATATTTGGAAACGAAAAACTATAATTTAGTTGTTTTATAATGAGAGGTTTTATTTATTTTTGGAATTCCTTTTAAATTAAGGACATTTTCTTTGCTTCATATACGACAATATTACATTTAAGTATTTATTTGGAAATAATCAGCGATTAAAATCCATCAATAGGATCAAAAAAGATGTATTACGTATTTTCTAAAGTCTGTGTCGAGTTGATACCTCGAACATGTATGCTAGGCGATTGATTTGCGAGTGTGTACGGTTTAGGGACACTGAGGAGTGGAGAGGACGTTCCTAGCACAGGCAGCAACGTTATTCGCTATATATATGAAATCAACGCTTATAAATGAATCCTTACCAGTCCTAGTATAGTTATTCTGTAATTAAGTTGGGAAGCAATACCTTCGACAACCGGTAAACATCAAAAAGATTGTCAAACATTGAGATGGTTTTCCTGGTTAGGAGTAGGATCAATTTATGAGACAAACGGAATTGTAACGGCAGACATGTAAATTACCGTTGAGAAGGAAGGGTAACCAATACGTTGATGGTATATGTGTGATAATGGTCCAAAGTGTATGGCCAAAATGGTTGAATATTGATTAGAAGAACATCAAAGAAAGTGTATAAAATGTTAAACCATTCGATACCCACAGATTTTGGAACGCATGTCAATATTCTTGGAAATTCATTCTAGTGAAGATATACCAAAACCTAGCGGAATCCATGCCACGCCAAATATATGTAGTCACTAAGAACAAAGATCACGCTGCAAAATATTACTTATTGTTAGTAATATAGTTTTTAGTTAAGAATTTACTTTTGTTTTGTAACACTGCTATTATTTTGTATACGAACCTTCATATCTTCGACTTCTGGGTTTTTTCAATTTTCAAATACTCGTACAGAGTCCGCTAAAAAGAACTACTACATTTCAATAGCTTCTGACATGAATAAAATTCGGAACGAAGAATGTCGCCATTCATTTTTGTCATATAATCTTATTTATGCCAATTGCAGAAGAGACGATGAAGAAAAAATTGAATCTTAAATCTAGCGGTTGTTAACGGAAATGTAGGCTCCTATTTTAGTCATTGCCTTTAAAACAGTAAAAAATATTGCAAATCTTCAAGGTGTTGGCTTTAGGCCATTTTGACTTTTAAATGAAAGGAAATAAGCAGCATTTTCTCCACTAGCCTAAAATGAATCCTCGTCTATTTTATTACCGACCTGTAGATGGTGTGCCATTGCAACATTTGACACTGTTGACCCTTACTTTTGAAAAAGTAATGGTTACTGTCTCATCGGGCCAATACCTTTTTAATGCTAAACTTTTTGGAGTTTTAAGCCAAGAACTTGGAGTAATAGAAGCGGCTTCACACTATTCGCTATATGCCGCGATTAAGCCAACATAACGTCGATTTTGTACACCTTGTCTGTCAGTTGCGTATCGTTTTTGCTATAACATTACGGGATATTTCATCAGCGACATAACCTGCTTAAAAGGGTTAGAAAAAATGTATACAAAACTATCATCATCATCACCATCATCGCAGTCCAGACCTCTTCTTGCCCTTAAGCGCCGAAGTTCGTTTCGCTTGGATAAAACTCTTCCTTCTTTTCCGGTTTCTTGCAGTCTCTTTGGCTGAGTGCCAATCGTTTCGTTTCTTGTTTGGAATCACTTCAATAGTGTTGTTCCATTCTCCTATTGGCCTTGCCTCCCAGATTTTCTTTACTTGTCTTCCTTACTGGATACCCAATCCATCCTATTTTTTTTCTCTTCCAATATTTACTTTATTGATTTAATTTCCAGTTTTTTGAAGACGATCATTTATTGACAATAACAACAATGCTTTTTTGTGTTATATACTTTTTACACACATTACACGTTTTTATCATCTTAATGCAGGATTAAGGTTAGTAGGAGATGGTCTGTAACCAGCAGGCAAAGATTCAAATTACGACGTTACGATGAGAAACATCGTTCAGTCATGTTTCACCCCAACTCTTGAGGGGTTGGATGCAAATATTTTGGGTATATCATGGCTTCACTTTGCTTCACCTGTAAGCAAATGCTCTTATTGCTCCAAGTTCTTTGGTTTTAAGTGGAAGAAATTGATGTAGCAGATGTCTAGCTTCAAGTAACAGCAGGATTGAGCAACGGTTGACATGTGTGCAGAACCATGCAAGTTTCATGAGACATTCTTCTTGGAAAGTTGATTTCTCTTCACAGGGATGTTGAGCTCATCAAGAAACAATCTGTATATATACTCCTTGTAGGGCTACTTTAAACATATCAAAACCTTGAAACACTCAAGAATATAGTATTTCATTAAATTGCATATATTGTACCGAAAGTGTATCACCCATGATGGCTACTATTTTGAAGTCTTTAAAACACACTGAAAAGAAGTATTCATGTATTCTTTCCTATAATGCAATGAAATTTATAATACCTTTTACTGTTTTTGTACGATAAACTGTTGAAATGGTGTGCTTCTTTTGTACTTATGGAGGTAAATTGAAACCAGTCAATATCGACTTAATTGCATGTTACTATTGTTAAAAGGCGCGTAGAAGGCCAGATGTCAATAGTATAAACAAAATATTTCCACAATAAAACAGACACACCACTATTGTCCATGAGAGAACAAGGTTTTTAAAATACCAACCTTATGATTTAGTAAACTAACGTATAAATGCCCGGGATTGGTACTTCTGATCGCCGCCCTAAAAATTCAAATTCAGTAACTTCTATACAATTAATGCTTTTTCAATATATTTTCAAGGTGCTAGAACAAGTTCATCCATCGTTAGGTGCAAAAGAAGATGCTTTAGACTATGTAGAGAGCTTGTGCCTGCGTCTTCTGGCCATGCTATGCGCAAAACCCTGTCCTCATACAGTGCAGGTAAGGAAACTATGAAAGTAATTCAAATTATCTAAGAGTTAATGTTCGTTTCAACGCACTCTACTAAAAATTGAGATTGTGAAAGTATTTTACGTTATTAATTTTTTTTTTTTTTGATTGAAAGGATGTCGAATATCGAGTTCAAAGCACCTTTCCGACCCCGATCGACAAATGGGCGTTGAAAGAGGCTCAGGAGGCCTTGGACAGAGGAAAGAAGAAGTCTGTACTGCCTGTGGATAAGATACATAATTTGCTGCAAAAAGTAAGACCTATTTTTTTTGTTAAATTAATTTATCGAGCGATTTTAACTTGTAAATGGTGATTCGACTTAGGTTTCCAGCGGTCAATTCATACTACAGTTTCGGAGAAATAGCCGCTAGAAATTTTGTGTGTAGTAGCGTAATTCTTTCGGCTGTTACATGATTTGTAGCATCATCTTGTTACTCTGAATATTCCAGTAAAATTAAAAATAAAATAATGCGATAGAGTGAACGGCATTTTAAAATTCAATTATGCAACAAAAGGTCACATACCGCTAAAATGTTGAATTTTGAAACAGATGCTATTGATTTGCCATACATCTTTAAAATGCATACTACTCTAACCTATCATTTTTAAAGAATGGATTTTAGTAATGCCAAATCAGGCTATTCTGTTTGTTTACAAATCAAAAAAAAAAAAAACTCATCTCGTCAGTTTCTTGTAAAAAATTACTCCTTGTTAACACATCCGTTTAACAAAATCATGATATTGCTGTTTCTTCTTGATTTGTTAACGATGACTATCCAAAACCTAGTCTGGCTTTGAGTTTTAACTCATTATTAACGCTGGCCACGAACGGTACCGCGCATCGGCGTAGAATCAGTTCGGACCGAGAGGAACGGTAGTATTACTTCGTCTGCGGAGCACTACGGACATTTTCGCTGCCGGTTATTTGCGCAATTGTTTATCTGTCCTAGAAAAATTATGATTTCGTCAGCAAAACGACCGCGGTCGGACAAACTTCGAAAATTTATTGCAGAAATTCCAGACTTAATATATGAAGGTGCTAAAATTAAATGCGTAATCTGTAAAATCCCGTTAATGTGTTGGTCCAGACAACATTGTCTACGACACGTAAATAGTGAAAAGCATGTCTCAAAAAGAAATTGCGCACAGATAATGAAAAATTTATATTTAATTTATGCGTTACGTTTATCGCATGTAATATACCGTTTAATTTACTAGACAAGGAACCATTTATCTGCTTTTGGAATAACTATTCGGAGTGCAAATTACCAAGTCGAACATCGTTACGAAAAATTGTGCCATCTGCGCGCGAACATATTGAACAAAAAATAAAATCGGAGTTGAAAGATCAAAAATTGTGGTTATGTGTCGACGAAACAACAGATCGGAAGAAACATTCTGTTCTTAATGTAATGGCACGCAAATTGGAACCTCATCAATCGGCATCTTCAATTCTATTAGTCTCCAAACGAATATAACAGTGTACTGCCGAAGTAATTTCAAAGTTAGTGTTAAATACATTGGACAAGTTTGAACTTTCAACAAACCAACTCTTGATGTTAGTGAGTGATGGTGCTGCAAACATGCTTTCTGTAGACCGGTCTCTTAAAAAGCATTCTGCTAATTTGTTATACATTACGTGTAAAATTCATGCTCTCAATCTTGTGGCGGATAGTATCAGAAAATGTTATCCTGAGGTAGACGCTTTAATAGCGCATACCAAAGCAGTATTTGTCAAATCACCGAAACGTATTCGCGAATTTCACAGACTGTGCCCCCGTATACCAGAGCCACCAGAACCTATTCTAACTCGTTGGGGAACATGGTTACAGGCCGCCTTTTATTATCATAAATATTCTGACAATATTAAGAACGTGGTTTTACAATTCGATACAAAGGAAGCTGCCGCTATCCAGAAAAGCCAGTCGAAATTTCAAGATAGTCAGGTTAAAATGGATTTAAAAATCATTCACGACAATTACTTCGGGCTAGCAGATGCAATAGAAAAATTACAAAATCCTGCGGTGTCGTTAGAAGAATCTCTACAAATAGTGCAACATCTTCACGCACAGCTATGCGCGATTGAAGACGCAAAAAATGTTTCTGTTCTAGAAAAATTTGAAAGTGTTTTTGAGAAAAATTCTGATTTTGGCACATTAAGACACATTTGTGAAGGTGCGTCAACAGAATCGTTAAGTTATTTGAAAGATTATTTTACTTTCGCAAATATTACGTCACTAGATGTAGACCGTTCGTTCTCTGCATATAAACGCATTTTTTCCTCATGCCGTACTAGTTTTGCCGAAACAACAGTTGAAACATATCTAATGTTGCAGATATTTAACAGACATTATTCACTTTGTGATTTCACGGAGGACTCTTAAAATGGTAAGTGTTTGAGCACGTGTTATTTAATTTTTATTTAAAAGATGAGCGAAATTATTTGCGGCAGCAAACATCTCTATTAGCAGAATAACTCTAGTGGAACGTGAGGCCTGGTCGACTCTACGCTACTGCGCGGTACCGCTCGTGGCCAGCTTTACTCAGTATTATGTATTGCTTTATGGTTAATCTTATACACTCTCAGGCAACACTTTAATTTTGAAAAACTTTTGAAAACTATGGAAACTTAACTTGAGTCATCCATTACGAAATATGTGATCAATTTCTCTCTCTGTTGTGTATAGAACGCTGCCTTATATTTTAGCCTATAGTCTATCTTTATTAATATTAGTATGAGAAAATAAAAATGGAAAAATTCGATTTCGATGAAACTATAATCCTTTTTGAAGGTTTAACATACTTTATAGGTAAAGGTCTGTGTTAAACTTTGAAAAAAAAAGATGATGGTTTCATCGAAATTTCCATTGTACGTATGAGGGTATATAAACAACTTTTGCACAAGAATTTTGCCATTTTTATTTCATCGTTGAACTTCCGAGCATCTGCTTCGTTAATAAGTATTACGAGGGACGTTCAATAATTAACGAGATAAATGAGCGTGGAAAAAAACAATTTATTCAATGGCAATGAAATTTACACTACTTTTCAATGTAGTCTCCACCAACATTTAGACACTTCTTCTATCGCTTTGTGAGCTTTCTAATTCCAGTGCTGAAGAATTCTTGACCTTGGTGTCCTAACCACTTCTGTACAGCTTGCTTGACCGCATCGTTGTCTTCGAACTTGGTGCCGCGTAAAAACTCTTTGAGAGGGCCGAAAAGATGAAATTCGGACGGTGCGAGGTCCACTGTAAGGAGGACGTGGTAACCTCCCAACCCAAATTTTCGATCATCTCGCGTTTTTTGGGCAATATGGGGGCGGGCGTTATCGTGCAGCACGTGTCCTACATAATATATATTTTTGCAAATACTACTATGTTATATAAGATAAAAAATACTAGTGTAGAAGTTTTTAAAAGTATTGCACGTTTTTTTTTTAATTTATCAGGGGCACATAAAAAATAAATTACTGTGTTTTGTATTACGCCAAAAACCAGAACACCATTACCAAGGCATACTAAATACTAAAACCAAGCCTTCCCTCAGATTGGACATTTACAGCAGGATGGAGGTTGACATCAGACCGGTAATAGTCATTATGCCTAGTGAAAATTCCCACGCTACTAATACAAGCCTCATCTATCCAAATCTTAGGTACGTGATTTGAAGAAGAATTGGTCCTCTTGAATTTTTGTAAAAACATACCATTTGCAAAATTCTAGTCGTTGATGAGGATCTGTTGTAGGTTGTAGTTGGTGTTGTTTCCTAATTTTTATGGCCTGAATTTGTGTTTCTTTAAAATACTCAAAGCTCGACGTCTTGAAATTCCTGATACAGCTTCGATTGCGAAGATTTAGTGTCAGACGCCTCAACAATAGCATCGTTGACACAGACCTACTGGATAAAAAATGAAGAGTATTCACTTGTGTAACATAACATTTATTTTATGTTTACAAACCCTCTATAAACTATATTTTTGAAAATAGGAGAAGTAGATTTATTTAAATAATCCAAGGCAAACTGTGATTTAGCTTTAATAAAATATAACAGTATGTCATAATTTGAAATTTTATTATCTTTAAAAATTTGTGTACACCACTGCATTCTACTCAAAAGTGTGTCTGAAGAATCCCAAAGTTAGTTTTCTGCAGCTTCACAAATAAATGAAATACGACATGCATCGAGAACTTGCAACATCGAAGTTTTGTTTATAACTCAAAAACAGAAGACGATAGCTAATTTCTGTTTTCACCAGTGAATTTATCTTGAAAAAAGACTTCGAGAATGTATAATCAATTTTTCTCTAAATCTAATACACTCATGGACAAATCTAGAGGAACGCCAAAAAATAAATAAAACAACAAAGATATTTTATATGATTGATATTTTAATTCACATAAATATGTTTTTCCGAGATTTTCTGCTGATTCACAAGAAATATACGTACAATTTCATTTTTTTCCTAAATTTAAAGAAATCTGTAAAAACTAACATTTCAACCAAAAACAAAAGTTAACATACCAACCGATCAGCAACGAGTATTTAATGTTTGGTACACAGGAAAAGGATGTCAATATCGTGTATTGCCTCGTCTTGGCCTTAACATTGCTTACATTCCTCTAATCAACTTATCACTGCTCTCTTGGGAAATTTGATCCCATTCCTCCAATAGCGGATTTCTAAGTTATTGTAGGTTCTGAGGTGCAGGCTTTCTATGTTCTAATTGTCTCCCAAGCCTGTCCCAAATATGCTCTATTGGGTTTAAGTCCGGGAACCTGGCTGCCCATTCCAAAGTCTTCAACTGGACCTCTTGCAAAAACTGAGTAACAATGTCTGCAATGTGAGATCCCGCATTATCATGCATCAAAAGAAAGTTATCACCAACATATGGCGCGAGAGGCTCAACAAAGTCTTCTAAAATGCCTGTCACGTATCTTACAGCTATTAAGGATCCACCTTCTACAGTGTTAAGCTCTGTGCGCGCTTCAAAGCAAATACCACACCATACCATTAGCGATCCTCCACCATAAAGAACTCTTTCGACAATGTTGCATTGCTCATATCTTTCATCTGATCGCTGCCACGCTCTTACTCTTCCATCATCTGGTCACAGACTAAATCTGGACTCATCACTGAAAAGAACCTAACTCCAATTCCTTATAGACCAACGTCGGTGATTTCAAGCAAAAGCTTTATGAGCTACTCTGTGTTGCCTGGTTAACAACGGACCCCTAGCCGGTATACGTGAAGCCATTCCTGATTCTCTGATCCTTTTTTTTTTGCTTATATTCACCTGACGTACTTGCTTCTGATCTCTGAAACAGTGGCATTCATACTTATAAGGGCGTAGCTAACGATAACTCTGTCATCTCTATTTGTTGTTGCTCTTTTTCGACCTTGTCCACGACGCCCTTTGTATTGTCCCGTCTTAGAGCACTGCACGGGCCTATTTTTCACGGCCCGGCCCGCTCGTGGCCCGTTACAGCATAGAGTAGGCCTGCCCATTGCGGTCATTACCTCGGCACAAGACCGGCCCGGCCCGGCTCGTTTGGCCCGTCTAAATTATTTTAGCCTGTTTAAGTAATTATATCTGCACCGTCTATTTCTAATCATTTTTTAATGACTGCATTATAATGAGTAGAATGAAACATTTATTTTGTTTGTTCTTGTATACTATATTGTATGAAACGAAAAGAAAACGTAACACAACATCGCATACATTAAAATTGTTAATACAAAACGATAGCGTACAAACTCAACAGCATTTACTGCATACGTTATATCCATTCGATGTACAGTACCGTGCAATCGAATTAGGGCCACTTTGATTTTATACAAATATTTGCTATTAATATTATAATAACCAAAATTTCTGAATATTTTCCGCAATAAAATGTTTTTAATTGTATTTGAGATAATCCTCTTAAGTAGGTATAAAATTCTCGTTATTATAACCCCCACCAAACATTCCTTTCTATCCAAGGTACGTTTAGGGTCGGTAATCGGTGACTGGCTTTACCTGCTTCAAGTTAGTTTACGTGTAGTTTTGATGGTGTAAAGTGCAAGTATTATATTTTCGTGCTATAATATTCGTTTTACATGTTGTTTTAGTGTAATTAAATTGAAATTTCATGACGTTTAGTTTTCTTTTTTTTATTGATAAATTTTGTGAAATAGGCAAACGTAAAGACATTTCAAATAAGAAAAAAAAACAAGAATTTAAATGTTATTAGAGACGGGGCTGTATTCGCATCGGGAAATAGCCAGAAGAACGAGTTTCTCGTCAAACAGAAAATTTACCAGCGACTTCAAGTGGTCATTCTCATTGTCGCGGTATTCGCAAAACTTCGCCACGGGAAGACAGAATTATCATAAAAAGGGCATTAGAAAACAGGCAACTGTGCATTAAAGAACTTCAGCGTATATTACAGGCTGATAATATAAAAATATCAGATCGAACAATAAAATCGCGCTTATATGGAGCCAATATCAGAAGTATACGCCCTGCAAAAAAGCCGAAACTTACTTTAAGGATGAAAAAGGCAAGATTGCAGTGGGCGCAACAGCATGGGCATTTTACTGTTGAGGATTGGAAAAAAGTATGTATCAATATTTTATGTATATTTTCAAAATTTGGAACATTTTTAGTAAATTCGAAAATGTAATGAAAATTTCTGTTTCTAACGGTTGTTTTTAGTGACGAGTCACGGCTAGAGGCCGTAACTGAAGTTGCTCGTTTCGTTAGAAGAAGACCATCGGAACGATATGATGAAAGCGCAGTGGTAAAAACAGTGAAACATCCACCGGCAGTCATGATTTGGTCCTGTATATCAGGGGAAGGGCTTGGACCGCTCTATTTTGTAACGGGTACCATGAATCAAATTCAATATAAACAAGTTATGGAATCCATCTTAATCCCGTATATGACATCTTTAGACCCCGAAAATTACTCTTACACATTCATGCAAGATGGTGCACCGTGCCACAGGGCAAAAACAATTCTAAAAATGTTTTCAGCAAGAAAACTAAAGATATTGCCATGGCCAGGCAATTCCCCCGACCTGAATCCAATCGAAAATGTTTGGAATTCCTTAAAACGTACAGTTTATGCATCTCCCAATACAACAGTTGACGTTTTGAAAGCAAACATAACAAATAGCTGGCAAAATAATGCTCACCTTAAAGAAGTTGCAGCAGCGTGTATAGCAAGCATGCCAAAAAGAATTGCTGCTGTCATAATAGCACGGGGTTGTTCGACGAAATATTAATGTATGTGTTAATATAAATATATATATATATATATATATATATATATATATATATATATATATATATATATATTATATATAAATAAATAAAAATTGTTTTTATCAAACGTTGATACTTTGTATTATTTATTAAGCTAAAACTCAAATTTATATAGTGGCCCTAATTCGATTGCACGGTACTGTAGTTAATAAAACATTCTCGGCCCGTCAGGCCCGTACAATTTTAGGTCCGGCCCGCAATGAAAAGAGACGAGGCCCGCCCGAGCGGGTCGGGCTTTTCCTAGCCTGTCCAGTGCTCTATCCTGTCTGCCGATGCCTTCGCACAACACGAAAGATCTCTAATTTTAAAACATTCAGCATTCGGCCATCTCTCAATAACTGTATCCACTTTCAATCAGAGTGACATCTTTACAAACCTCAACTTTAGTAAGATCGCGCATCTTGACTTAAAATTGCTTATCGACAGTAAACGTTAACATTAACAAAAATTATTTGAAAAGAAAAATGAAATTTGCATAAGAACATTTAACACATCGATCTCACAAAATGATCGGAATACAGGTCATACACAGATAAACAACCAATTGTGTTTGAAAGAAAGTGTCAAAGGCACACCGCATCTTGATTAAATATAAAAGATTAGTCAGTATCAACGAATGCGTTTTTTTTTTACTTATTATTTTTACAATTAATTAATAATTAACAGTGTTTTTGGCGTTCCTCTAAATTTGTCCACGGGTGTAATAACCGAGTTAACATTTGAGTCGTGCGCAGATACATTTTTTCCTATTCCGCATCCGAACTGTATTCTTATTGTCGCCTCGTACGATCCGTATCCGTATCGGTATCTGCATTTTATTGCTTTGTTCCAACACCCTCAGAAAACCGTAAATTTACCGTCCAATGCCTGCGCAATGTGGTATCCCTTTTTTTGTATTGCGCATGTACTGGATGGTAAATTTACGGTATTCTGAGGGTGTTGGAACAAGCCTTATCTTTTTGATACACGTAATTACAAATAAAAATGATTTAAGTGTTGGTACAGATACACCGCACTTTATTCGCAGTATGCAGGGTTCTAGTTATTGTATAAAAGTACCCGGTACTTTAAACGAATACCTTACTTGTATAAGCTATTTTAATTTTAAACATCCATAACGGACAAATAAATGGAATCAATACTGCATCCCTTTAGCATTAATTCTAACATTTCGCGCTGAATTTCAGGAACTTCTGCTGTACAAGGTCGATTCCGGCGTATCTTTGTTCCTGGTGGCAGTACTGGAGTACATTTCCGCCGATATTCTCAAACTAGCCGGAAACTACGTCAAGCACATCAAGCATGTAGACATTACGTATCAGGACATTCAGATCTCCATGAATGCCGATAAGGTAGGATACTGTTCCATTGAATTTCGATCGAGTTGTCTCGGAAAATGTTTGTCAATTGAATCGTTCATGTTTAGAATCGTTCTTGAGACAACTTTAGCGTTAGTCTAATTTGAATTCGTGTTTTTTATTTATATCATTTTTCTTGTGATGGAATGGCAACAGATCGTTTTGATTATACTTTTTTTTATTACTTTAAACTTAAATCGAAAGGTTTTCTGCATATTCCAGTTTCTGAAAGTTACATAAATGCAAAATAGGATTGTTATATTTTATTGAGTTCGTTTATTGTTATGATTTATCGATTCGATACGCTTTTGGCATTTCCATTAATTGGCGTTATGCTTTTCCACGCTCGCTCAAATCAGTCCACAGCCATGGTAGGTAGAACTTTAATTTATTCAAAACATAGCTTTCTTTAAAATGCACACACGACCTCTATCGGTAGCCAGTACAAAGCATGTCTTTAGAAGAGAACAAACTATCAGAAATATATTATTATTTATTAGAGTGGAGGCAAACGCAATTCTTTTTATCTAAAAGAATCTCACAATTAGAAATTTACAAGTTGTTTTATATAATCCATGGTCATTACAGGGAAGAATGGCAAAATATACAGAATTTTATTGTAAATTTAGCAATAAATAGTGTAAAATTTACTAGCAAAAATGTTAACCTAAGTAGAAGAAAATGGAATTCAATGTTTGTTTGTTTGTGTAAGATATTTGAACAGGATTGCCTTGATACTTTTGATTGATGTAATAAATTTTGAAGTCCCTGTAATGAGCTGGTTAGATTCTACAGCCCGTATAACGTGATTTGACAATCCTAACAAAGCCTACTCGATCCTTATATAAATTTGACAATAATTTATACTTGCGGGGTATTTCAAAAAATGAATAGCATATTCTACCAATGGACAATACTTTTTAGGAAAAACAAGAAAGTCTTGATGAAGATAACTCTACAGATTTACTGTTCTAAAGATAGGGTTGATTTTGTATTTTAGTTACTAAACAGTATCTTTGCTAGAAATTATCTATTTTCTTTCTATTTGCTGTAAATATTAAACATTGCCATGTTAACCCTAGGATGCATGGGTGTTCGGATATACAGATTAACATTTCTCGGCTCTCTCAGGCCCGGTTGTTTTTTACTCTGTTAAAAATATATAAGAACATGAAATATATTTAAATCATTTATTTGTGCGTGTAAAAATCTTAAATAATTAAACAAAACCTCTAGTTAAAAATTACAGCTCTTATAAATGTAAATACATATTCAAAAGTAGCATTTTTTACAAATTCTTGCACTATGTTCGTTGCACGCATTATTGCGACACTTTTCACAAACTAGTTTGTTTTTTCTGTCTAAACTAGAGGGGCACATCATGCATCTCTTCCTTTTATTTGTAACGGCATCAGACGCAGTTTTTTCAATGTTAATAAATTTGTTCATACAATTTATTGAATTTCTTGGTATTTTCGGATTTTTGACCTCCTTATCATATGTGGTATAACCAATTGCTTAGCTAATTCATTCAAAAATAGTCGTCAGCGTGTGTTACATTCCTATGATAATTAGGTTTCAACGTGGAAAATATAATAAATGCATTTAGTGCTGCAATATCGATCATATTAGAAAAAAGCGCCATAGGCCAACGCTTCGTTTACCTTTTACATGTATAGTTGGACAGTTTTTGATCCATTATGTCTACTCCCCTTTGGTCTTATAATAAAGTATTAATTCCGGTTTCTGCTTAACATTTTCACTTACAGACATGTCATTGCGCATGGTGCTGAGCAAAATGACTAACTTGTTTTTCTTAGGAATGTAGCCAACCATAGTCATTTTGTCATAAAAGCCAAATGTAGAAGAGTAGACCGGTTTGTCCTTTGCATCTCTTATTTCATTTGGTATTTCTCTCTTATTTTTTCTTAGTGTTCCAACCACTGTTAGGTTCTTTTCTAATAAACATTTAGCCAAGGGAATGCTTGTAAAGAAGTTATCCATTGTAACATTTAGTCCAGGGAAGTGAATGCTGCGTACTAAAGTTTGCACTACTTCAGAAGTAAGATTTGTATGGATAGTTGAGTGTTGATTGGGTCGTCGTCCGGTGTATACCATTCCATCAATTGCAAATCCTGATTCTGACTCACACATCCAGGAAATCTTGATACCGTATTTTGACGGTTTATTTGATATATACTGAATAAATTAACTATATTATCTCCCTCTATACGAGAGTAACTGCTCGTCAATGGTAACACTTTCGTTTGTCACCGAAGATGACCTGCATTGTTGTAAAAATTAGTTCCATATATACGATATCGGAGCTAATCTATCGGTGTGTAGGCGAAAATCACGAGTTCTTTCGTCATCAAAACGCAGGTACCGTCTAATATCTTCAAACCGATTAATTCCCATAGTAACCTGATAAATAGGATTATATTCATCAGAAGAAAACAGTTCTCTTATCGGTACGTCCCAGTTTCTTTCCACACCAGCTTGTATCAGCAAACCTAAGAAAGCATTCCTCGTAATTGGGATCTCCATATCTCACTGTTGCACGTTGCCCGGTCGATTTTCTTGAATTTGAAGCCACCATAACGAACATTCACAAACAAACACCTCAAGCAAATTTTACCAACGGAAGTCTTTTTTATGCGTTCGCATATTTATATGATATGCATTTCTGCGTGTTGAAACTTGCAAACTCCGTTGAGCGCAGAAGCAGGCCTGTTCCTACATGTTACAACATGTTGCAGCCGATTGTTAACACATTGTATTCCAAATAATATTGCAATATGCAGTACATTGACGCCAGAAGTAACAAATTATTTAAACAAAGACAGTTTTGGATGTAAATATAATCGATTATCGATCAAAAATAAACCGGGCCTACGAGGTCCGAGAAATGTAAATACGCGGTAGAATTCAAATATCTAAAATAGATTTTCTTATGTTATACAGATCAAACGCCAATTAGAAATAGCAACAGGAAGATCCAGTTGAGGCATAGACAAGGTCCGGAAGAAAAAAAATTAAAGATAAAGATATTATGAAGCTTAGAATACCACGTGTTATGCATCCTAGGGTTAAAGTGACAGTTTTCGAATATTCTTACAAAATAATAAAAGGAGTTTTTAGCAGAGCTGGGTTATTTTCTACTTTATATTTGAAATAAATACTTTGTTTAAGTACTTTGTTAAAACACTTTTAAAGTAATTGAAGTACTTGTAAAATAGCTAAAGGCCTATGTTTAGTATTTCATTTACTTTCGCTTGAACCATTGTGAAGTGCTTGAAGGAATTTTTGGCAGCGCTCGATGTACTTGTAAAGGCTTGAAATAATTTACAATGAGTACTTTCTAGTTGATATTTTAATTGTCAATGCGTCGTACTTGGTGCTTTACTTTTTCAAGTGCTGCATTTGGGAATTCAAGCACTCTGGCTCAGTGCTTGGTATTTGAAGCACTAAAGTACCTTACCCACTTCCAGTCTTTAGAGATGGAAAATGTGTTTTTTATCCTAATGCAAATGGTTAACTTTTCCTTTAAAACGGTAGATCTATGACCCCATGTTCATTAAGATTTTCTCTTTCTTTTGATGTGTTCTGTATACGGGTAAAATATGCGACCATTTTATTAAAACACCCTGTACATATATCGCTCTAAATTTAGCAACTTTGAATTGCTCCTGGAAGAAGAATTGTGAATTTTTTAATTATTTACAAAGAGGAAGAATTATATTCTAATACTGATAAGGGTTAAATGGACTTTAAGGGATTGTCATTTAATTTTGTATATAGCACTCAGTATACCTTCTCTATTATGTCTCTTTGAATATGCATTTGAAACTTTCTCCGGTAGCCTCTTTTTTAATTTCTTCCGCCAAACTTGGTTGAAACTTAATAATTTTAGTAGATAAAAAAGCGCCGTTTGTAAGTATGTTTCGTACAGAAAATTATCACCAAAGAATTTGTTATTTAGTTAAGTTGTTTATTAAATATAGGCAATTATCCAGGGCAATTTTAAATATATTGGACAAACTTTAAGGGCTGTTTCCTTGGGCTGTTTTGGTCTATTTACTTCTTATTTCAATATTGTGACAAAGTATTGTTTCATTAAAGTTTATCACTAGCTTCTGCACAAATATTGAGATGTGCATCTTGTTTACGGTTTTGACAATGGTATTTCGCATGCAACTAGACGTCTATATAAAGAACGAATCCGAACCGTTAAATCCTAAATCATTAGATATTTGCCTGTCTTCACCTACGCCTTAGGCTGCAGTCTCTGTAACAACTGCGATCGAATGCAATCGAGGACAATCACGCACATCATGTAAAGCTTTTAAGGGTGGTCTCTGCATCGAGTGCTGTCAACCGTAAACACGTAATAAATGCCAAACTTCGGACTCTTAACCTATAATAAAAAAAAATAATAAAACTGATGCTAACATGTCTTCAGAAACAGATACTGACTTTGAATTTGCACTAGCAGTACATATTTCCGGTCTGGTAGGCCGTGTACTACTAGTACAAATTCAAACACCATATGTGAAAGCCTACAGTTATTTTTAAGATACTAACTGTATTTTAATTTATTTTATTACGCATTATACAGAAGAAAATGTGGGTTCGAAATATGGTTATTTGCAGAGATACATTTGGTGAATATCATCATTTGCGAAGACGATTAGAAAATGACGATGAAAAGTTTTCTAGTTATGGGATGTCAAGAGGCTCGTGGAATGTATAAGTTTTAACTATTCAAGTTATTTTGATGAAAGATAGAAATGAAACAATGGTCCAGATCTCACAAAATTCTATTAAGGGATTAGGCGACCAATTTCGTGTTTGACAAACACATCATCAGACCAGCTATAAGGATATTCAACAAAAGAAACATGACAAAAAACAGAAGAAACATAATGCATACTTCATCTCACACAGAGTCACTATGGATTATTTAGTTATTTTGACAGTTGCGAGCGAACAACCGCTTTGGATAAAACGCATGCGCACCAGCAACGACTGCCATCGAGCATCAACTAAAATTTAGGACACGTTTGAAAATCGAACTGCTTTACACGACACGATTGCATTCGATGGCGCTTAACGTTAGTAGCGAGACCATATGCATAAAATGTTGAAATGTTTAAAATGTATTCGCTCGCACACGATTGTAGACGATTGATCAGTGAGACCGCAATCTTAGTGACACTGGAAATTGTTAAAAGCGTACGGCTGATAACGGGCGCCCTCGCAGAGTTAGAACTCCACAAATGGAAGAACTAGTGCAAAATGAAATCATCATACTACAAGCACCAGTTTCTGATGTAAACATGAGTCAGTCCACAGTATAGAGGATATTGAGGAATCGGCAACGGTATCCTTACCTCATTCAACCGGTATAGGTACTTTTGCCAGTCGACTTTCCCCAAAGATTGGCTTTGATGAAAGATAAAATAGCACAAAATCAATTTTTGCCACAAGTATTTACACCGATGAAGCTTTATTCTATAATCACATATGCGCCGAAGAAGACCAGTACAGAACTGTGAATGCCCATTATCAACACCAATTCTCTGTTAATGTGTGAGCCGGAATTGTTGGAGATCACTTGATAGGTCCGCACTTTTTGCCTATAAGGCTCAATGGAGCAGTATACCACCATTTTCTTAAAGAGAAATACGTACCGCATTCGGAGATGATACTGTAAGTGATCTAACAGCACAGAAGTGGTTCAAAAAATGTTCTTCTTGAGATTTCAGTTTGACCGATGAAGCACGCTCCGGGAGACCGAAGATCATTAGCGACGAGAATATCCAACAGGTTGTGGAGGCAAATACCAGTACAACGTGCTTGGAGATTGCAGAAAGTTTCAATGTGAGCGATGAAATCATTCGTTTGCACCTTCACCAGTTAGAAAAGACGTGTAAGTTAAGTCTTACCATTTGTTTGGCAAACATTTCACGCACTCTTCCAGAAGCAGCTTTCTTTGATCAATCGGAAGAAAGTGCTATTCTTACAGGATAACCCCAGACCTCATACCGCAAGAGTGACTCGGGAAAAAATTTCTGAACTTAGCTGAGAAACATTACCACACCTTTCTTATTCTCCTAACATTTCGCCAAGTGCTTATCACTAAAGCGTGACAAATAGTTGCACCCGCAGAGACGCCGTGAAAGAAGCTGTGTTTACTATGTACATACAAGGAATCGAATGGACGTTCGGTTATTATCGGTTGATCGGTGTGCGTGTACTATTTATAATGTTCGAGAAACTAGTGGAACCGTCCGGGGCATACCGCGCAAACGTAGACACAGTATTAATAAAAAAATAATAGATTGTTACCTTTTATTGACGTATCGATGACCACTGCGGTAATGTGCGACTGCCATGATACGCCGCGTAATACTGCAACATAAGCAATGCATCCATTGTCGATTCGGTCAGGCCTCGACGACGGTCTGAAAACGTTCTCGTATACTTTGCAAATGATCGTTCAGCATCTAATGAAGTAAGATTTGCGAAATTCAGATACTTCTGTATCTCTTCTGTGCCGTCTTGAATTCCAGATATAGATCGAACCTTTTCTAAATCCGGATTTTTATTTAAAACTGCACGAAATTTTTACGCATCTAGTCCTATAGGATCCGTCAAGCTTTCTAGGGCGGCTACTAAATTGTTAGTTATTTAATGAGTCTTGTATAGATAAGTGAGTATTTTCTTACTGCGAAATAGTTTATCACTACAGAATAGTTTATGGAAGTATCATCTATTTCTTTTCGAACGTCCGAATCGGAAAAAAGTTGCTGACTCTCGCGAACCACTTGAGAATCAGAAGAATTAAGTTTGAAAATAACATCTTTCACTTAGGAATAATATTTGCGATAGTAAGATACTGCCTCGATCCATGTTCCATATCGCGTTAATACAGGCTGAGGTGGTAGCGGAATTTACGGATACAATTGCTTGAATACGCGGATATGTTTGGGAGATTTCACAAACACTTCTTTGGTAGATGATATTAAATCATTCACCCTAGAATATTTGCTTCGAATTGTTTATGCAACGAGATGATATGCATGTATGAGTCATGTTATGTGAAGAAGAGTCGGAAAGCTTACTTTTAACATCCTACCAGCTTTCAGCATTGTTGCGGCTCCGTCAGAAACTAACATGGTGATTTGGGCTCCTACGATACAAAGTTCTCTTAACATATTCTTTATTATGTTTACAACGGTTTCGGCATCAGTTCTTTCAGTCCTTTTACTGGCTAACAACAAGGAAGCTGCTGGACTATTACGTTTTAAAGAACGCGCCACAATATGAATCACGCTGTGTTTCTGAGCATCAGTAGTTTCGTCCAGATTTTTTGATTTCTCAACTCGTCTTTTACTGTACTTTGCACATGTTGTAAATTGTACCGCAATTGTCTTTTTGTTGGTAGCTTCCATGATGGAATATATTTATCCCAAAAATGACGATAGTTTTCATTATCTACTAGGTGTTATGGGTTGTTGCACGTGCTCAACATGAAAATAAAGTCATACAAAAATTGCCAGTACGGAATATTGTTTCTTAAATTCAATATATGACGTTTACTTTTATTTTCTTTATTTTCAAATGTCGTGTGAAAAATTGGCAAAAGGTTATTGACTGTGGTGGTAATTACTTCGATGAATAATAGTGTATTATTGTTTTTTAATAAATATTTATTTTACCATCAAAAATCGCACGAACTAATTTGGTTACCTGATATTTTACGCACAGTAGTGCTCCAAAACATTTTAGTTTAATTACTCGAGAGTTTTCGGATACTGTGTAACCAAATCAATGAATAGACCGAGAAAATCCACAAACGTATCAACTGTTATTTTAATGATCAAAATAACCCAAGGAATCAGCTCTTAAATTTTGTCGCATATATTTAGAATCACCCTGTATAGCAACTACTCTCTATTCAAATCAAATAAAATCATTAAAAAAGACTATAAAATAGTGTTCGGTTATAACGAACTTCAATGAACTGATAAATCGCCTGCTCAGAATAATACTGTCCTAACTCCACTTATTTAGCTATGGCGTTAGCACATTATTATTATAGGCAGTCGAAATGTTTTACCTAAAGGTTTGGTATGATAAGTAACGAAAAAAAAAATTACCATTTGATGTAACTCTTATTTTACTGCTTACATTCACAAAATATAAATGTATCTGTTAATCTATTTAAAACGAAGCTGTTATGTCATATCTTAGGATTCTTGGTTATTTCATTAGGTTAAAATTAACCATTAAAATTGTTATAGGGATTAGTTTTAGTTAATAGATCGTTATAACCAGACTTGTTATACGAGGTAAAAATTGTTCTTACAGAATTATATTTACTATAAAACGGTTCATCGCCGTATTTTCTTTATGATTGAAAATATTTGTTAAAGGATGTTGTCTAAATTGATTACGACAGAATAAAGCACCTTTTAAACTAGAATTGCAAAATATGCCCGATTTTTTTCATTTATCAAGAAAAGTTAGCAAAGCTTAAACGTTATACACACCGCTGTTCATTAAAATTTGAGCATAAAAAACTTAAATTCTTATCTCAGGCAGTAAAAACAATTTAGAATTCTTATCGTAGTTAAACTATTTAGACATTTCAGCAAATTTACTTTTTGGCAATACCAAATTATAACACTTTTCTACGGCAGTTATCTTGACCTCACGAATTACGATCTGCATAAATAAACAAAGATTACTTACCAACATTGATTCATCACGCGCATACAAGTCAAACGCTTGCTTTTGCATGCAGTTCACCATATTATTTGCAGCTAGCTAGCAGTTTTCATTCGTTTATCCACATATTTTATTTGTCATCTTGTATAATATCTATCGTAGACACACGCACAATGCATATAAAACATAAAACAACATACTTACCTACTTCGTTTTTAAAGTAGCTAAAAACAACGTCCAAACGTCGACTTTAAGTTGAGTTGTATATGTTTTGTCCCCTGTTCATTTTCAAAGTAAGCACTTGTTTACACCCTTGATGAAGGTGTCAACAAAAACCTGTTGGAAAATAATCGAAAAGGCAATTAGGAAAACCTAATTATTATGCGGTATACTGACTGGATTTCCTGACTTTTACAGGCTTGGGGATATGTTTCTATCAGACGAGGAGGCCGGAACTAATTCGCTTAGCGAACCGCCTCTGGTAGCGACACAGCGCCCCGGACAAGCTCACCTACGAGGAGGTTTCCGGGAGTTGATGACGTCCGAGAGACAGTATTTGCGGGATCTGCACATGATCATCAAAGTATTCAGGGAGGGCATCATCAAGGTGAAGCCCGATCAGAAAGATTTGGGATTTGATATTCTCGAATATCTTGGATATCTACGAGTTAACCGCCCACTTTGCTGGGTAGTTTAGAGGATGTGATGGAGATGGCGCAGGAGCAGATGCCTTATATAGGTAGCTGTTTTGAAGGTAAATATCTTTTTTGGGATTAGAAGGGATGCCTACACCTTCTGGAAATTTGAATTGGAATTATGCATGTAGTAATTACAATAAATGAGGCATATTCATCGGTATGATAAGATCTATCGGCTACTAAAGAAAAAATAGGTGTTACTATTTTAAGAAATAGATAATGACGAATTGCGCGATCAGGAATGGCTTCGTTACTTTATTTTTCCAGCAAAAATGGCATTTTAAAATTAAAGTTGAACATGTACGGGCGATTTTCTTAAAAAGATTATTTGCAATGAGTGAAAATGGAAGCAAGTGATAGAAAAGAATGGAAGAAAATATCAAAACTAGTACATAATTTATCCGACGCTAATCAGGATTGGTACTATTTATTCTGCTTCAGAAACAACACATTGTGCTCTATGTTCTGTAGTGTATTGGGACCCGAAATAATCGCTAGACCAGATGTGTTAAATTCAAAATATCTACGAAATCCTAAAATCATATAAAAAACTAAAAAAAAAAATGAAATTTAAGCAAACACACCTGACTGTTTAACTGTGATAATAATAATCTGCATGAAAAGAAATAAGTTGGATATGTAATGGCATTTTATTTATTTATGAATTTATTTTTACAGAATTGGCAGAAGCTGCTGATTTGATGTTTACAGCAAGTACGCTCAAGACGTGACCGCGTCATCCTGTAGGGAAACGTTAAACACTCTACTGGCCAAACCATGCGTCAATACGACTGGACAAGGGATGAAACTGTCGCTCAAGTACTACTTACCCGCGCTACTTCTAACTCCTATTAGGCACTGTTTTTCCTATCTTGATACATTAGGCTGCTAAGTAATTTATCAGGTGCTCCCGAGGATCGAGAGAGCCTAACGCAAGTCGAAGGACTGTTGAAACCACTCCAATTAGAATTAGGTAATCACTAACAATAGCGAAGTTATCACGTCCTTGTTACCGTTATATTAGTTGTAATTGGTTCTTAAAGTAGTAGTTAACAAAACTGATGTTTTCCTTATAATTTTATTTCATTTCTTACAGGACAATATGCTTTATCTCAGTCTGTTTCGAGAAATACGCTGCCTCCACCTCAAGCGAGAGCCAGGAGACAAGCCGCGTTAGATAGGGTGCACGAATTAGAGAAAATTGTAGATAATTGGGATAGCAAGGATTTAGGGCAATGCTGCAATGAATTTATTAGAGGTAAGTGATTGTTAAAAACCCCCGTATAAGGTAGTAGGTGCGGCGTTAATCTTTAAAATTTAAAAAAATATTGGGTTTTGTGTTTTGATATACACTACCGGCCATAATTATTTGCCCATCTAAAAAAAATACACATAAAAAAAGGAAATGTTAACTAAAAAAGAAATTGTAGTTTTGCTTTTAAATAAAATACTCTTAAAACAAGAAAATTGATATTTCTTTTTTCAATTAAAAATTTTTATTTGACAAAAAAATTAAACCTTCGTTTCGTCCAATCTCCACCTGGAATTTTAATAATTGCGGCGCCACTTGCGGCATTCTTTCAATAAAATTTCGTCAGAGTAACGGGTTTTGTTTTAAGCCAGACTTTTTGTAGTTGTTTCCACAACGATTCCTTGGAATTTGGAAGATTTATTTCACCTGCTATCGAGTACCTCCCACAAAAGCACTAGGGAAATTAGTATCTGGGCTTAAGGAAACCTTTTCATTATTTTGATATTACTTTCGCGTTCCAACGATTCAAAATATTTTCCGCATAGTTTTAGAAGTGTGTTTTAAATCATTATCATGTTGAAATATAAAATGTCGCCGGTATTCTCATTCCAGATGGCATAATATTTGTTTCCAAATTTCCCCGGTTAGCGCTCTTTTCTTACAATTCCATCTATTTTAACCAAGTCTCCGACGGATGCGGCGCCAAAACAACCCAAAACCACTACCGATCTGCCATCGTGGTTGACTTTTAGATACTACAATATGATTCTACTGTTTCTTCTCCATTCGACGTTAGAACGAACGTTCTTCTCTTGGAACCAAGAGTTCAAATTTGGACTCATCGGTCTACAAAAGATTTTTCCACTCAGCAACTGTCCAATGTTGATGCTCTCTAGCCCACTGAAGCCGTTTTATTTTATTTTGCTTGCGTTTTAGAGTGGGTTTTCGCAAATCTATTCGGCCGAATAAACCAACCCTCTCTTACCTCCTTTTCACCTCAATACCTATTTCAGCCGTTATTTCAGATGCAGTTGCTCGTCTATTCCATTTTTCGTCATACTTGTTCGACGATTTTCCGCTGGTGTTGTCACTTTTCCCTCGTCCCGTTCGGTTTTTTTACTTAATAGTGCCAGCTTCTTGATATTTTTTACGTTATAGTCGACAGTCGGTGACTTAATTCAATTTTTATGCGAAATCTCTGTTACTTCGGCCAAGATTATGTAAAGCAACAATCATTGTGCGGGTTTCTAAAGGCAATTGTCTTGTTTTCGTAATTTTAGATAATTTTATTAAGGATATTCAAAAGAAGCAATAACCACTAAATCTAAATTCATAATTCTAGTTAATTTTAGTAAATAGGTAATTGTCATCTTTACATGCACTACAATAAATATTTGATAATGAAGGATCATTGTATTATATTTCGGTCTTTTTATGGCCCTTCGTGGACCTCCAATTATCGGATTGAGTAGATTCAATACGATAACTAAGTATCAGAGAAGTCTTTTGGAGAATCATTTAATGTGATATCTTTCTTTTACTTGTAGGTAAATAATTATACCCCCTAAATAAACAATAAATAAATAATTTTCTAAAATCCAAGGAAAATGTATGTGGGCAAATGATTATGGCCGGTAGTGTATAAAGAATGTTTCTCTATATTTTGGCGAGAGCTTTGCCACATGAATTATAATGTTGTAAACATCTGAATTTTATCTTTTATTATCAGAGAGTAAGATGCAAATATGTACTATTTGTTTATAGCGTGAGTTACTAAAAACGGTTTTATTGTTATGGAATTATTTCGGATTTTTTTAGCAAATAATTCCGTATTCTTTGAACTTAAACGTGAAATTGTAATTATTTATCATTTACGTTTTTCTAAAAATAGAAATGGACATAACAGACCTTGTTGAACTTTTGTTTTGTTTTTGACGTTCAATTTCTATTTAATTTGCCTTTATAATATTTGTTTTTCTAGTCAAGTTACTTGTTGTAGTTGGTTTTTTTGCTGATTCTTAATGTTTCTTGCGTTATATAAAGTAACTTTCATATGCATTGCAAAAATGTTTTTTTTTGATCCATCTTTACAAACTTTGAATAGTTACACTATGCATTTTATTTCTCGTTTCACAATTATATGCATGTACAAAATGTGTATAAAATATAAACATTAATCAGTATAATATTTGGTCTGGAGTTCTGTATTCCTTGATATTAAATCTCATTTTTCTTACCCGAAGAAGTTAGAAAAATAGAGAGCAGCATCGCACACTACTCGCTGTAATATGCTGAGGTGGGGCCCACATATGATCGATTTTGTAAACATACCTAGTCTGGCCATAAGTTCTGGCCTTATTTTAGACAAATCAAATAACAGAAAATCGAGCGTCAAATGCTCATTTGTTTTTGTGAGATATAAATAAGCCCTTAGGTCTCAGAAAATTCTTACTTTATTTCTATATAGAAGTTTAAATCGATCAAATAGCAAATATGAATTGTTAAAAAATATATGCAAAGTTATCAAAGTGAAATATGAAATATTAATATCAATGACTAAAGTGTGACAAACGGTTGCACCCGCAGAGGCGCCGTGAAAGGAGCTGTGTTTACTGTGTACATACAAGGGATCGAGTGGACGTTCGGTTATTATCGGTTGATCGGTGCGCGTGTCCTATTATAATGTTCGAGAAACTAGTGGAACTGTCGAGGCGTACCGCGCAAAAGTACACAGTATTAATAAAAAATAGTAGATTGTTACCTTTTATTGACGTATCGATACCACGCGGAAGTGAAAACTCCCCATGGACCCCGCGAAGTACTGCAACATAAGCAATATTCCTTTGTCTTTTCGTCGGGCCTCGACGCGGTCTGAAAACTTTCTCGTATACTTTGCAAATGATCTTCAGATCTAATGAGTAAGATTTGCAAAAATTCAGATACTCCTGTATTTTTCTGTTAGTCTTAAATTTCCAGATATAGATCGAACCTTTTTAAAAATCCGGATTTTTATTTAAACACACGAAGTTTTTGCGCGGCATCTAGTCCATAGGACCGTCAAGTTTCCCTAGCGCGGTTTAAATTTTTGAGTTTTTTTTTCCCGGAAAAGTGAGTTTTTTCTAACTCAAAATAGTTTGTTTCACACAACTATTTTTATGGAAATATCTCTATTTTTTTTTGAACGTCCAAATCGGAAAAAAGTTGCCGATTTCTGCGAACGCTTGAGAATTAGAAAAAATTTAAAATTTTAAAAATGAATCTTTCATTTTGGAATAATATTGCGATAGTAAATACTCCCTCGTCCAGTTCCCCATGCGTAAACGGGCCGAGGTGGTAGGGGAATTTTGGATACAATTGCTTGAATGCGAGGATATGTTTAAAGATTTCAAAAACACTTTTTTGGTAGTTTGTATTAAATCTTTCACCTAGGATATTGCTTCAAATTGTTTTACCGGATGACATGCGGTATGGGGAAATTTATGTAAAAGAAGAGTCGGAAAGCATATTTTTGCATCCTCCCACTTTCAGCATTTTTGCGGCTTCGTCAAAAACTAACATGTGTTTGAGCTGTACGATAAAAAATTCTCTTAAACCAATTTTTTTATTATTTTTTAAAGGTTTCGGCATCATTCTTTCAATCCTTTTTGGCCCAAAAACAGGAACGCTGGACCCCTTCGTTTTTTAAAAAAGCGCCACAATAGAAACACGCTGTGTTTTGAGACATAGTTTTGTCCACAGGCCCGATTTTTTTATTTCTCAACTCGCTTTTTTACAGTCTCTTTCTGTACTTTGCACATGTTGTAAATTTACCGCAATTTCCTTTTTTTTGGTAGCTTTCCCTAGGAAAAAATTTTCCAAAAAAAACGAAAGTGTTCTTTTCTCTAGGGGTTGTGGGTGTTCCGTGCTCAACAGAAAATAAAATCATACAAAAATTTTCTAGTACGAATATTTTTCTTAAATTCAAAACGACGTTTTCTTTTTAAAATGACTTCTACATTCAAAAGTCGGCGACCCCGCAACCCTATACCGCAAAATTTGCAAAGAAGTGCGAACCTGTAAATGCCAAAACCAGGGAAAAGCCAAATATATTTCTTGACTACGATGCAAAGGTCACCAGGCTTACCTCCCATGTTTTTAAAAACACATGAAACCCCATAAAAAACCGAACCTCAATCCCAATGTCTCCGCGTTCACTCTGCATCCACATACGTACGTACACCGCCCCGTACAGGCTCTCGCGGGGCAAACCGTTTGCACGCTTTTTCAAGACGAATAAATATGTAAATTTTTTGCGGTAGTATACGTTGACCGACTTTGATTTTTCTTACTAAATGAAATTAATTCATCGAGCATGCATTAAAATGATACAACTATAATTAAAGATCATACATAACTAGAAATGACAACGAATAGTCAACAAAACGGGGTTTAAAATAACACAAATATCTTAATTATATTTTTTGGTGTTAACAAAAAAATGGGGGGTTAAAAAAAAAACTCACATAAACACACGGGGTTTGACACGCGCGCTCGACAAGTAAAGGTTGACGGGGTTTATTCGGGTTTGGGAAAAAATCCGATTACGGTGTGTCGGAACTACTGCGGGCTTCTATCGGAATCCGGGATGAAGACCAATATAATCCGTACAAAGTACAGATTCTAGACGATCTCCTCAAAAGTCGACAAACCAAAAAAATCGGGAGAAAAAATGCCATTTGGCAAATGCTAGCACCCAAGGTGCAGGTCTCTGGGGAACTCTGCTCATCTACGGGGGCTAATAACAACCAATAAGGGGTCCAGTAATATACGAAAGACAGTCCCGAAGCGAAAACACCCTACGGCTCCGCCCATCGTGACGTATGGAACACCAATGAAATGCGAGAATAAAGGCATTAGATGCGAAATGTGCCTTGGTGAGAGGATTAATTGCTAATTAACGGATTAATTGCGGATAAAATTCAATTCAAATATGACAATATCGTAGAGTAAGATAAGTACTATTATGAAACTGAGTATCATCTGTAAACTATGAAAAATAAAGATGTCCAGGAATTCAAATTAACTGCTACAATATGTGGGATTAAACTATTACAAAGCAAACAACACAACTACCATACAAAATATTAATTAAATTAATCCGGAACAGCTGTTTCGAGAGCTCCTGGCACCTCATTAACAACCGAGTGACCGAATAAATCTCATTTATTCGGTCCTCGGTTGATATACATTCACTGCTGTGAATATAACATTTACATATATCAGTATCCAAATGGCTACGTTCGGTGATATAATTTAAAATATATTGTATTAGAACAGAACGTTTATTACACACATCTAAAACATCTCTTCGTGTTTTTGTTAAATATAACGTAAGAATATAAAACTATTTGAACAATGAATCTTCACGTTTTTTGTCAAATACAACGGACAGTTAGGGATTGAGTTAGAATAGCATTTTTTTAAGCCTAGGATTTTTTTAACTTTCAGTTATAGTTTCACCGGTTCTTGAATCTGTAGCTGTTGAAAAATAAATAATATCTTCTTTTACAACGTGTAACTTACAAATAAAACATACAAAACAGCAAACGCCACAGTTTTTAGGTTATCCCGTTTTTATCGTTTTAAGAAAGGTTTTTAGAAGTACAGAACTTTCCCTACACAGTATTTTTTTAAATAGAACCAATATAATTTGGATAAACCAATTCAAAACGCAAGGAACGATCTAAACGTGTGAATGTCCAATCTACAAATATGGCTGATCGACGACCTACTGCAAAATACGTCACAGCCTGCCGACGTCAAAGCCCGTTAGCCTTGTATTTTTCGGTAGTAACGGACGAATACACGTCAACCGAAACGGTTAGGATATGGAAATCCGTCAGAATAATATTGTTGAACGCTAAAATAATGCGGTTTTAGGCGTTTTAGATGCATTTTCGATGGAATCGCAAATTAAAGTGTAACAGTTTTGTGCTTCTTGATAATTTGCAAATTAATAATAATTTGCAGTGTTAGTATAATAGATTTGTTAGAGGTAGTCTTATGTCATAAGTTCATTTCTGATCCACATCATCGGACTTCGAATTTAGACTATGCCGAACACGGTATTAACATCACATATCCACTCCTCGTGAAAGCCTATATTAAATCATATTTTATTATTATTTCATATGTTTGTACTTGGAGATAAATCGAAAACAGGGAAAGACTCAAAAGTGGAATATTACTGTATCTGTGAAGTGGTTCCCGCACTGTTGGTAATCATATGGTACCTTGGATATGGACAATATAATGAATAAGTGTACCCAATCCTGAGATATGTAATGCATCATAACTATTCCGAAAAAGCAAACTTAAAATCCAAATTGCATTCAAGCTTTCATTATCAAATGCTCAGTGAAGATACTTACTTTTTGTTGCTCTTTATGTAACAAGCACCCCGAAAGTGAGAGGCGAGGGAATTTTAACGCCATCATAATTTAGGTCAAGCATTTTTGCTATAAATTCTGTGACTATGTCCAACATTGGTCGTTTTCGCGACGTAGGCAACATTTTTAAAACAAACGTAGAACTACGAAAATAGTATTTACGGCAGCGTGCATGTATACACAATAGATCTGGTTGGAGACTCGCAGTTATACTGAGGTTGTATCGAACCTCCGCCACTGCCCGTTGGCGTTAGTCAGCAACTCTACTTATCAAGTAATATCTTGTTGAAAGCCATTCAAGTTTAAGAAAGTTTTATTGTCATTGAAGTTACTAAATCATTATAAATTCTTCATATTTTTCTCTTTCTTCATTCTAACTTTTTTTCAGAGGATGTATTACAAAAAGTAAGTTCCGGAAAGCGTTTAACGGAAAGGCGCGTTTTTCTCTTCGACGGTCTGATGATCCTCTGCAA
Organism: Dynastes maya; assembly: GCA_029619315.2. Lineage (NCBI taxonomy): Eukaryota > Metazoa > Arthropoda > Insecta > Coleoptera > Scarabaeidae > Dynastes > Dynastes maya. The sequence goes on from JAROYE020000013.1 coordinate 1,736,830, forward strand.
ACCGACGCAAAGGCGACAGAGCTCGGTCCACACCACCATCCAGAATGCAGATTCAAGGAGAAGGAGCGTTTCTTTATACGGAAGGTCGGAATCCACGATCATACGGATACGGAGGAGCTGAAGCACGCTTTCGAGATCTGCCCTCGCGTCCATCCCTCCATCATTCTATGCTGCAAGGGCACGGAAGATAAAAACTCGTGGATGGCGGACCTTGTGATGTTGAACAATAGAGCTATGCTGGAGCGGATATTGGACAGTATACTGTCCGATATCGAAAGAAAACATCCTCTAAGACTGCCCTCTCCGATATTTATAAATTCGCTGAACCCGACTCCAAAGACAATATAGTGCTTGAACAAAGAGAAAACGGTGGTGTTCCATTAATCAAGGTATCGTATAATTTTTATCATGTTATTTATATAAAGTAAAAAAGATTGAACTACTTTATGTCCTACAAATTTGCTTTAAAAGTAATAACCTAAAATATTTTAATTACTTTTTTAGGTTTATTATACAGGGTGAGAATAAAAATTAGAAACACCGGTTTTCTCCGTTATTATAGATACAACAAAATTGCTCAGATAAGGTTTTTAGCACTTCTAATAAGCTATCTGAATATGTATAAATCTGATAAAAAAAAGAATTAAATTTTCGTAGATATGTCTAATTTCATTTTTTTTTTCAAATGGTACATTTTTACACCAGTTAATCAGAAAATAATTTTTGCTTTAAAAAGCATCAGTGTTTCCCCTTCTAAACCTTATGGTTTTTGAGATATCAAAGAAAAAAGATAAATGAAGACAATTTTTGCTTCTTCGACCATTGTGAAAGTGATAATTCATCGTCAGAATCAAACGCATCAAAAGAAGTACAGAAATCAGCATGTTTAAAGTAATTACTGGATAGTTTTCTCCGTAACTTTTTGCCGTGCTTTACGCCTAAAATTTATTGCTTCCGGTAAATTTATAGACCTAGATTTACCTTCGTCAATTGAATTACTTAAAAACCACTTCAATGTCGCTTTTAGGACGATCCACCCGTTACGCAAGTTTCTGCTTAATGACAAAGACAAGTTCCTTAACATAAAAAAACAAGGTGTATATAAACTCACATGTTGCGACTGCCAGTGTACGTATGTTGGTAGAACATTTCGAAGTTTTGAAACTCGAATTAAAGAACATATTAGAATTTCTAATCCAAATTCGAGTGGGTTCTCTCATTTCTCTGAACATTTACTAAAAAACAAACATACCTTTAATTTAGACAATGGCTTCAGTATTCTACACTTAGCCAATAAAGGTAACTTTTTAAATAACTTAAAGAGCCTCGAAATTATGAGAGAGCAACATACTAACAAAGATAATAATTTAAACACACAGTTTCAGTCGAAAGCGACCTCTGTATTTCAATTTTTTTTCGATTGAAGTCATGTAATAGGTTTCTTCTTTTATTACCTGGTTTTGACGTACTCAACCACATATGTCACTAATAACTAGAGTTTGTTAAAAAGGTGGTACCGGCAGTGGCGCACCGCATAAAAGTAGGTACGTAATATACAATATTAGTGAAAAATAATATTGCTACCTTTTCCTGTCGTCTTGATGTCCCCTGTGGCAATTAGCAACCGCCCTGGTAAGCTGCGTAGAATTGCAACGCTTCCATTGACGATTCATTCAGCCGTCGACGGTGTTGTGAATACGTTGTCGTATACTTCGAAAATGATCGTGCGATATCCAGTGAAGTAAGATTTGCAAATGTCAGATATTCCTTTCCCTCATCTGGGCATTCTTGATTTTCAGTTATTGACCGAACCTTTTGTAAATCGGGATTTTTCGTTAAAATTGCACCAAATTTTTGAGCAACATCGACTCCTATAGTGTTCGTCAAATTTTCTAGAGCGGCTTGTAAGTTGTTTATGCAATTTAATGCGTCTCGTGCAGATAAGTTACTGTTTTCTAATTGTTCAATAGCTTGTGCAACTTCAGAATAGTTCTTGGAAATTTCATCTATTTGTTGTTGAACGTCCGAATTGGAAAAAAGTTACTGACTATCTCGAACTGCTGCAGAATCGTTTGAATCAAGTTTCAAGATGACATTTTTCACTTGTGAAAAATATTTCTGATAGTAAGATACTGCCTGGAGCCATGTTCCCCATCGCGTTATTACAGGTGGTAATTTCGGACACAATTGTTTGAATACACGGATGTGTTTGGGAGATTTGATGAACACTTTTTTGGTAGATGCTATTAACTTATCCACCATCGGATACTTTCGAATGGTTTCAGCTACGAGGTGACATGCGTGTATGAGGCATGTTATGCGAAGAAGAGTCGGAAAGCATATTTTCAACGTCCTACCAACTCTCAGCATTGTTGCGGCTCCGTTAGGAACGAACATGGTGACTTGGGTTCTTGTGATACAAAATTCTCTCAACGAACCTTTTATTATCTTGACAGCGGGTTTCTGCATTAGCTTTCTTCTGAATCCTTTTACTGGATAACAACAATGAAGCTGGTGGACCATCACGTTTTAAAGGACGCGCTACAACATGAATGACGCTGTGTTTCTGAGTATCAGTTGTTTCATCCACACATAGGCAGATTTTCTTATTCCTCAACTCGTCTTTTATACATTCCTTTACTGTACCTTGCACACGTGGCAAATTGTATCGTAATTGCATAGATATTGGCAGCTTCCATGAGGGAACGTACTTAGCCCAAAAAAGACGAAAGTGCTCATTAGATACTAGATGTTGTGGGATGTTGCACACACTTAACATAAAAATAAGATCATATAAAAATTGCCAGTATGGAATACTGTTTCTTAAATTCAATACATGACGTTTACTTTTACAATGTTTTCTACATTCAAACCTATCGCGACTTAGCAATCCGCTATTGCATATTGTGCAATAAATATGCGGACTTCTATATTCTAATCCAGGGAAATGCTTGAGATATTTATTCACATTCGAAGGGAACGTTACACTCTTTGGGCTTCCCATCTCCGTGTACTTATTTGGCGTCCAGCGTGCAGCGTACTGTCGCTTTGAACTCTCTCGCGGTACTGTCGAGATCGACTACGAGTTGAAAATTACCCCTACCCACGTCGCTACCGCTACGCTACTGCCATCCGATACCACCTTTTTAACAAACTCTACTAGTAACTAATCTAGATTTAGTTTTCAACCGTTTTATTTTTACATTTCCTTTATTACAAAAAAGACAATTTTATTTTAACTTGTGTGTGCTCAGTCCCTCTTACATTTAATTTTAATCATTTTTAAATAAAAACCTAATTATATTTTAATGTTGATCTATCGCTATACATCTGGAATATTTTTATTGTTAGACGACATTTAACTGTTCTTTACAAATTGTAAGTATTTTATATTCAATTTCAATATTAATACATTATGTAACGTACCTCAAATAATAAAAAAAGAAACTAATAATAAATTCAAAAAATCATCCCAAAATAAAAACCTTTAACTCACATAAAACTTTGTTAAATTGAGGTAACTCTACAAATATTTGCATTACTTACAAATTTCAAATAAAATTAAAAATTAGCTTCTACTTTTTAATATTATATACATATAAAACTTTAGTATAAACTTATAAGTAAGGCGTGACATACGGTTGCACCCGCTGTACATACAAGGAATCGAGTGGACGTTCGTGTACTATCGATGTAATAGTACACGCACACCGATCAACCGATAATAACCGAACGTCCATTCGATTCCTTGTATGTAAACAGTAAACCCAGCGGGTGCAACCGTTTGTCACGCTTTAAGTCTAACAATTTTACATACTCATTTAGCAATTTATACATTGTAATACACCCATGATGTCCTTTTAGCTGGTCTGAAGATGGGCATGTGCCCGAAACTGGTCGCAAGTTAGTTTTTTCTTATTAAAGAATTTTTGTGAGTACAGGACCTTTCCCGATATGAATTAATTATGTTTATAAGCAAAAAATTACGATAGTAGCTTTTAAATGCTTATATTATTCCGTTGTCCATAGGCTGAAGCTTGAAGCTAGTGTTTGGTGGTATAAACACTAATTTAATATTACGCAAACCTTTCACTAGAGGATATCCAGGGCAGTTGTCAACCAATAGAATAATTTTTCTATTCTTCAGTAATAACTTTTCCATCTAACAGTCTCAGTACTTCTATAAACAAATCGCTAGTCATCCATGCTTTTTTATGTGATTTATAATTCACAGGAATTTGTTTGATGTGTTTGAAACATCGTGGATTTTAGGAATTGCCTATCATTAGCAATTTAAAAGTTGTGACAGAACTTAGTGACCAACTAAGTACAAGTCTGTCCACAAATTGCGCAAGTCCATTTCAACTTGCATTTCGAAGTGGATGTTGCAACTTGAAAACATTAAATTTGATGTCTAAGTTGAAATTGATGTAGAACTATATCGATTTTGTTGTAAATGCATACAAGCACTTAGACTGAAATTTAACTTCGTTTAGCGTTTAACTACGCTGGGATAAAATAGGTAAATGTAAATTTCACAAAAATGTTTTTTTTTTAACTTGATTGATTGTTGATGTTTACTTTGTATTTTTTGTATAGTTTTCATTTTTTTCTTTATTTTGGTCAACAATTGTTTCCACTATTTGTTGGTTAAGGTTTGTCCGCAGACTTTTCCCTAAGCATTGCAACTACAGAACTAATGAATGGCGGATTAATGAAAATAATCCCACTCAAACGTCAAAAAGTTTGCCGTACAAATAGATTAAATAATCTCTTTAATTTATTTTTTTTTGTGAATTATTCGATCTTTTTGACTTATTATATTCTTCTTATCCTTTACAGGGAGCTACGCTCTATAAACTCGTTGAAAGACTGACCTACCACATCTACGCCGACCCGAAGTTCGTCCGGACATTCCTCACCACCTACAGGAGCTTCTGCGCGCCCAACGAATTGCTGCAGTTGCTCATCGAACGTTTTCAGATACCCGATCCGTCGCTAGTCTACGAACAGGACAATTCGGATACGGACAAGATGCAGAAGAACTCGCAACGCGAAGATTGGAAGCGCTATAGGAAAGAGTACTGCCAACCGGTGCAGTTTAGAGTGCTGAACGTGCTACGGCATTGGGTCGACCATCATTTCTACGATTTCGAAAGGGACCCTGCTCTCTTGTGCGAATTGGAGCGGTTTTTGGAATCGGTTAATGGAAAGAGTATGCGGAAATGGGTCGATAGTGTGTTGAAAATCGTACAAAGAAGGGTAAATATGCGAAGAAGTAGTATTATAGTTTTTTAATTCAGAGGAGTAATAATAGCAATGACAATAGGTAAATTTTCATCAATGTTTATATTTTTCTTATACAGTGCCCGTCTGAAAATCACCGACAAACTTTTAGAAACGGCAGTATATGATAAAATGAAGATTTTTTCTTAGTGATGTTTTATTTTAGAACTTAAACGTTTTAATTTATTTGAAAACGCGGATGTGTTTGGGAAATTTCACAAACACTTTTTTGGTAGATGCTATTAAATTATTCACCATCGGATACTTCTTTCGAATGGTTTCGACAACGAGATGATCGCGTGTATGAGACATGTTATGTGAAGAAGAGTCGGAAAACATATTTTCAACACCCTACCAACTTTCAGCATTGTTGCAGCTCCATCGGTAACTGACATCGTGACTTGGGCTCCTGTGATACAAAATTCTCTTAACGAATCTTTTATTATTCACAACGGTTTCAGCATCACTTTTTTCAATCCTTTTACTGGTTAATAACAAGGAAGCTGCTGGATTATTACGTTTTAAAGGACGCGCTACAACATGAATCACGCTGTGTTTCTGTGCATCAGTTGTTTCATCCACACTTACGCAAATTTTCTTATTTGTCAACTCGTCTACTATACAGTTTTTTACTATACCCTGCAATTGTGGTAAATTGTATCGCAATTGTCTATTGGTTGGTAGTTTCCACGGGGGAACATATTTATTCCAAAAAAGACGACTACTAGGTGTTGTGGGATGTTGCACACACTTAGCATAAAAATAAAATAATACAGAAATTCTCACTACGGAATATTGTTGCTTATATTGTCTGTACATGACGTTTACTTTTAATATGTCTTCTACAGTGAAATGTATCGCGACCTATCAACCGTATATTGCAAATTTTGCACTGAATGATAGTACCTGTATATTCCAACCCAGGAAAACGGCTAATATATTTCTTCACATGCGATGCTAAAGGTAAACCTCGCTTACGACGATCCATGTTTTAAGAGACGCACACCGATAAATCGATAATTATCGAATTAGCGCTCACTTCCACGCCTCTCGAATGACTAAACTCTCCGCTGGCTTCGCAACCACCTAAACCCCCTCTCGGCGGCTCTGCCGTAGCACGCGTTTGTCGAACCTTAGTTATAATTGTTGCAATACGTTCACTGCTGGAATATGACATTTACATATATCAGTATCCAAAATGGCTACGTTCGGTGATATAATGTAAAATATATTGTATTAAAACAGAACGTTTATTGCACACATTTAAAAACATTTCTTCGTGTTCAAAAATAATTTCGTTAAATATAACGTAAGAATATAAAACTATTTGAACAATAACATCTTCACGTTTTTTGTCAAATACAACGGACAGTTAGGGAATTGAGTTGGAATAGCATCTTTCTTAAGCCTAGGATATTTTAAACTTACAGTTATAGTTTCACCGGTCCTTGAATCTGTAGCTGTTGAAAAATCTTCTTTTACAAAGTGTGGCTTACAAACAAAACAGCCAACGCCATGTTGGATTAGGTTACCTTTTTGTTTTTATCGCTTCAGAAAAGGTTTTATCGCTTATACAACACTAGAGAAACAACATAGTATTTTTTTTAATAAAACCAATATATGGGGGTGAATCAAATATAAACCGGAATGCTTTTCATACCGATAGTGAGGTGAACAACCGCCAGGGAACGCCACATTACCACCTAGTCAGTAACTATCGCGATGTCGGAGCGAGAAGTACCGTCGTCCGTTGTACAACGGATTATAGTTAAATTTCTTACGAAAGCGGGCGTAAAACCATCAGAAATTTTGAGAAGGCTTGAGATACAGTTCGAGGGTAAGACACTTAAAAAGACACAAGTGTATTCATGGCACAAACAATTTGTAGAAGGGCGAGAAGCCGTAGAAAATGAAGGTCACCAACGTCGACCAAGAACCAGCGTGACAGCGGAGAACGACCGACGATTAACAGTAGCCGAAATTGCTTCTGAGGTGGGAATCAGCTTTGGCAATGCTCACGCGATCATTACTGACGACCTTGGGTTTCGGAAAGTGTCCGCAAGGTGGGTTCCTCGTCTTCTCACCGAACATCAAAAACGGAATCGCATGGAAGTGTGCCAACGGCATTTGAACCGGCATTTGAAGCTTGGGTGCATTATTACACCCCGGAATCGAATCAAGCAAGTATGGAATGGCGAAAGAAGAACGAATCTGCACCTGTCAAAGCCAAAACTCGGCTTTTGGCTGGAAAGGTTTTGGCGACCGTATTTTTCGACTTTAAAGGAGTCTTACATATTGATTTTCTCCACAACCGTCGAACTGTAAATGCCACGTTCTACTGCCAACTTTTAGACGAGGCAAAAAATGCATATCGTCGAAAAAGACGCGGCTTTCCCATAAGAGACGTTATCCTGCTGCAAGACAATGCCCTGCCCCATACAGCTGCCCTAACGCGACAAAAATTTGAAGAATTGTCATGAACTACACTAGAACACTCTCCCTACAGTTCGGACTTACCTCCCCGCGATTACCACCTATTTGGACCGCTGAAAGAAGCTCTTGGAGGACAACGTTTTGATGACGGTGTTGCAATTGAAGTTTTCGTGCGCAATTGGCTTATGGGCCATCTTCGTTTTACGATAACGGGATAAAAAAATTACCCATCCGTTGGGAAAAATGTGTCACGAAATCAGAAGATTATGTAGAAAAATGATTTTAAGTCTTTGTATTTTTATCATATCCCAATAAATTTTAAAAAAATAGTTCCAGTTTATATTTGATTCACCCTCGTAATTTGGATAAACCAGTTCAAAACGCAAGAAACGATCTGAACGTGTGAGTGATCGGCGACCTACTTCAAAATACGTCACAGTCTGCTGACGTCGAAGCTGTTTAGTCTTGTGTTTTCGGTAGAAACGACACAACACGTGTTATATATGAACAGTAATTGACAATTGATTTCCTATTTACCGTTAACAAGTTGTATCATGTCAGGAAATCCCTAATTTGTGAATAAAGCGTGACAAACGATTACACCCGTTGTACATACAAGGAATCGAGTGGACGTTCAGTTATTATCGGTTGATCGGTAACACGCACACCGATCAACCGATAATAACCGAACGTCCACTCGATTCCTTCTATGTACAGCGGGTGCAACCATTTGTCACGCTTTATTTATGAGTAGAGACGGGATTTTAGGACGTAAAAAACGGCTAAAAAGGCCCTTTTTTAGGCCTTAAAAACTATGTATTTAGGACGAAAAACTGTGATTTAGGCATGTTAGGCAAATACTTAAAAAAAAACGATAAACACAAAAATCATTTTATTTTAAAAAAACATGAATAAGAAGACGATATTTAATGTAATTTTAGGTACATTTCATCCATAAAAAGAAATAAAACATACAAATTTTAACTAATAACTAAAATATGTAGATTCATTTGGTTTAAAATAATAAATTAATTAATTAATCGCCGTGTAACATGTCCTCAAATTTCGCGTTTGCGTAGCACACAAGATGTTTTTCCAAGTTGTCGTTAGTAAAATTTGTTCTTCGGTCGGAAAACAGCAGTTTGTACGAAGGAAATGAACGTTCTACGTCACACGAGGTTGTAGGACAAAACTTAAATATGGACCAGTCAGCTGTGGTACGAGCGGTAGCTTCAGGTGCTTCGCCACTGAGCAGCTCAGCAAACTCTTTAACCGTTTTGAAACCTGGATTTTTCGAAATCACTTGGTTAAACTTTGATAAAATTATTTTGCCAACTTTTCCTGGGGCATTCTTGAGAGCTGCTTCGGCATTATTAATTACCGCAACAGAATCTGGAAGAGGAAGGCCGCATGTTTCTAATCTTTTGATGTTATCAATGAGAAATTTATAATGCGACTTGATGTATAAAAGATCGTTTTTTACATTTTGATTGGAAAAGTATTCTTGCGCTTGCTCAATACAGTTAGCTGAATCTTTGTCAAACGATATTACAACCTAAAACATACAGCGTTAAATAAAAACTAAGTTCCCCAACGTGTTAAGACAGGTTCGGGGGGCAAAGGGAGATCTGGCAGATTTTCTTTATACACTGCCACACGCAGTGGAGCTTTTAAAAAGACTCTCTTGGTATTTGAAATTAAACCATTAACATTAGCATATTGATTTCTTAGACATTCACACACCAAATTGAGTCTATGTGCAAAACATGTTAAATGATTAAGATTTTTAATAAAAAATCTTCAAATTTGTACCACATTTGAGCATATAAGAAGCACCATCCGTGACTAAAAGCTTGACTTTTTCGTACTTAATTCCATCTGTTGGCCACAAAATACCTAAAATACGAGAGTTGCCTTTAACTTAAATATCTAGCATTAAATTTACAATATTATTAAAGTAAGCTTTTTACATAATATATCTTACCTAAAGCTTGGTTCACGAATCTTGCCATTGTATTGCAATTTGTTCTTTCAAGTTGCTTTGTAGCCAGTAAATACGGTTTTCCTGGTGTTTCAGAACAAAACTTACCCACAATCATATTTGCCATAATACGACCTCGTCTCATCTATAGATATCCAAATATCGTTGTTACCAACTTCTTCGCGAATAGTATTAATAGTCTTAAAAAATTAATAAAAATATTATAGGTGTAAACAAAATCTTAATGACACTCAAGTATGAAAATACATTTTTAAATTATTATTTATTATATTAATTACCTGATTGTAACATTTTGTTACATATGTTGCCGTTAAGGTTTTCACGCTTGCCACATTCTTGTTGCAGTATTTAGTGAGAAAATTTCGCAGTTTTGAATAGTTTAATCTGTCCAGAGGAATATTTGCAGACATAAAAGCGTCGCATAAATCTCGATTAAAAACGTCGATTTCTCTTGAATTTCTGGTGTCTATTAACATTTGGTTCCTCAACGGTTTCCTAAAATTTGCCTGATGTCCAGGAGCAGTAGCATATTGCTCTAAATGATTTTTCTTTTTGCAAGTTAACTACAATAATATTTTTGAAGCAAGTTAGGAAAGAAAAACAAAAACGTCTTTTACCATTTTTCCGCACGCTTTACAAAACAACTCTTCACTGTTGCTTGGATTCAGCTGAAAGACAGTAGTGCCTCCAATTGCCTTCAGCCATTTTTGAACTTTATCGCTATGTGATTCCTTGGATTTTGGCATTGTTATAGATGGAAATACACAATTCACTGAGTAGATAAACAAGCACAAACCGACAGAAAACTACCGAAAAATATTCGTTGCAAGCTACGATATAAATGAAAATTCAAAGTACGTCTTTCACTATATACTGATTCGTCAATAGTCCACCTCGCTATAGGAACACACACATATACGCTCCAGAGAAACATTAAGAGAATAAATATAAAATCTAAACTGCAATATCAAGATGTCCATTGTATAAACTATGAATGGGCATCGTGTATTCATTAATCACGTTAACAGGGAGAAGAAATTTGCTTATATGGTTTAAATTACAGGGCGTAAACAAGCCGATAGGGATTCCCGTAAAATAAAAACGTGGGTGCAGGTAAATGAACCCGAGAGCGATAAGCCGATAATTGAGGATATATCTCCAATAGGGTAGTAATATAAATTTTACGGCAGGCAAATCCAAACTTTGCCCCTCACACAATAGACGGGAAAACCCATCGTTGTATTAGTTTATAGCATTTTAGCTGTAAAACTAAAATTTACATTTAAGAAAGATACAGCTGTGTAAAAACCATATTTATTTAAAATTTAAAAGAAAAAACGTTTAGACCAAATAAATATGATTTTAGGACAAAATAGGCGAAAAACCATGATTTAGGCTGTTAAAAGTCCAAATAGGCAACTAGGCAAAATAAAACATAGCTAGATCGCTTTGATTTGTCGAGAGACATATAGATTTTGTATTATTTTTAATTTGCCTTGAATCTAAACAAAGAGGCATTCTGCCTAAAATCCCGTCTCTATTTATGAGTAACTTTTCGACCACTTTATTCTCGTGTTGCAAAGCCTGTTATAATAATTCAAATTCCAAAACGGCGTTAAATAACAGGCATAATAAACTAATACGCATTAATACTTATGAAAGTTGTGAAGCAACCGCAATAAGCAACCCAACAACTGCCAACGATACGGGACGGTGTCTGACGTCATTTGTTTTCTGTCACAATCTAATACGAATTTCAAATATGTCCGTAAACTTAAAAATACAGTGAATGTTAATTTAATGTGTTTTTGTGTTTGATTAACCATAAATATTTGTCAGAAGAACTTTTACGAAGCTTAATGTCGATCATTACATTTTAGTAATTTTAAGAGAATCATATAAACAGAAAATTTATTCTTTAATTTAACAAATTCATGTTAACCAAAATAAATTGTTACTATAACAAATTTAAGTGAAGTCAAACGAAAATATTGTTAGATCAATGTGTTTGAGCTTAGCAAGATGGTTTTAATTAATTCAACGTATTTCTGTCTCTACGTGTATGAAACAGAATTTTTTTTGTGTGTCTCGTGCTTATCAAATTCGAATTTGTTTGGTTAACGTCCTCGAATTAAGGCTATGTCACTCCTCCGTTTAAAAAAATAACGAATAAAACTAATTAAATAAATGGAAAACTATTTAAAAATATTGCGTTTGTTTAAACACTAAATTTATCCTATTCTGACTTATGGTTAGACTGAACCAGACGCACAGCGACCCATAAAATTCGCGTTTGCCGGGGAACCACCGGAAATCGAATGGCATCTCACAAAGCTCGAAAAAGACTTTAGCATACTAACCTTACACCCCGTCGAGCTGGCAAGGCAACTAACGATCCTCGAATTCGATCTCTATCGAACTATAAAACCCTCCGAACTTGTCGGGTCCGTTTGGACGAAGAAAGACAAAGAGAAGTCTAGTCCGAATCTGTTAAAAATGATAAAACACACAACAAATGTAAGTTTTACATACTTACCAAGGGAACTACTAATCTAATATGCATTTCTAATCTATGTTAGATCACAAGATGGTACGAAAAGAACATAGTCGAAGCCGAAAATTTCGAAGAACGCTGCGCCATTGTCAACCGCATTATCGAGATCATGACGCACTTAGATGAACTGAATAATTTCAACGGTGTGTTGGCCATCGTTTCCGCGATGGGATCGGCGTCGGTGCACCGTTTGAAGATTACTTTCCAATCGATCTCGCAGCAGAATAAGAAGGCACTTGAAGAATGTAGAGGTGCCGATAACCATTTCAAGAAGTACCAGGAGAAGCTGAGATCCATCAATCCGCCTTGCGTGCCCTTCTTGGGCATGTACCTCACGAATATATTGCACATCGAGGAAGGTAATCCTGATTTTCTACCCAATACGCAGTTGATCAATTTCTTTAAGCGGCGGAAAGTTGCTGAAATTACCGGCGAAATACAGCAATATCAAAATCAGCCTTATTGTTTTAAAGTAGAGCCAAAAATACGGGTAAGTTGCTTTGTATCTAATTTTGAATAAGCTTGTTTGGTACAGTTTTGATTAATTGACTGTTTGAGGGATTAGCAGTGTAGTAGATATTGATGGGAAATACTGCTCCACTTCCCGTTCCTTTCGCGATCGCGACACAAAAATACCGCGACGAAATACCGTTACTTTGGAACGATGGTTGATCTCTTTACATATCTACATGAGATGCACTGTAATTTGAGATGGTAAAACGATTATTATTTTTAAATTACTACAAAGAAATTGTTTAATTTCTTTAAAGTCTCTTTAAACTTAATTCTTTTTAAATTTCGCGGATGATTTAAGTTGGTAGTTCCGGGACATATTCGTCTGTATTTCGTCAAGAAATTGGCGAATATTTCCTTTATTGCCAGAACTTACTTAATCCTGGAACTCTTGTACCTTTCGGTGTTATGTTGGAGTTGAGTTTTCAGGCAGTTTCACACATTTCCTTCCACTTCTTTCTTTCTCTTGTCAGGACTTTTATATCTTCCCATCTGGCCCCTCTTTTCTCTGCTGCTATTCTCACTTCTTCTATCCGCGTTCTACGCCGTCTACCTCTCTTCTTTTTTCCTACTTCTCGCTTCGTATATCTATCTCACTATTTTATCTTCATTTCTTCTCATTACGTGTCCCAACCATCTAAGTCGTTCTTGTTCTATGGTTATCTCGACTTTTTAGTTTTCCCGGAATGATTTCTAATTTTGTCTCTTCGTGTTTTTCCTTCTATTCTTCTCAAAAATCTCATTTCCATACTTGTCAGTCTACTTCTTTGTCTTTGTGTAGTTGTGCCAGAACTACCAACGTAAATCATCCCCGAAATTTAAAAAATGCCAACTCTTGTAGCTACTTTTATATAATCTACCTTGTTGAATCTGTTTTGTTTTTAATATTCAATCTGTTTTTTTAAGATTCAAGTTTTTTTATTCTTTTATTAGGATACAATTTATTTTGAATAAATATTTAGTATAAATGAATGTATTACATATTTATTTTACGCTGCTATAATTAAGAATTAAGTAACAATGTGCACGCATACCATATTTATCAATCGGTTATATGAGATCGCGAAGGACGATGTCTATCATTTCAGCGAAGTTAACGTTCCACAGGAACGTCGCGAATATAAATCGCGGCGTTTCCGAGAGTAGTCGATTTTGCTTCGTTCCCCCTACAGCGCGTCATTCTAAAATAACGATGGAAATGTTTACCGTTTTAGCGACGTTACCGTTCCACAGGAACGTCACGAATATAAATCACTACCGTTCCTGTGTCGCGCGACGGCCCATCGCTCCAAAGTAACGAGTTATTTTGGTAGTGCGGAGCACAACACGCCGCGACAACAAAAAGCCGTTAGATTAGATTCGTATTCGAAATGTTTCTTGACCTATCTCACTGCGACGTTTTTAAATCTATTGTGGTTCCTCTATCATTAGATCAATTACGTTAGCTGTCTTTTTCACCAGATCTAGCAGTCTTGTGACCGATTCCTGCCAGTGTTGTACAATCGCACAGCACATGGACGACAGTCTCTACTTCCGCCTGGCAGAATCTACATGCTGTTTCCTCTATCAAGCCAAGGTTGCTCATGTGTTTCTTGAGCATACAATGTCCTGTTAGCAGGCCTACCAATCAGAAATTGCTTGGTCTGCCTCTGACCTCGAATACTCTTCCACCAGTCTTGAGATTTCTTATCTTTCTATTGTTTAGTAGTTGCTTTAACTACCGTATAAGCTGTGCCTACAGAGTGTTTTGGTTTTTTGTCAGCAGTTGACGAGCCTACTTGTCTGCCTTGACATTCCCTCGATGACCTTCGTGTCCTGGTACCCAGACCAGGGTCAGCTCGGCTATCCAGCCTTTTGAGCGCAGTCATGCAGTCCCACACCAGTTTCGACTTCGCCTTTGTGGAGTCTAGTGTTTTTATCACTGCTTGACTGTATGGATAGATAGCAATAGATCGATAATCGACTTCTTGCTTATCTAATTCTTCAATACACCCCAGCATTGCTGTTATTTCGGCTTGAAATACTGCGGCGCTTTGAATTAAACTTAGTGGCTTAGTTATTTTTGGTCTAATTCCGCAAATTTCGCCTCCGATCCCAGTTTTCGTCTTTGGGCCATGTGTATACCAGGTAGATTCGGCTTTTTTCCATTCTTCTCTATCTGGTGTTATCGTTTTATAATTACCGTTACTAAAATACCTACCTTCCACTAGTAGTAGCGTCTCGATAGCTTGAGTTGAATGGAACCGAGATCACCTCGAACTATGGAAAGTTCGAAATATATGGCAAGTTAGAAAAAAGAAGAAAAATTAGCAGTAATAATTTATTTGATGTAGCAATGTAAAAACAATAATTTACTTGTATATTCTAGCAACAACAGAAATATAATTTGTTGATTTTTGATGTAAAAACGGGCGGGCTATGTACACTACGCGCGACATGAATAAGACCAAGCACGTATGTGGCATTTGTTACTATAAACATAGTAGCGCGCTGGAATCGTTATTTTCGAAAATAAGAGGGAGGTATAGAAAGATGTACCCAACATAATAATTTCTCTAAAACTCTACATAAAGTGCATTCTAAGATGTTTATTTTAATTAATTAATAAGTTAAGATTTACTTTTACTGCTTGGTGTGTTAAAAATTTATAGCAACTTTTTTCTATTATGGGGATATTTCTATTTTTCTCTTTAGCACTTCCTAGAAAACCTAAATCCGTTCGTCGATATGAACGACAATGACATTAGCAACTACTTATTCAACAAATCGATTGAGATCGAGCCGCGCAACTGCAAACAACTGCCGAAGTTCCCGCGGAAATGGCCGAACCTACCGCTAAAAAGCCCGAGTTCCAAATTGAAATCGTCCCGCCCAAGCGTAAGTTCGAGCAGCAGCGGGATCGGTTCCTCATCGTCCAATGCCAGCCAGACGAGTTTGCTGACGCAAAAGAGTTCCGTTAGCAATCCGACGACCATCATCGACGAAGCGACGAAGAGCGGAGACGATTCTTCACAGAAATCGGATAACGATTTCAGTATTTTCGCGTCGGTGCAGATACCCACAACCGGACAGAATAGTCCCACGCTAAGCCCGGCGTCGCCCGCACCTACCTGCTTTACGAATTGGTCCCACCAGGGTCAGGTGGCGCCGCCCGTTCCACATCACATTAGAAGCCAAAGCGTTTGTTCGATAAATTCCGCGCAGTTCAGGATATTTGGTAGCGTGCCGACGATACCACCGCCACCTATACCTGACCACATGTAAGTAATGAAAGAAAATATTTCTTATATTTGCTGATAATTTTAATGATATTTTATGCCTTTACTTCTATTGGATTGTGAGATGTACACTACCGTCCATAAATTTAATCGCACTACATAAAAGTATAGTTTAAAAATTGAATCTTGAATTTTAGCGGCTTTGTTGATATACATTACCCGCCATTGACGGTAATAATGCAAAAGAAAATAAAAATTTATTACTAGAAATAACAACATAAACAAATAAGAAGAAATAACAAAAAAATAAAACAAAACATTCTCATTAAAATATTAAGCTATATATATCTTTTGCTCATCGAAATAGCCTCCTTTGGCTTCTAACATACTCCAGACCACTCGTGGCTTGCGTTTTGTTAGTTTGGTTAGAGTTTCACCGGAAATGTTGATCCACACAGTTTGGAGAAGTCGCTGCAGGTGCTTTTTCGAAATTGGACAAACTTTTCGTGTTCGTCTGTTGAGCTCATCCCACAGTAATTCGATGGGGTTCAAATCCGGACTCTGGGAGAGCCAGGACATGATTTGCAAAACGTTATCTTCCGCTTGAGACGTTGGATAATCTTTACATATTCGTGTTGTATGATTGGGGTCGTTATCATGCGTAAAGACGAAGTTCTCCCCTATTAACCGCAATCCGAATGTCACAGCGTTCTCTTCTAGCATTCGTCTATAATTTTCTTTGCGCATAATACCGTCCATTTTTACTAGATCTCCCCGCACTGCTAAAACAACCCCAAACCATCACTGAACCACCACTGTGTTTTACTGAGGGAACGACGCAATCGCGCAACACCCTTTCGTCTTTCGTTCGTCTCACAAAAACTGGGCGCTTCTGACCAAACACTTCGAACTTGGATTCGTCAGTTCAAAGAACATTTCTCCAATTTTCTACTGTTCAATTCCTATAATTTTCGGCCCACTGTAGTCGCTTTGGGCGGTTTCCACGACGCTGCAACGGTTTTCTTACCACAACGCGACCATAGAGACTGGGTTCTCTTAAGGGGCGCTTAGTGGTAGTTACAGAAATCGGTCGTTGGCGTCCCTTATTAATTTCCGCTGCGATTTCGGGCGCTGTCAATCGCCGGTTTCGTTTGCTTAGTACTCTAAGGCGTCAATCTTCCACACGCGTTGTCATTCTTGACCGATCTGGGCGATTACGGCCTTGTAATATCCCAGTGGTTCGGTATCGGCGAATAATATAATGCACAGTTGATTTTGTAACTTGCAATTTTTCCGCAATAACACGCACGGGATATCCTTCCTCGTGTAATGTGAGAATAGCTGATCGCTTTTCTACAGTTATAGGCTTTGCTTTCCGCATTTTTTAAATATTACTTCCACAAACACTGCAACCGAACACCCGTATCAAAATTGGTTTACTAACAGACTGATTACTTCGTATTATCTTCATTCATTCATTAAATGTTTTGAATGATATTATTACCTGCTATTAGGATAAATTGAAACTTCTCTTTATAACATTTATTCTAATAAGGCTTTCCCTCTTAAATATTTTATTCATGTCTCAACTTTGTTGTAGAAGTTTTTACAGTAATACTAAGGGTATTGAATATTGAAAAAAAAAATCGATCTTTTAAAATTCTATTAGTTGCCCTAACTTCGATGGCCGGTCGTGTACCTATTATACCCTTTAACAAATTTTTTACGTTTAGTAAGGACAAATAGGTTTTTCTTGTTGAAGTCTTTAATATTGACATTGAAAAAGTTCTTTTGGTTCAAAACAAAGTTATGTAATACAGTAGTATCAAAAGGCTTCTGTAATTTTTTGATTTAAATGCTCTGCATCGTTAATCCTTCATCGTTCTATACACAATATTTTTCAAAGTTCCCCACAAGAATAAGTCCAACGGTGTCAAATCTGGGGACACGGGAGGAAATTCCAATGGCAGCCTGTGGACTTCCTATCCGCCTACCTCCTGTATTCTGTATTTAAGTAATCTTCGACAACAGCAGTGTTATGGCAGGAAGCTCCATCTAATTGAAGCCACAAATACCTCCTAATTTGTAGTGATACAGTTTCCAGTAAAAGTGGAGGTTGATTCTGTAGAAATTCCAGATCTTTGTCCTGTTAAGGTGCCTTGTTAGAAATATGGACCTACTAAATGGCGCCCAATGATGCCACCCCATATATTTATGCCAAAGTGGTCCTGTCTTTGGAATTACTCTCACGTTAGTCTCAGGGTTTTCATTGGACTGATGATGGATATTTCTTCGATTTGGAAGGCCATGGCTAATAAAGTGACTCTCGTCAAAATGATTATACAAATTTGGATCATCATTTAAGCGATTAAGAACAAAAATAAAATGTTGACGCCGCTCAATATCCTCAAGGGAGTTTCCTGCAACTTGTGTATTTTATAATCATGATATTTGTTAGCTTTTAAAACTCTTTGTATTGCATTATATTTTATGTTCCAATCATTTGAAGCTTCTCTTATTGATGCTCCAGGGTGATTTTGAAAGTAATTTAAAATGATGGCTATATTTTGATCAGTTGTTACTGTTTTCCTTCTCTCCTTTTTACGTATGTTTATAGGCCATTCCTTCAATATCGTTTCTGGTGATTTTATTCCCTGCTATTAGGATAAATTGAAATTTCTGTCTATATCTATAACATTTATTCTAAAGAGGATTTCCGTCTTAAATAATTTATTGTTATCCCAATTTCGTTATAGAAGTGTTTGCGGTAATACTAAGGGTATTGAATATTGAAAAAATTCCATCTTCTAAAATCCTAATAGTTGTCTTAACTGCAATGGCCGGTAGTGTAAGTTTTTCATAAAAATGTGAATTTTTAACGTTTGGATATAAAACGCCAATCACGATATTAACAATACTTCTCCCCATTACATCACTTGTTTCGTCAGTGCTTACCCAAATACGTTTGTTGTCAACTTTATTTTTTATAGAAACCATTGCTTCATTGTAGGTTTTCATAACATGTCTGTATAAGATTGTTTCACATGGAAGAGCATGACCAGTATACGTTTTTAAAAATCTTTTTAATACTGGATTTTCTATCTTTGTTAAAGGTATGTTGGCAGCAGTAAATGCTTGCAAATGTTGGATATTGAAATTATACGAATCTTTTGAATTTAATATAGATTGGTGTTTTTGTGTTTGAACGTGCTGTGTCACATGTGATTTCATGTGGACTATTTGTTCACACACATTGCAATAAATATTATCTTCTAGAAGTGAAAAAGAGTCCTCAATCCAGTTTCTTATTTTAACCTGTCAGAAAATTGCCGCTTGAGCTATTACAGATGTAAGATCATAAATAATTGTAACAAGGCTACTTTAGGAACCCCACGACAATTAGCAGAACATTATACACTAAAGCAATAAAGGCTTAAAGTCATTGCGGTTCACACAGATCGTAAAACCGTATTTGAATACGAATATAATAGAATAAATTTGGAACTTCGGACACTTACGACATGTCTATAATGCGTTGATTCGGGTACAAGTAAAGTTTCTAAAATATTAATATTATTATTGTTTAAATAAGCTGCAATGAATCGGATAAAAAAATAAAAATTAATAAGTTTGTATCTTATATGAAACAGTAAATAAAATAACTTAAGAGCGGGCGTACGCATAATCATTTGCAATGCTGACGGCACTGGTATCTATTACTCATCGCCGCTTGATACAAGGTCACCTAAAATATGCTCCTCTTTAATTATGAGTCTCCAACTTTGACTCATCTATTCATAGAACTTGTTCCCACTGTTCATTTGTCCAATTTTTGTGAGTCTGCTCAAGAAAGTCTCTTTCGCTTGTGTGCTACTCGGCCTTTCAGCCCAGTTTCCGTTAAACACGCCGTTTTACTGTTGTTAAACCAATTATTTTGATGGTGAAATTTTGTGGCGATATCCGAAGCCGTAAGTCGGCGATTCCTTAAACATAACACTCTCATGTACCACTATTTGCTGTTGTTCTTGACAATTCGGGCGTCTACGATCGCAAAATTAGAATATTTCATTTCATGCAAAACTATAATGCGCGATCTTTCCTCAAAGGTTAACTACTTTCACTTTGCCAGTTTTAAACAAATAACACAAAACAGAATTTAATATCAACACCACTACGTTTAATATGAGAGGTTTTTCTTCAATTTTTGTGATTCAGATACTACGTTAATAGCAGTTTATCATATGTCAAACTGTCTCATTTTTGTATGTAATTTATCATCATGCCATTAATAACTTCCATGGGTATTTAAATTTATTTGAATTATCACACGGAATCAAACAACACTAAAGTATCGACAGACTCTGCACCACACAAGTTATTAATTAATCCGGAACAGCTGTTTCAAGGATGCGTGGATCCCCATTTTCAACCGTATCACCAAATGATGTGAGAAAAAACTCTATTTCTAACATGCCTGTTCTATCCCTTCTCTTGAGAAAATATTTACAAGTACCTACTTTTGCCGTCTATACACCCTAAAACTAAGACATGCGAAATATACGGACAAATAGACGAAAGGGTCTTTTGTCATTGTAGCCCGAAACGTAAAACGTGTCCGCCTTATCGTAATACATCAAAAAGGCTTGAGTAAGATAGTGTTCTCTTTATTAATCAAATTTGTGTTCCTTTTTATGTAAATAGTTTCGTAAGCGTCTAATTCCCGCAGCGAAGTTACGTTCTTAATCAATTTTAGGTTTTCTAATTCAATATTATGCCCGGTTTCGTCTGTGTTGTGCTACACTTGATGATTCAATCTTCCCCGTATTTGTAGCACTTGATGTGCTCATTAAATTGCTCGTTTCGTTTGACCAATATAGACTTTGTCGCAGTCACTACATGCAATTTTATAAATTCTCGACCTTTCTTTCATGTCCGGTTTACCTTTCGGATTGCCAAGACGGTTTTTGAACCATGAACTGAAACATACGTTCATATCTTATCCCCTAAAAACTTTACTAATTAATGTCGTGGAATTTCATACATAATGCCTATATTGGACTTTCTTAAGAATGCGACCGACATCTATAGAAGAGTATTGTAAATAGCTGAATTTACGTTCTTCATTTAAACTAATCGCGGTCATTTTGTGTTGTCCATAGTGGTTAGTGTCCTTTTTCATACACGTTTCAAATTTACTCATGAACAAGTTAACCATAAAAGGGGACAGCAATTGCCCATCAATGTAGTTGTTTATAATACTTGCCCCTCTATTTGAAAACGATTTTGGTACGCTGGAGAAGAGTGAACAAACATCAAATGATGCTAAAATTTTCCCATCTTCTAATACCATATACCTTATTTACAAAATCTAGTGAATTTTCTACTTCTAGACTAACCACTTTGATGGGTAAATTTTTGTTTGCTAGCCATTTGGACAATTTATACGTAGATGAGTCTATGGGTCTCATAGATTTTCCCGGCTTGTGGATTTTTGGTAGACAATCCATTTTTGAAACGAGTTTGGAATTGACAGTTTTAGCTTAAGGTTCGCGTTAATAAGTTTTAGGCAATTTTTCAGAACCTCTCTCATTTGTCTAATCATGGATAGTAAAGGATTTTTTTCTTAATTCTTTATAAGGTCCTGACAATAGCAAGTTGTTAACGCGGTTGAAATAATCCGGCTTGTCCAAAATGACTACTATGTTCCCTTTATTTGCTTTTAAATAAAAGCAATTTTTATTTTTGAGGCTTTTAATAGTCCCGAGATTACCTGTGTTATTTCTCAAATTTTTAGCATCGTTAAAATTTTTGAAAATTCTAATTTTGCACGCGTTTCTTATGTAATCCTTCGTTATGGTGTCTAGGTTCTTAATGGACATTAAGAACCTAGACAGTCAGTAGACATTACTGACGCAATGAGTTCTTCCACCGGGACTTTTGAGTCGCGAATACAATATTTTAGTCCTTTGTTTAACAGTATTGCAAGGAGTGTTACTTATTTTACAGAATGATTACTTTTAGCCCACCAAGACACAGCCAACAACTAGTCGCTGGACCACAAGCGCCGGGAAGCCCCGGTCCCCACAGTCCTGCATCTCCTGGTCCGCATATTCTCCCGCCTCTCGAACCTATTAGCCCGCACATTCCCTCGACCCCTCCACCGTTACCACCTAGGGGAAGAAGAAGGGATAGTCCAGAAATAAGCTCACCACAACAGGTACGTTTTGTCTTGTTTTCATCATTGAAAAAAAGCTTATACACCCCGTTGGGCCGTACGACACCATAGTAAAAAAAACACTTATTAGTTATTGTAAAATCAATTTTTCAGATCAGACAAGCTCCAGACGCCCCTATCTTGCCCCCTAGGGATAGTTCGCCGCCGCCTTTACCTCCTAGACGGGAAACAGGTACGTTACCAAGACTGAACCCCACCCACATGTCTCAGCTGCATAAGCGACGACATTCGACGTTACATCATCCGCATTTGCCGTCGCGCTCCTTGGTGCACATAAATGGAGGAACTATTACAACGTAAGCATATTCTGTGTCGCATGGTAAAAGGCTTTCTTTCTTTCTAATCATCCCTTAAAAAATTCTCCCACCATCATTGTCCGACTTATACATTTGTATTGGATGCAAATAGGATAATCATTTTGAAACAGAGGGAGTACATACGTTTAATATACTTAGCAGCTTCTCTTAACCTTCTTCGCTCAGATACTTTATCATTTCCGGACTCACTTCATCCACTTCCGGTGCTTTTAAGGGTTTAATTTTCTTTATTGCTTCTCTTAACTCTGTTCTGTCTATTTTGTCTTTCATCCCGTTATATTCTGTCCTTTCTTCTCCTCCTTCTTCCTGTATTGTATTAGTAGCCGCACTTAAAAGTTCTTCGTAGTGTTCCTTCCATCTCTTGATTATTTTTCTTTCATCTGTCAATATTTTCCCCTCTTCATCTTCTGATATGTTGTAAATTACATTCTGTTTTCTTCCGGAAATTTTTAAATATTTTCTTCTGCATTCCTTTCTAACAGCTTTCCAAATCCATCCTATGTCCTTTGCTTTGCTCTTAACACTTCTACTTTAACTTCCTTCTTTTTGCTGTGGTACTCTTGCTTTTACTTCCTAAATACAACATCCATAGCTTCTTTTTGTCTTGAGTTAGTTTCTTTATTTTCTCGTTCCACCATGCCGTTTTCCTCTTGTTGTTGCCAATTCTCTTACTTCCGCAAGATTTTTCTGCAGCCATCTTCATCGCATCTTTGCGTTTGCTCCACATTTCGTTCACGTTACTTTCTTCCCTCTGTTCCCCTATTATCTTGTCAAACATTTTTGGTACTCTGCTCTCTCCCTAGAGTTGCATAGTTTGCATGTGTTAATTTTGCAATTATTTACTTCCTTACCAGTTGTCTGGTTCTTTTTATGTTCAGTATCTTGTCTTATCGACGCTTGTAAGGGACAGAGGGAGTAATTTACAATAAATAATCCAAAATCAAAACTGCCAAAAGTGCCGAAAACTGCCACAGTGGTTAGAATCTATCATAGCTTCAATTTTATTTCAATTTGATCTGCAAACAAGCTTATGCATTAAACAGCTAATACACACGGAATATTACTAGTACAAATTGGAAAACATAAAAACATATACCACATAGTCAGTTAACAAACTACAAATAATATAAATACAAAAAATATAACCGCATTCACATCCAGAGTAAATCTGGGAAGCGGTGAGTTAAAGACATCCACAAAATTATTGAACTTGGTTCTAATTTCATTATACATGCGTCGGATTACTGAAGCCTATATTTGTTCTTCTAGATGAAAGGCTAAGTAAGGTACTGTCTCTTGCGTTAAATCTAGGCACTTTTAAAATTAAATTAAGACATAAGTATCGGACAATCATAAAGATTATTTAAAATTTTGTACAGTGTTACTATATAGTATCAGATGTCTTTCTGCGTGTTTCTAAAGTTTTCATATTAAATGAAACTAGCCTGTCCGAATAACTATAAACGTTAACAGAATTTGTGCGCCTCCTTACCATTAATCTTGTAAAACACCTTTGAACTGATTCGATTCGGTTGATATGACATTGATAAAACGGCGACCATACGACGCTACAATATTCCAAGTGAGTTCTATTATATGGTAATTTGTACACATGCTCTCTTGAAAAATCTCCGGTGCATCTGAAGATAAAGTCCATTAGTTTATTATTACTTACAACGTCATCAGTAAAACGAGCTAATTCTACGCGGCATAGGCGTGCGCTTCCTTCAGTAAACACAATACCAAAAAATAAGTAATAAATTGAATAATAATAACAGAACCGATCAAGAATTATAATATCTGAAAAGTTGTGAAACACTCATCCTCTTAAGCAACGTTATCAAGTATGTTGACGGGCTGTATCGAAATTACCGAACATTAAAAGTAGAAGCACCATTATCAGTATTATCACCCCTGGATAAGAGTCGTAAAAAGTTGACAGCATTATATAAATTTCCACAGTTGTCTCGTTGAACGATGTTCGCCGTGGTGAAAAAATTTGTTTAAATTTTGAAAAAGATCGTTCAACGTCTACGGATGTAATACATGCATGATTAAAACATTTCTCAATTCAGTTAATGGATTAGTCGATGCACCATCGCAAATTTGTTTTAATGTGATAAAATCGGACACTCTCGAACTTTTCTAAAACGCGATTATATTTTGCTTTATGTATAGTGCGTATCAGTGTATGTACTTCGTCCACTGTTTGCAGTGACTCCACTAACAACAACGCTCTATTTTGTAAATGTTCTATTGCGTCATGCCATTCTCTATAGTTGTCACGAATAGTTCGTAACTTTGTGAAATATCTTGAAATTTTGTCTGGCTCTCTTTTACTTGTTTGAATTATTCAGCATAAAAAGGAACTGCATGCAACCCTGTTCCCCAACGTGTAAGAATCGGCTGTGATTTTTCACAAATACCAGGACACTGTGCGTGAAATGATCGAAGACGTTTTGGAGATTTGAGAAACACTTTTTTTGTACTTGCTATTAATGCATCTACCTCGGGTGAACATTGTCGAATAGTTTCTGCCACAAGATATAAAGCATGCACTTTACACGTCATATGTAAACACACTGCAACCGTGTTCAAGAAGAGAACGACCTACCGAACGCATTGTCGCGGCACCACCGCTCATAAACATCAACGTGGTGAGACTTGAAAGTTTTCTAACACCCTCACAATTGCTGAATCGGTACACTTTTCCAGTCTTTTGCTAGCTAGTAACAGCGGAAGCGCAATCTGTTATCTCGTCAACTCATAACCAAAACAACTGTTTTTTTTTTATGTAGA
Source organism: Dynastes maya (assembly GCA_029619315.2). NCBI lineage: Eukaryota > Metazoa > Arthropoda > Insecta > Coleoptera > Scarabaeidae > Dynastes > Dynastes maya. Next base: position 1,762,187 of record JAROYE020000013.1, read on the forward strand.
TTTGATTTTCTTTTCCACCTCTTCGCGTACAAATAAAACATGCTTACGTGCCATTTTCGTAGTTGGCAACTTTAACTCGGGGTTGTACTTATACCAAAAGTTCTGAATCGGTTCTTTTTCGAGTAAGCGAAGTGACAAATTAACCTGTAATTTGTCACTTCGACAAGTAAATCGAAAATAAAGGCAGTTCTCGCTGGCACGCCCTTTTTTTCTATTTCTGTGTTCTTCGGTATTTACATGTTTGTTACAGTCCGCGTTGTCCTAGCACATCAAATGTTTCTCGCACACTTTATAAACTATTTTAGCACCGTCGTAGAACAAACACGTAACACAAAACACAACGCACTCTCGTGTTTCCTAAACTGAACGAAAAATAAACAAGCGGACGCTGACAAAGCGAGAATCGATTTTGGCACACAGCCCGTTACTGCGGTGAAACGCCTATGTATCGCAGAGACGATTACCTCGCTCTAATCATCAGTGTGACCCATAAAACTTAGGTGCTTATCCATCGCCATTTCCAAACTCCTTATCATCATAACCGACACCAGAAGCTCGTTAATCAATGAATGAACATAATTCAATGTATGGATATTTCTGATAACTTGCATATATTTACATTTATTACAATTAAGTGTTAAAAAGTTTAATTTACACCAATCCTCCAGTGTCAGAATATTGTTTCGTAGTAAATACTGGATTTTCAACTTTTAGATATAATTTGAGATCGTCAGCGTACACTAAACATTCGCAACATAATATGCTAGAAATATCATTTATAAACATAAATAGTGTTGGTCATAAATTGGAGCCTTGTGGGTCTCCATCTTCTATATTTTTGTAGTATATAAAAATTCTGAAATTTGCAAAAAAATAAGGGGGGTGGGAGTTTGTTTCCCTAAATAAATATTCGTTATGGAGAAAATATTGACGTCATTGTTAAGACCATGTAAGATAGTTTTTAAAAATATCTCTCATAGTTTTTGAGCTATTGAGTCAAACAGCGAAGGGTACTGTTGAGCTTGGGAAGCTTTATATCCCCCCAGTAGGCGTTTGAGCAGCTAAGATAGTTACCGTTGTTCTTACACTAGATCAGTCTACAAACCCACAAAGTTTCATTTAAATCGGTGGGATGCACTTACCAGTGTCTCCTTGTTAGTCGTTCGGATTAATATTTCTTCAGGTTTACGAACACTCTCCAAGTATATACTTCAAATGTAAAAATAAACGCACGAAAATATCCTTCGTTATCACTTTAAAACGCTAATAACATTAATAAAATTATCAAACGAAAAAAACTTCCTTCCTGAATGCATGCAGAAACTTACTAATGTTACTAATTTTCTAACTGAATTGCCTAGCTATATGACTAAAATTTCGATTAAAATTTATTATTTTTTCAGAATTACGCCGCAACAACCGCCAAGTATTTCACCGCGCTTCATAAGCGATTCGAACTCTTCGCCGGGTTTGCAGACGACACCAAGACTACCCCCCAAACCGGTGATAAAATCTGCCGGATTGACAACCGGCACGATGTTCCAGTATCCGAGTACGACGGCGACGAACTGTTTTAGAACGGAGTTCAAAGAGTAAAAGAGCGAACACCTAACATTCGTTTGTCTTTTTTTTTGCCTTTACTGTCCAACCCCCCAAAAACAACGCATTCGAAAGTAACTCGGATGTTTGTAATATAATTGTGTACATAAGTGTATTATATTGTATTATTAAAAAAAAATATATGCATATTATATTGACAGATGATGTATATACAGGGTGTGTAAAGTATTTACGAATTTTTAGCTGTTCTATTGATTGAAACCTATGACGTAAGCGTACGGGAAACCCTTTTCCTTTATAGTTTTTAGAAAATTGGAATTTTTGGGAATTTTCATTTGCATCAATAAGCAGTGGAATCAAAAAGAAAGTAAACGAAGAAGTAAGGAAAAGATAAACAATATTGGGCCATATTTGAATAAAACCAAAGGTTGTTTGAACGTATATTGTTTTCATTCAAATATAAAAAGAAAATCTGCTACGTTGCATAATCTTTACTTTTAAAACTATTGCTATTGAACAAAATTTAAATTCCTAAAATAAAAAAAAGAACTTCTAATTAACGCAGAAATTATAAGTTTTTGTAAAAGGATTTCTCCCCACTCTTACGCGAAAGCTTCTTTAAATGTTTCAATCAATAGAGAGCATAGGTTAAAATCTCGAAGTCCTTGAAAGGATACAACATCTTATCTGTCATATCCTTTCAATAGACTTCCCTCAATGTTTTTTATTAAGTAGGCTTTGGTTATTGATAATTTACTAAAATATATATTTTGGACGTTTTCTGCAAATTCCGCGTTGCAGAAGTCCGTTATAATTTTACCCAAAACAGGAAGAATTCAATTTTAAACAATTTTAATCTTTAAACAAAATTTTTATCAACAAAATAGTCTAAAGTTCACTTACATTTGCACTCAAGAAAGATGCTTAATATTTACGATTGTGCACCGGTTCACATTTGATTAATTAATGTCTAAGGAAGAAAATTGAATGAAAATTATGTTGGAAACAAGAAATAGAAAATAGTTTTGTTAGCTATATCTTTCTTGTTTCTTTAAAATAAAACAACACTTAATCTTTTATGTTAATTTAATACATTAGTTCACACATTTTATAAATGCTGCTGTCGAGCCACCAAGATCATCTCTACTCCCATTTTCGTTATAGCGTACATAATATCTAATAAACATCTGCCCTAGCTGGACAAATGAACTAAAATTTATTCTAACATTCGGACATTTTAACAAATTAAGTTTTCCTCAAATTCAGATACAGTAGTAACAATTACTTAAATCTAAATGTATCTGAACATACTTATGTTGTTACTAATTTATGAAACAGATCATTCTCATTGAATAAATACTCCTCCGTTCATTTAGGGTGCCTCTTAGTATTTCTATCCACAGCTTCTTCTTCTTCAATTCCTTTCATCTTGTTTGCTTCACTGGGTATGTGTTGGTCTTCACCGTCCGTATTTGTCTCTTCTCCATTTTGACTTAGGTCGTTACTGTGTGTATCTGTTTCTTCACTACTGGCTTCACTAAGTCGTCTTGATGATTTTAATGTATTTTTGATTAGGCCACGTGTGAGTTTGTAGTATATTTTCTTCCTTTACCATTTCGCACATTAAATGCTTTGTAAGTATCGTTGGTCCTTGATATTTTGCCTGCGTTTTCGTTGGCTGTCCCGTGCCTTTCTTCTCTATTTCCCCAACCTATACTCTACAATTGTCAATCGTCTTATATTCTATTAAGTCGTGGAACAATTGATCGGTATCTTTATGTTCCCTTTCTAACATGGCAAAGCACATGTTCTATGAAACAAGCCAATTAATGTTTGCGGCGATTAGAACCAAAAAGGTGCAACTGACAAATACACAATTTTGCGAAAATAAAATCTAAAGTCGAGATTGTATTAAAAAGTCAGAAAAAGTTTAAAAATAAATGTGTAAGCATATTTTTAATTTTTATAGTTTTATGTATTTGTTTTCAAACAGTTTGTTTAACTACCCAACATAGTTTCCACTTATATCTTTTTGCGTCCAAAAACTCTAGTTATATCCCTTTCCCATTCGGTGCGATGCAGCATTGATATTACTTTATATTGGAAAATTTTATATTTCCTTTACTTATGTCGTTTGTAAAACTGAATGATGCAAATTGACAAATGCCAGTTTTCTGAAAAATACATACACCCACTAACCGCCGACTATCAAAATTTTTTATATTTTCAATGATAAGATTGTCCAATTTTATAAATATATTTGCATGGCAACACAAAAAACTGCCATATTTTTTACACATTAAAACTAGTGTAAAGAGTATCATAACTTAGGACTTAGACCTCACCAGAGTCATTTTCGCAGAAAAACAAAACTTGTGTTATATAACGGTCAGGAAAATATTCTGTGAATGCGTTGGATAATACAAAAACAAACACAATATTTTTTTTAATTAGTGATTATTAAAACTCGTTATTCCTGAGTAAATGCTAAGATTGCCCAGACGTAGTACTACGATATCACACATAACCGACGAAAATACAGTAGTGTCCCGATTTAACGAACCGCAAGGGACAGAAATTTAGTTCGTTATATGCGAAGTTCATAAAACGGATGAAATACATTGGACAAATTAAAATATTAGTGATAACTACATCATTCAAACGATATTTATTTACATAAGAGTACAAATTTTGAAAAACACTGCATGCATATATTTTAATATTGCATTTATTAATTACTGATTAAAAAAGTCTGTAATTTTTGACTGTTTCAATTTCGCGCCAGCGCAAATTTGTTCAATATTATCCTCAATGTTGGGGAATATATCCAAAGCATCTTTACTATCTTTAGGAGTGCTATGAGGCGGCAAGGGTTGCGAAGCTTCGTAACACGAAGTAGGGATTGGCATATCGTCGTGTTACTTTCATCACTACTGGAATCGTCTGCAGATTCATTGTGATTGCAACTTGATCGTCTCTATGAAGAAATTCGTTAAAATTGATATTCTGCATAACACGACTTCATTATCAACGACAGATAAATCAATAGCTGTTAAAGATGATTTTTGCTTCTTCAACCATTGTGATGGTGATAATTCGTCGAGTCAAACTCATCAAAGGAAGTACAGAAACCAGCATGTTTGAAACAATTACTGATAGTTTTCTTCGTAGCTTTTTGCCATGCTTTATGACTAAAATTTATTGCATCCAGTAAATTTATAGACCTAGATTTACCTTCGTCAATTAACTTAATTAAATTTATAAGCAAAAGATGTCGATAGTAGCTTTTAAATGCTTATATTATTCCCTAGTCCATTGGCTGAAGCTTGGAGCTAGTGTTTGGTGGTATAAACACTAATTTAATATTACGCAAACCTTTTACTGGAGGATGTGCAGGGCAGTTTATATTTATACATTGTAATACACCTATGATGTCCTTTTAGCTGGTCTGAAGATGGGCATGTGCCCGAAACTGGTCGCAAGTTAGTTTTTTCTTATTAAAGAATTTTTGTGAGTACAGGACCTTTTCCGATATGAATTAATTATGTTTATAAGCAAAAAATTACGATAGTAGCTTTTAAATGCTTATATTATTCCGTTGTCCATAGGCTGAAGCTTGAAGCTAGTGTTTGGTGGCATAAACACTAATTTAATATTACCCAAACCTTTCCCTAGAGGATATGCAGGGCAGTTGTCAACCAATAGAATAATTTTCCTATTTTTCAGTGATAACTCTTCATCCCACAGTCTCAGTTTTTCTGTAAACAAGTCACCAGTCGTCGATGGTTTTTTATTTGATTTATAATTCACAGGAATTTGTTTGATATGTTTGAAACATCGTGGATTTTGTGACTTGCCTATTACTAACAATTTTCTTTTTTCACTTCCCGTTAAATTAGCGCACAGAAATATGTTAGATCTATCTTTTGAAAGCTTACCACCTATACATATCTCAAATTTAAATTTTAATGTCCTATCTGGTGTAGTTGACGACAGCTCTCATTTCGTTTCTTTCCATTTTCGTGTTATCGCATCGACCACTTGTATTCAAATGAATGTTCTAGAAATCATGACCTATTTATATAATTTTTGTACAGAGAACCACGAGTATTGAGGGTATAGAGAAGAGAAATTATTTTATATAGATTTTTATGTGCATTATAAATGTCCGATTATCACTACTTTTGGATTACTCCTCGTATGCTGTACATTCCGATGCAATACCACTTCGGATTGTTAATTACTTTTTTGCTCTCTTAAAATAAAACAACACTCGATCTTTTATATTAATTTAATACATTTGTTCACACTTTTTACAACTTCTCTTGTCAAGCCACTGATATCGTCCCCACTCCCTTTTTCGTTATAGCGTACGTAATATATAATGAACATCTGCCCTGACTAACTAAAATTTATGCTAACACTTTTATTTAAAAACAAACATGAAAAATTATCATAAAATGAAATTTACTTAAAGAAAACCGACTAACATGAGAATTAACCACTGAACAACCAGGTTTAGACAAACATATTCCTGTCAATAACTTCTTTCAGAAGAGTATATCACTTCTGCTACATATTTTTAAATGCCATTCATTTGCGGCCTATTAAATCGGTTTTGGTTGTCAACCTGTACAATTAATTGCCGGACAATAATATTTCCCATTGCGAACCCGGTTTAAACATACAGGGCTGTGTGAAGATGTGCGTTACCATCCATATACAACTATGACAAGCGGCTTGTTAAAACAATAGCATAATAGGTTGCAGAATTTGTTTCATTTATATTGGAATTGATCCGCGGTCCCTTCTATGCAAACGAAGTTCTTATGGCGTGAGACTATTCTATCCTCTCTATAATTAATTTCTAAAATGCTTCTTCCACCCGATATGCTGTTTGGGCCATGCTGAGTTCTTTAACGTAGAGATTCGAATTGATTCACGGGAATGAAGACCCGCTTCGTGCAGATAATTTCTAACAACTTAATCAGAAACGCTTACTCCATGGATGTTAGAAAGCTCATTTGTTACTATTTGATAACGCCTTGCCCAATGAACCAAATTACAACTGTCCGAGAAAGTCCCGTTTATAACAGTCCTACACCATATAACATTTCTACTCTGATCAAATCAGTTAATAACTCTTCTTATTCTTCTTATAAAGATAACATAGAACATGACAGTTACCAACTGAGTAATAATAAATGTGCGTAAAACCAGCAGATAAAATATAAAAAGAATACCATATATTTTTGTACATAAACCGTAGAAAACGAATTGAGGAGTAAACACGGCATGATCCTTAGACTATTTTCAGCAGTGTATAATCAAAAATACAATTAAAATATCGAGCAATATATTTACTCACTTTCGACACACCCTGTATATATTAGAGAAAAAGAATGTAAAGGACGCTGTTAACTGAAGTAAAAAACGTGCAAAAAGACGCGAGATTTAACAAAAGAAAACGGAAAAGAAAAGAGTTTCATATAAATACATATTAAACATATGTATATGTTTTTGGGTATCTTAAGAAACAAAAAATAAACCTCGTGGGTTTCGCAAGGTGAGACACGGTCACTTTCGTGCAACCCTTATCGCGTACAGCAACGATCTGTGCTTGCGAGAAAGTAGAGGGCCCAGGATTCGGCTTCTCGCCTTGCGGAACCCCCGCCCAAAGGAATTGTTAAAAAAAATACCTAGTTGTTTTAATTCGTTTTAACTTTTTTTTAGTTAAAGAGACTGGGGCTCTTTGCATTGGTGCCGCAGCTTTTTTTAAGCTATATGATTTTAAATCTGTGATAGTAGATGGACCATATTTGTAAAAAGAAAAAAATAAATAAAATATATATAACTTTAAAAAATAAGTACAATAAATGTATCAATGTATAAAAAAGCGATGTGTGTTTGTTATTTTTACCTGTTCACAGCTTTATCTATCCTTATTTTTTCGTCTTATGTATTGCACAAGGGATTGGAGTAAACAAACAATATTTCTACCAATTGAACGCTTGCGAGGTAACCGAGAAAATTGATATTTATTTATACAATTTTGAAAATCATCTAACGTATTTTAATAAGTATTTTCGGGATACATCAAGTTGGTCCCCGCATTTTTATTTTTTAAACATTTGACCATCTTATGATTTTGCGCTTATTTATACCGTAAAAATTTTATTTTGTGCTCATCTCGTTTTCGAGGTAATAGAGAAACAAGATATACGGAAATGAGAGCTACTGCAAACTCTTATTTAGCAGCCACCACACCAATTTTTCGGTTTTCGAAAATTTGATAATGGCTTGTGCCGATTTGTGACGTAAAAAATTAATTTTGTGTTCTTACCGTTTTCGCAATATTTAAGAATGAGGGACGGTGCAAACCCTTATTCAATAGCCACCCACCGCACCAATTTAGGTTTTTGAAAATTTGTTAGCGGCAACGTTTTGAACTGATTTGTGTCACAAAAATATCGTTTTATGACCGTACTGTTTCCGAGATATTAGAAGACTTCGTTTTGTCACGCATTATCCTGCATGAATATCAAATTGTTCCCCAAACTCGTAATTAAAACTCAAGAAGAACTGTTTAACAGTACTTGACGTTGACTTGCGGCCATTTTCAAATATTTGCAGAAAATATATTAGAAAGATTGGGTGGGGCGATAATTTTGAACATGAGTTTATTAAGAAAAAAGTAAGTTGACGTCATTTGCCGATAACGGCAAAAGTTAGTTCACAAAAAATAAAAATTGGCCTACTTTTTCTAAAAACGCTACCTCGCTAAATTCTGTTGTCCAAAATTTAGCGGTGGGGGGCACTTTGGGACCGCACTGTATGTATATCGTCGAGATACGAAATATGAAAATTTGCTGCTCCGAGTGTATGCATATGGATGGGAATACGGATGTGTAAGTGCGTATACGATAGATGAAAATGCATGTAGTATTCGTATTGAAAGAATGGATTTAATTAATTCGTTGGCATAAGTGTTTTCTCAGGGGAAAGCATTACTTTTGTAGTATGCTCGACGCTATATGATGTTTACACAAATATTTATATGTGTGAAGAAATGATATTGCTATAATTACTTGTACCAGTTTTCATTCGCCAAGTTACTATTAAAACAAATAAATATTAAAGTAATGTATGATTTGTGGTAACCATCAAGTGCTTTTTTATATTTTCAAAAATAAATCGTCTTCGATTGTCTCGCAACAAAACTTTATATTGAGAAACTGCTCTACGCGTCACGAGAAACTACTGGTGCATAAAAAAAGTTTTTTATTTCATCTACCGTCAATTTACCTAAAATCAGGGTTTTTCTCTAGGTTGATTTCTACTAAAATTGTTAACATTTTTAGTTAATTGAACGTACTATGTCATTTACAACTAATTGTTAGTGTAAGTATTGCCACAGTGCATTGTTATCACAGGTGATAAACTGTGACTCGAGGAGTGCCAGTTTCAGCCAATACCGATGCTAGTACAATCAAGTGAAAAATGCTACGCTAGTATGTGGCCTGAAATCGCACCCTTGGTTATAAATAATACTGTTAAGCATTTAAGCAGGTCTTTTGTCATTTGAAGAAATTATAAGGTTTGCAAAAGAGAAAAAGTTACTTGTTAGCTATTATACTCTTGGTTTCCGGGTTGCGATCGCGTCGTTGCCGTAGCTTTTGCCGACGTTTCGTCCACACTCATCATGATACATCTTCAGGGTTGTTACTGTCAGTCAGTGTGCAGTAACAGCCATTAAAAGGAAATTGACAAGAAACAAAAAAAAAACTGTTTGGTTTTAAAATGATTAAAATGTAGACTTGTTTCTCTTTTAGAGGCTATTGTGGATTAATTTTAATGGTTTTTTGGGAAAAAAATCATTCTGAAAATCTTTTTTATTATTAGATAGCAGTTAAATCTCATTTTGGATAAAAAATGGAGTTACTTGCTTTTCTTACTAAGGTAATCGTAATGTAAAATCGACTTAAGATCTAGAAATTGATTAAATTTACGATCTCGGAATTATTCATAGATGTAAAATAAAAACAGGTTCTAATTAAGAGCTAGAATTTTACCAATTTAAAGATCTTGAAATTGATCGATAAACTGACAGGTGTCAAATCATCTTAACGATAAAACGTATGTATCACAAAATAAAAAAGTTTCTCCCGGCGAAAACTGATAGATGTTAGGCAAAAAAATGATTGTTTTTTTATAAAATATATTTCTCAGAAAACATGAACAAATAATATAAAAAAATAATACAACGAATAAAAGGATTTTAGATTGTTAAACTTAACATATTTTTTTTGCAAAATAAAGCTTTTTCTTTCAAGATGTTCAGTGATATGTACTGCATGGCGAAAATAAGTAAATAAGAATTTATATTTTGTGTAAATGTCCATTATTGTATTCGATTGTATCAACTGGTAACATTCAAATTCTGTTAAAACTTAAAATTCTTCAGAATGCTCTTAAAAATTCTGCGTTACTTATTTTTGCAAACAAACCATTAATTTTTATAGCTTAGATAGCATGCTCATACGTTAACATCCTTTTTTTCCTCTCGGGACCTGAACCATATTTATGCAGGTCCCCATTTTTCTTGATAACTCTATGACATGGGATTAAATATGCAATTTTATTTGTAGCAACAGCCCTAGCAACTGGCCTAATAGCTCTGGGTTTCCCCACTAGCTGCGCCATTTTTTCATAGCTTACTGTGGTTCCAGATTTGATTTTAGTCAGTTCTTTCCAAACACTGATTTGTAAATCAGTTCCTTTCAATAACACATCGATATTTCCATCAGCACCCTCGAAAATTTTTTTAGCGAATACCTTTACACCTTTAGGATCATGAATTAAAGATGCTGAGTGCCAGTTTGCTTCTATTTTGTCTAATCTGAGGATGTCATCGTCTTGAAAGGATATGTGGCATACTCTGTTGTCATGGATTCCAACCAAACTGTACCCAAATTCCGTTTTTATTAAATCGTAAAATATTTGAATTTCTTCTGATTTATTCTTTTCATAAGGTATTGTGTGAAATGTAATGTTAGCACACATTCTGGAATAGTTTACTGGTGAAATATTGCGAAATTGCTGTCTTATACTACTAAATTTTGAGAACGCTAACCTTAAATTATTCATACACATTCAACTGGAATTTACAATAACAAAAAAATACATCAGATTAGAAATAATAACGAAATAATTGTTCTTACATGTAATTCTACTGGTAATTCCGCAAATTTCTTAAAATCAAACACTGTTAACAATTTTTAAAGGTAGAAACTCTTCGATGCTTGTAGTTGACAATTTCCCGCAATTTTGACTTGAAGGTTATCATGTTATTATGGTTCTCATTGCTGTCACCAGGGCTTAGGAAGCCTTGAAATTCAATGAGAAAACTATTTTTGGCCCTCTCTTAGACATACCGGAACTAACCTATGTTTATCTCCTTCGTAACTAGGGTTTTGGAGTTTGTAACGTTTGGATGTTTGTAACCATAGTAACTTGTTAAAAATTGTCATTCGCCAAGTTCATGTCGCGCTTCTTTTCAACTTTATCGTTATTTACACGTTTGCCTGCAGTTTCGGTAAATTATAATGGATTTGTTCGCGACTCGTTTAGTTCTGTTGCTTGAAGTTTCTGTAAAAAAATCGGTCCTTTCAAAGCTGCATGTATCGACAAATTTAACAATTAAAAGTATTACAACTGAGGCAATAGGTACGTTTGTTATTTATAGTATTTGTAAATTATGTTATTTAAAAATATGTTTATTTGTACTACTATCATCACAGACTCCAATTTAATGGACCAGTAAGTGTTTTAGCTTTCTATGGAAAATCGCAATGCAATATTTTTGCTTTAATATGGACAATGTAATAAAAATCTGGGACAAACGATACTATTATGACATTACCCATTTTAAATACGTCTTTTGTAGAATATTAAAAAATATGTCAAATTGTCTGTCAATGTCAATAATCGTAAATGGACAAGTCATTGTCACACGATTGAAAAAACGTCAAAATGAGCTTATAAGAGTTGTCCCAGATTTTTATGAAAGTGATGGTACTATCACTTGCATAGAAATCTGGGACAAGCGACATTACCCATTTTAGACATGTCTTTTGTAAACTATGAAAAAATATATCAAATTGTCTGTCAGTGTCAATAATCGTAAATGGACAAGTCATTGTCACACGATTGAAAAAACGTCAAAATGAGCTTATAAGAGTTGTCCCAGATTTTTATGAAAGTGATGGTACTATCACTTGCATAGAAAAATCTGGGACAGCGAACATTACCCATTTTAGACATGTCTTTTGTAAACTATGAAAAAATATATCAAATTGTCTGTCAGTGTCAATAATCGTAAATGGACAAGTCATTGTCACACGATTGAAAAAAACGTCAAAATGAGCTTATAAGAGTTGTCCCAGATTTTTTTTGGAAAGTGATGGTACTATCACTTGCATAGAAATCTGGGACAAGCGACGTTACCCATTTTGGGACATGTCTTTTGTAAACTATGAAAAAATATATCAAATTGTCTGTCAGTGTCAATAATCGTAAATGGACAAGTCATTGTCACACGATTGAAAAAACGTCAAAATGAGCTTATAAGAGTTGTCCCAGATTTTTATGAAAGTGATGGTACTATCACTTGCATAGAAATCTGGGACAAGCGACATTACCCATTTTAGACATGTCTTTTATAAACTATGAAAAAATATATCAAATTGTCTGTCAGTGTCAATAATCGTAAATGGATAAGTCATTGTCACACGATTGAAAAAACGTCAAAATGAGCTCATAAGGTTTGTCCCAGATTTTTATGAAAGTGATGGTACTTTCTCTATTGAAAAACGTATTACATGGAGGGAAACCCGTACACCTTATGAATACTGTGTCATATCCAGTCTTGAACCCCGTTAATAAATGTATATGCAAATGAAAACTTGTGTTTTGTCCTCCAATATTAGTATTAAATACAGAATTTGACAATAATTAAGAAAATTTAACATAAATAAGCCGGGTATTCTGCTGATAGATTCCGGTACGTCTACAAGAAGCGCCAAAATACGGGTCCAGGTCCATGGCCAGAGTTGCCTTTCGATTGGGTTATTCTATGGCAAGGTTGGTAGAATACATTTACACTAAAGGTGGTCTCAGTTTAAAATGCGCAATGACGTCAGTGGTAGTGGAATATAATAATAGAACATACGAGGTCCATCAATTTAAATGTTACGAACAAGTATATCTATTGTTATGTTATGTTCAACGTCGTGTTTACGACGACGACAATTTCTCTCGGTTGACATTTCGGTACTGAAGTAAATGTCAGGCTGGCCACTCGTTGGCAACCAAATATTCCTCTTGCGGGGATAATTGGTAATTTTTGCGTTACCATTTCCCCCCTCAGCCAACCGTCCTTGGGGCGAGGAAGGTAGAAATTAATTATAAGTCCAGATGACGAGTGTGGGGTATCATAGACAATTCTACTCATTTATCAGTCGTCTGGAATAAGCAACAACGTAAATTTCAAAGCACAACAGATAATATTTCGTCAATTAAATCCTTATCTGAAAGGTTTCCATAAATTCGTAGTGGATTTTCTCTTTTAAAGCTTGTTGGTGACAATTCGTATCACAGAATTATCAACAAACAACCTCCTGGTTAGTCACTGCATTCGTTCTCGAGTACAAATATCATTTAGATTGAAAAGTCATCAAGAGGTAGTTTCTATTTAGGCAAATTATCAAAATTGGCTGTGGAAAGAAAACAATCGCCGGTCTTTCGCGATTTAAAATAAATGAAAGAGAAAGGACGCCCTCAATTATCATCAATCTTTATTCGGCCTTGGTTGAATCAAAGTTTGTCGTGAATAAAATCCAAAGATAAGTGTTCGTGGTGTATTGAAAGTCATTATTAGAAATTCAAATTAGGTTAAATATCCAGAACAGGCAGTTCCTGTGGTGTGTATTTAAACAAGGTGTTTATTTACATTGGCGTCGGTCGAAAGTTTAAAGGTTAGTTGATTTTAAAATCTTAAAAATTCGTTAATTTGATTTCGCTAAGTTACAAATTCATTCACAATTGCCACAAGGGTATCTAGGGATACCCCCGAACCTACGAAAATCATTAAATAGAGTTAAATTTGAAAATTTAACAAAATTTAGAGTAGAAACCCTGAGAAAGATATTTCACTATATACCGGTTGTGTCAAATATCTAGGTATAGAGTACACTAGAACGTATGCATGTGCGGTACATATCTGGCAGTTGCATTGGCCGCTTAATCCCACGATCACACACATATCATTCCAATTCGTTGCCGTTGAATAATAAATCAATGAAATAATAGTTTACATGTCACGTAATAATTTTAATTTGAATTGTCAAAAAAGTGCAAGCAGTGTACTGTCAAATTTGCTCGAACATAAGTGATTTAAAAAACAGTTGGAGCAGTGTTTCTTTATTCATAACTTTAATTGACGTGTCAATTTTTTGTTTTATATATGCAAGGTTTATAATTACTTGTGAATTAATGAAATAACATTCTTATTTATGATTATAGAATCTTCTAGAAATGTGAGTATAAATCGTGAGGACTTGTTTTGTTTACTTCTCGCACAACCTCGTCAACTGTATGGTAACAGCATGAAAGTACCAAGGCGTAGAAGTACTTTATTTTTCATTAGAATTATTATAAACCAATGTAAACGACATGAACGTATTTATTATTACAAAGCATTAGTTGATCACTATTTGACGCGAACTATTATGAATTTATTAACTAATAGAGTTGCTTCAAAGTTACAATAAAAAAATCGCAGGCGTCTCCAAAATAATCTGTTTGCAATGTTTGATCAAAATTTGGACTTTACATGGACAAAAAGGTTACATACGTAAATTGACGTAAATTCATTGGAATATGAATTTACGTCAAATTTTAAGTTATGTTTACATGTTATATTTTCATGCACTAACCCACTTCTCGGTGCACGAAATAACTGTTCGAGCGACTGTTCGAACCACGTTAGCCAATTTTTAAAACACAGCGCAGCCGTGTTAAAACGAATTATAAAATGCGTTTTGCACTGTACTCGAGTCACTGTTCGTGCAATTAAAAAACACACTAAATTAGTGCGTTCCATAATTTTTTGAGCCTCTTGTATAGAATTCTGATTATTTTGTTGAAAGAATAAACTATTTATTTAATTTGTTAGAGTTTATTTTTTGGTTTCATTAGAATTAGACTTTTATTTTCGCCTTACGCAGTACACACGACTTAATACAGCTCCTACATTCGCTACTCCAGTATTTTGAAACGACATTTTCGTCTTGTAAATATTCTTTATGGAGCGCGTCATGCATAGATTGATCAACACAAGTCGAACAAGTGTACGCGACTGATCGACCGCGCAACTCATATCATTTTGACGTTTCTTTAATATCGTACAATGACAATGCTAATATACATTGAAGTGGGGATCGACGCCGTTGCCACAGTTCATTCCTATCCCTAGAAGTTTATGACACAAGCGGTATTACTATAATACCAATGAACGTCAAAATATGCGTCTTTTACCCCTCCACCTACAAACTTTCGGCCAAGTATTGCAAGATAGGAACTGAGATCAAGGTTGGTAAAATGTATGTATTCTAAAGGTTGTCTCAATTCCTATCTTGCAATACTTGAGCGAAAATTTGTGGGCGAAGGGGGTGAAGAACGCATATTTTGACGTCATTGGTAGTAATATATGGAGATACTTGTTCGAACGTCTAAACCACTGACGTGATTGTGATTCTATGGCTGTCACCGCCGACTATAGGTGAACAACCGTGGGCTAGACGGCGGACACACGCCACAATGTCAGGTTCGGACTCATCCAATGAATAATGTAAAAAGAGATGAAAATTATACCTATAAAGCTATGATATTATTAAATAACTTTAACGGTTCTTTATTAAATAAAAATAATTTTATTAAACATAATTTAACTCAGACATGTCTAGTAAGTATTTATAAAGACAATGTTCGTGAATATTCAGTAATAACAAGTATTTGTTCTGTATTTTTTCCACTCAAACAACAACGATTTGGCCTGTACATATGCCTATACAACGAAAATGTTCCTTCAACGTCTACAGATGTTAACGGTGCAAAATGAAGAAACTCCGTATTAATGGTTATGCTACTTGGATCAGCGTTAATATTACACATTGTACGAAATCCCGGGTTTTTGTAATATCCTTTATTACTACTGAGGACAACAATACAATAATGGGATATACTTATTTATTACTTCTGTGCTTTACATATTTAACTTAACAAACTAAACTGTAACTTAAACAAGACGCTTATATTTACTACAGCTCTGTACACAAGTATATATAATCAGGGATGGATTTGGGAACTTTTAATATGTACTGAATTCCAACTTTCATTTGTACTGATACGTGGGTAATTTGTACTGATGGCGGGAAATTCAATTTCAAAATAAACAGCAAAATTTTGTATTTTATTTATAAAAAGATTATCAACATTTTTAGTATAAACGATAGAATTTCTCTTTTACATATTAGAAAACTATATTATCTATATTATTATATTTTAAAATATTTGTAGGTAGAACCCATTTAATTGAACCGCCGTCAATCGATTTTAAAAAATCTTTAACAATTAATATTGCTGCACAGGTTTCTATGTTTAATTTGTTACGAATTTTTTTTTTTGTTCAGGTTCAACTGGGAAAACCCTCTTTCAGCAGCTGCTGAAGAATGTGGCAATGTTAATATTACACTAACAATTTTATTTAAGTTTGGAAATAAAAATTCATTTAAGCTATTTTTCATCTGCGAAACTTCATTCCAGAATTTCGCTATATCATTGTTGAGTTTTTCTAGATTATCAAGACGTATCAACATTTGCCATTCTAAATTTGCTTCTTCGATATCTATATGTACTTGTGGAAAGAGATTTATAAAATTTGCTATGGAATTATTGGCTTTCGATTTTATAATTTCTGGAGCAAACGCCCGCGCAAAAATTAAATACTTATCTTCTAAGTCAAATCTTTTTAAAATTTTTTTTGCTGAATTCGATATATAACAATAACATATGTTTTTGAAGTTTTCAACTTCTTGAGGGGTTACTGTATTTTTCGCAAGTTCTTGGGACAATGATGCTTCGGCTCTGGCACCAACATAGAGGTCATCTAAATTTACATAATTTTGTGGATTGGTGATATTTATTGTAATAATATTCACATTCATTAAATTTGGCTTGATGTAATTTCTTAATATTAGTTTGTAAAATGAGGATATCCTTTCAAGCACAATTGGAGTTTTGGGACCCTCTGCTTGTAACTCAACATTTATCTATTGGTAATCGTCAATATATATGACAGACTTAGTAAGTAGAATTTATATATAGGGTTCTTGAGCGCATTTAAAATAGCCTTTGCGTTGGGTAAATTATCTTCCAAGGGCAGCCCTCTGGAAATAAAGTGTCAACGAATTCCAGTGCTCTAGAATCCTATCAACAACTGCCTGCAATTGAAAATCAAGATGGTAGAGCATTACAAGTATAAGTATAATTACAACTTACCTTAAGGACAGCCAACGAGTTTGAGAAGGGTACAGCATTCTATGCGGTTTCTCGTTAGCGAACACCTGGCATTCTTTTAATTCCTGAAAACCTTTTGTTACTAGGGCAAAAATAAGAATAGATATCTCTCACAACTGTTCTATGTTATCAGGTACTTTCCTGACAGCTGCAGAGGCACATAAGTGCAATGAATGGCAAATACATATTTGAGTATAAATATTAGGAAATTTTCTCCTTTAATTTTGCCTGTACTCCACCTATATTGCCTGTCATTGTACTTGCTCCATCAGAAGCAAAAAACCCATTACATTATTATAACCTATTTTATTTTCATCCAATAATTTTTTTATAATATCGAATATAGATTGTGATGTACCACTCTCAACTTCGCACAAATCTAATATTCTATCGCTAATTCGGCCATCTTTCCAATATCGCACAATTATAATAGAGATTTCTTACAAGTAATATCTGTGTTTCATCAATCATTATACAAAAGTAAGTATTTCTTAAATCTTGCACTATAAGATTTTGAATATAAGGTGCCCAAAACACCTACTGTTAATTGTGCAATTTTTTTCCGATTTAGATTAAGAGCATTACATATTTCTGAATCAAAAAATACATCTTTAAGTAGCAGTGGAAATGTATCCATTAATTGAAATGCTAAATTATGCTCACAAACATATGCAGCAAATTTTAATTCTGCTTTTTTAACAAGATAACGATTATTGTTATTATTATTACCTGGTATACATATTGTGTTAAAGATGTTGTTTTAGCAGCTTTCATTTTTCAACATGCGAAGGGCAAATTTCATGTCTCTTTAAATGAAAATTTTCCACCGGACAATTTTGTTGACATATATAGCAAAATGGAAATGTTTTCTTTTGATCTAACCATGTAAAGTGTGTTAATTCGCTTGGTTTTAGTTTGGGCGTCCATCGTTTCCTTTGAGGACATGCTTTTTTCTTATCATTTGCACTTGAGCTTGAAACGCCTACCTTTTGATCCATATCTGTATTGTTGGGCTTTGTCCACTACAATTTTTAACTAAAATAATACTGTACACAATAATTACATAACCACTTACTTATCCATTTCAAAATAAATAAAAATATCGTAGAAAGATTAATCGCAATCTCATACCATTCAAGACGCTATTGTACCGATTGACGGTTATCTAACACGTTTTATTTGAAAAATTGAATATATGTTCTGTCAGTATTCTGTTTAATTTCTACACTCTCCCCCTCTATCGAAAAGAGAATACGATTTAAATTATAGATTTCTACTATAGTGGGTAAGTTGGCTTGCTGCTTTATCGTTAACAATATATTTGGTACATTTGTACCGTAAAACAGGAAAATATCATAAAATAACTGCATATTTGTGTAAATGTACTGATGTACTGAATAATAGGTCATTGTACTGGTTTTAGTACAATTGTACTGAAAAAGCCATCCCTGTATATAATTCTAATACTACTCCAGTGACCTCTATCGTATACTACAGTTTTTATTCAAGACGTCTTCCAATTTACGTTGTATTGTTATACTTACAGTATCTTGAAAATTGCTAAAGCCTTGTCTAATATTAGTTACTATATTTATGCTCTCAGAAAGTGATATATTTGAAGATTCTAACTTTGTAATAGCGTGGACAATACTTTCAAATTTATGACGAATTGAAGATAAATCATTTCTAATATTGGCCGAATTGAATGCTCTTTTACTTTTTCTAATGGCTTGTGATTCACGTGAATTCAATTCCATTACCAGACTTCTAACGGCTTCAAAGTATTCTTCATAGTAAATAACAGCCCTGAGCCATATACCCCACCGTGTACGTACGGGCTGGGCGGGAGGTCATGGTACAGCAGGAAGACGTTCTCGAAATTGTCTTCGACGTGAACTTGACTTATTAAAAATTTCTTTGGTAGTCAAAATCAAACTATCAACATCAGAATATTGTTTTCGAACTTCTTCGGCAACACGATGCAAAGAATGGGCTAAACAAGTTACATATATCATGTTTTTGTAGGTACGTTTTAGTAATTCTGCTGCTTTTTGCATGTAGGCTGCTGCAGCAGTAACAAGTATTAATACTTTACTTGATTGAACGCCCATGTTTTTTAATGCACTTGTTACAACGTTCGCTGCACTACGTGCTGTTCTTCGTTCTACACGCTTACTTGCTATTAAAAATGGACGCCCACAAAAAGTTGTATTTAAAATACGTGCAAGCACATTTACTACTTTATTTCCACGAAAATCTGTTGTTTCATCAACTGTTATCCATAGGTTCTAATTATGTAAATCGTGCTTAATATTTTGCATAACATTGTTATATACTTGTGAAAGATACTTTTTCCTCACATAACTCTCATGTGGTAAGTTCCTCTGGGGCATGTACTTCTTTAAAAAATCCCTAAATTCTTTTCTGCTTAGTAATTTCCACGCTAAACTGCATGCGCAAAACATGAAGCATAAATCATATATAAATTCTGCATTAGACGTAGGAGATCCTAAAGCTTTACTTCTTTGATGTGTTTGGGAATTAATATGTTTTCGACATTCATTCACACTCCGGAACATAAAACGACGGCAGCAAACAGTACAATATACCGCAGAACCGTTACATTTTAGTTCATCAAAGTTCTGAGTAATTTTTCGAAGATGTTGTGCAAATGGCGCGGCCATTATTAAGAAACCGTATTGTGTGTTGTGTGTATTACAGCGTTATCACTAAAGCTGGCCACGAGCGATACCGCGCAGTAGCGTAGAGTCGACCAGGCCTCGCGTTCCACGAGAGTTATTCTGCTAATAGAGATGTTTGCTGCCGCAAATAATTTCGCTCATCTTTTAAATAAAAAATAACACGTGCTCAAACACTTACCATTTTAAGAGTCCTCCGTGAAATCACAAAGTGAATAATGTCTGTTAAATATCTGCAACATTAGATATGTTTCAACTGTTGTTTCGGCAAAAGTAGTACGGCATGAGGAAAAAATGCGTTTATATGCAGAGAACGAACGTTCTACATCTAGTGACGTAATATTTGCGTAAGTAAAATAATCTTTCAAATAACTTAACGATTTTGTTGACGCACCTTCACAAATGTGTCTTAATGTGCCAAAATCAGAATTTTTCCCAAAAACACTTTCAAATTTTTCTAGAACAGAAACATTTTTTGCGTCTTCAATCGCGCATAGCTGTGCGTGAACATGTTGCACTATTTTGTAGAGATTCTTCTAACGGCACCGCAGGATTTTGTAATTTTTCTATTGCATCTGCTAGCCCGAAGTAATTGTCGTGAATGATTTTTAAATCCATTTTAACCTGACTATCTTGAAATTTCGACTGGCTTTTCTGGAAAGCGGCAGCTTCCTTTGTATCGAATTGTAAAACCACGTTCTTAGTATTATCAAAATATTTATAATAATAAAACACGGCCTGCAACCATGTTCCCCAACGAGTTAGAATAGGTTCTGGTGGCTCTGGTATACGGGGGCACAGTCTGTGAAATTCGCGAATACATTTCGGTGATTTGACAAATACTGCTTTGGTATGCGCTATTAAAGCGCTACATCAGGATAACATTTTCTGATACTATCCGCCACAAGATTGAGAGCCCTGAATTTTACACGTAATGTATAACAAATTAGCAGAATGCTTTTTAAGAGACCGGCCTACAGAAAGCATGTTTGCAGCACCATCACTCACTAACATCAAGAGTTTGGGTTTTTTGGAAAGTTCAAACTTGTCCAATGTTTTAACACTAACTTTGAAATTACTTCGGCAGTACACTGTTGTATTCGTTTGGAGACTAATAGAATTGAAGGGGCCGATTGATGAGGTTCCAATTTGCGTGCCATTACATTAAGAACAGAATGTTTCTTCCGATCTGTTGTTTCGTCGACACATAACCACAATTTTTGATCTTCAACTCCGATTTTATTTTTTGTTCAATATGTTCGCGCGCAGATGGCACAAATTCTTCGTAAACGATGTTCGACTTGGTAATTTGCACTCCGAATAGTTATTTCCAAAAGCAGATAAATGGTTCCTTGTTTAGTAAATTAAACGGTATATTTCATGCGATAAACGTAACGCATAAATTAAATATAAATTTTCATTGTCTCGTGCGCAATTTCTTTTGAGACATGCTTTTCACTATTTACGTGTCGTAGACAGTGTTGTCTGGACCAACACATTAACGGGATTTTACAGATTACACATTTAATTTTAGCACTTCATATATTAAGTCTGGAATTTCTGCAATAAATTTTCGAAGTTTGTCCGACCGCGGTCGTTTTGCTGACGAAATCATAATTTTTCTAGGACAGATAAACAATTGCGCAAATGACCGGCAGCGAAAATGTCCGTACTGCTCCGCAGACGAAGTAATACTACCGTTCCTCTCGGTCCGAACTGATTCTACGCCGATGCGCGGTACCGCTCGTGGCCAGCGTTAGTTATCACTCACATAAATACTTATGTTCAACTAATCGTAATTCGTACATATTAAATACCATCAGATCTAATCGGGTATTCGGGTGGGGTATCAATAGTTACTGCATTTCGGGAATCGGGAGGCGTTTAGGGTGGGAGTGCGTGGTCCAGACCTGGCATTACGCTGTGAGTCCGCCGTTTACCGTGGGCGGTACAAATGTTCATAGCGTTCGTGCTTACACCATGCTTCAAAAGTTAGATACCAAAAGTACATATCGATACAAAAGTAAAAACTATACATGGATTTTTTTGTTTTGTACAAGTAACAGTATAGGGCTCCACTACTTAGCATTTCTAGTCATCATCGAATGCATAAATGAGAATCTGAAAACCAACCTGAACCGAACACAATTTTGAAGTTTAATTTAATATACATGACAGATTAGAACAATTATCAAAATTTCAAAATCGATTATATTTTTGTCTATAATTTATCAATTAAGTATATGAGCTATAAATAAAACAGTAACAGTATAGAAAATGTAATATATTTTCATATAAAGTTTTAAAAAGAAATATTTTTCTACAAAACGGCAGATTTTAGAAAGTTGCTAAAAACTGATTTAGTTATGAAGTAGTGGAAAAGACACATATTTATTTTGAAAAGGAAATACAATGCATGTAATCATGAAATCACGTAATTGCCATAATGTCCTTCGGTCTACAAGCCGGAAATGTCCTTAGCTTTCTTCGGCTTTCCCATAATCATCTAAAAAATAAACATGCAATGAAATTATACTCATGCTATTTGATTTGATGTTTATTGTGCCTAAATTCTGCTTGCTTGCAAAAAGTTCTTACCTTTAAGTTGTGTGTACTATTTCGCTTATTTAGTCGATAATTTATGAACTAGCTACTTTTTCGTCTATCTGCTTCTATTTAGTACATAAATGACTGGCACACGACACCAACGAAAATCACGCAAATTAACAACTAAACAAATAATGGCCATCTTCCTTTACGCTCCCTTATCGTAACCAGCCTCAAGTGATGAGTGATAGTAAAAGAAATCTTTGTATATGAACCATTTTTAAAATTTCGTTTGATTATACCGATGAATTTGTATAATGATTTATCATATTTTTACCATTACAATAACTTATAACTAGAGTAACCAAAACTTGCGGACTCGCATAGGCGTCGGTATTACGGGTTAATATAAGAATACGAAAAATTCATAAATAAACTTACTTGCTAATTATTCAACAAATTAGAGGCATCAGGATGTGAACTACTGTAAACTTGCATCATTGCATATGTTTCCACAGTTACTTTAAACCTTGTGCGTCGACAAGAAAAAATATTCTTATACACAGAAAACGATCTCACCACATCTAAGGAAGTTACATTTGCATATAGAAACTGTTTTTCAAAATCATTTAAAAGTTCACTATTCTTACACTTATTATAAACGGCCTCTAAAGTATTAAAATCGGGATTTTTCCTTAAAACATCTGCCAACTTTTGACTAGCGCATAATCCTGGCGTAGCATTTAATGTGTGTAATTTATTTTTTACACTCTCCACTATATCTAATGATTCCTGCAATGACAATTCAGTACATTGTAGTTTTCTGATGGCATCTAGTAATACTGTATAATTGGTACATATTGTTGTTAAATTTTCTAAAAGTTGAGGAATTTGAAATTCTCTTTGACTTTCTCTAATTGCTTTGGATTAATTCCGATTAAATCGCATTATAACTGATTGAATTTGTTAAAAATGGATCAAATAGTTAGAAGCTGCTGTTAGCCAAGTACCCCATCGCGTTAAAATTGGTTCAGGAGGTTCTGGAATACCTGGACAAAATTTACGAAATTCTTTTAAACGTTTAGGAGATTTACGAAACACTGCTTTAGTACTTCCAATCATCCGATCAACGTTTCCGTAATGTTGTCGAACAACTTCACCAACTAAATGCAAAGCATGCAGCACGCAGGTTATATGTATTAAATTAGGAAATATATGTTTTAATGATCGCCCAACACTTAATATCGTTGCTGCACTATCTGTCACAATCATCACAACTTGATCTTGGGCAATTTTAAATTTTTTCGAAGCGTTTATTATCGCTTTTTGAATATTTTCCGCGGTACATTGTTGAACACGTTTGCAAGCTAACAAATATCGAGATGCTGTGTTCTCGCTAGATAAAACGCGAGCTAGTACATTCACAATACTGTTTTTCTTTATACCGGTCGTCTCACCTACGGCAATCCATATTTTTTTGGAACACAAATCACGTTTACACACATTTTCTAGCATCTCTTTCATTCGCGGCAAATGATTCTGTAATTGTGTTTGTGAGGGTAATGGGTACTTTGGAACGTATTGTCGCCAAAACGTTTTAAAAGCTGCTTTTCTCACCAACGACAACCGAAGATTACAAGAGGTAAACATAATTAATAAATGTATGAGGAATAGTGTATAAGGTATTTCAGTTCTTGCATTTCTCATATGCTTAATACCATTGACATGCCTCTGGCAATCAGTTCTGTCCAATGCAGCCAAACGAACATTGCATATTAAGCAAAAAACTGCACTACCGTCATATTTTAAATGGGGAAAAAGTGACACATACTTATGTACATTAGTAGCAAATCTATTACGAGGCATTGTTTTCTTAGGTATGTAAATATTAGTTCTATATGAAACGATACACTAATTATGTACTTGGTATAATACTACAACACAAAAAAAACACCAGCTATATTTTCAAAAGCGACACGTAAGTACATAACCTTGACCGTTCGACTAATCTCTGCAACAGCTCAACCGGTACTAAAACGAAATCTCTCAGCGCGGTTTAACATGATTTATATTCAAGGTCGACACCACATGCCTGCTTCTCTACCGGTTTAGTTTATTTATGAATTTTTCGTATTCTTATATTAACCCGTAATACCGACGCCTATGTGAGTCCGCAAGTTTAGGTTACTCTACTTATAACCAACGATATCTTTTTAACGTTACAGTAACGGTTGGGCAACGCTATTTTAATGTTTAAAAACGTTAAACGTTAAAAATAACCTTATTTTAACTTTTCAGAAATGTTGCCATGCTATTTGGGCTCTTAGGAACAAATAATTTTTCGAATTAGCTTTTGAGAAACTTGATTCAGAATAAACGGATACTCTAAAACTGTGGCACTGGAACACTGAAACAGTTCACTAAAACCCTTACCACAACACTTAATTCGTACTGGACGCACGTTTCGATAGCCAAGCTATCATCATCAGCAGCAAGACTGAACTAACAAGCTAAGTGAAAAACTAACCTTATAAGGAAAATAAATTATGCAATATGTAAATTTAAAATCGTAAAATTTAATGAGCCGCTTCATTGCACAGGACTATAAATAGCCTAAAGGTAAATGAGCCGAATGACGTGAGTTAATAAATCCTAGATTACAATGAAGCGGTTCATTGCACATGGTTAAAATTACAACTAAAAGATTAAACATGATGTAACAAAGGATAAAGGCTGGAATTTAGTGGTCCTAAATCTGAATTCATTAAGTGAGTTTTGTTTTTGTAAATTTCCATGCCTTCATAACAATTTAATTGAGAAGTAATCCTTACGTTTTTAATTAACTTTATATTATCAACATTATGGTTATTTTCAAGCATATGTAGGGCAACGCTAGATTTATCAAACCTTCTGAATTTGAGATGAGCCAAATGTTCTTTGTATCTAATTTTGATTGATCTTTTTGTCTGCCCAATATACACTTGATCACAATCTTTACATGAAATTTTGTAAATTCCTGATTTATCCATGTTATCCACTGGGTCTTTGGAATTTCCTAAAAGGTTTTTAAGGTTATTGCTCGAAGAGAAAACAATCTTGCGGTCAATCTTAGAAAAGATTTTTTGAAGACCCTTGGTATAACATGGATAAAAGGGTAATTTAACATATTTCTTATTATTACGGCCGTCAATGCGTTCTAATGTGCTTACATTTCTAATTCTTAATCTATTCTTATGTTTCCTAATAGTATTATAGACGACATCTTCAGAGAATCCGTTAAAGTTAGAAATATTGATGATTTCTTTTAGTTCATTTTGATATCTATCTTTCGTTAAAGGAAAATTGAGTAACCGGTGCACCAAAAGTTAATAGCCGAAAGTTTGTGTTCATATGAGTGATTAGAATCCTGTAAGATGAATCTATTATTACTAGTAGGTTTCCTATAAACGTCTATTTCTAACTTATTTCTATTTCTTATTACTAACATGTCGAGGAAAGGAATCCTGTTGTCTTTTTCGTGGGTAAATTTGATAGAGGGAAATTTTGAGTTAAGTTGTTCTATGAAATCCGTTATTGAACATTTACTGATGTCAAAGATGCAAAAAATGTCATCGACGTATCTGATCCAAAGCCGAGGGAAATAAGCGAAAGTATTCTTCAGGTCAGTTTCAAATTTACCCATAAAGAGGTTAGCCATAAACGGAGATAAGCTGTTACCCATTGCTGTTCCTTCCGTTTGTTGATAAAAAGTGTTGTTAATTTGGAAAAAGTTTTGTTTCATGCAAAGTTTTGTCAAAGAAATGAAGCTAGTAACTTCCTCTCTATCCATTTGGTTATCTAACAAAAGTGTTTCTAAATATTCCAAAGTTAAATCGACAGGAACACTAGGGAACAACTTATCTCCGTTTATGGCTAACCTCTTTATGGGTAAATTTGAAACTGACCTGAAGAATACTTTCGCTTATTTCCCTCGGCTTTGGATCAGATACGTCGATGACATTTTTTGCATCTTTGACATCAGTAAATGTTCAATAACGGATTTCATAGAACAACTTAACTCAAAATTTCCCTCTATCAAATTTACCCACGAAGAAGAAAAAGACAACAGGATTCCTTTCCTCGACATGTTAGTAATAAGAAATAGAAATAAGTTAGAAATAGACGTTTATAGGAAACCTACTAGTAATAATAGATTCATCTTACAGGATTCTAATCACTCATATGAACACAAACTTTCGGCTATTAACTTTTTGGTGCACCGGTTACTCAATTTTCCTTTAACGAAAGATAGATATCAAAATGAACTAAAAGAAATCATCAATATTTCTAACTTTAACGGATTCTCTGAAGATGTCGTCTATAATACTATTAGGAAACATAAGAATAGATTAAGAATTAGAAATGTAAGCACATTAGAACGCATTGACGGCCGTAATAATAAGAAATATGTTAAATTACCCTTTTATCCATGTTATACCAAGGGTCTTCAAAAAATCTTTTCTAAGATTGACCGCAAGATTGTTTTCTCTTCGAGCAATAACCTTAAAAACCTTTTAGGAAATTCCAAAGACCCAGTGGATAACATGGATAAATCAGGAATTTACAAAATTTCATGTAAAGATTGTGATCAAGTGTATATTGGGCAGACAAAAAGATCAATCAAAATTAGATACAAAGAACATTTGGCTCATCTCAAATTCAGAAGGTTTGATAAATCTAGCGTTGCCCTACATATGCCTTGAAAATAACCATAATGTTGATAATATAAAGTTAATTAAAAACGTAAGGATTACTTCTCAATTAAATTGTTATGAAGGCATGGAAATTTACAAAAACAAAACTCACTTAATGAATTCAGATTTAGGACCACTAAATTCCAGCCTTTATCCTTTGTTACATCATGTTTAATCTTTTAGTTGTAATTTTAACCATGTGCAATGAACCGCTTCATTGTAATCTAGGATTTATTAACTCACGTCATTCGGCTCATTTACCTTTAGGCTATTTATAGTCCTGTGCAATGAAGCGGCTCATTAAATTTTACGATTTTAAATTTACATATTGCATAATTTATTTTCCTTATAAGGTTAGTTTTTCACTTAGCTTGTTAGTTCAGTCTTGCTGCTGATGATGATAGCTTGGCTATCGAAACGTGCGTCCAGTACGAATTAAGTGTTGTGGTAAGGGTTTTAGTGAACTGTTTCATTGATTCAGAATGTTTTTAAATAACTGTTGGGGTTACCTGGATGCGTCCATATAATTTTTTCTAAGAAAAAAAACAAAGTAGAGTGTACTGCTTTTGAACGGAATTAATCGTTGCGTATGTTCCAGCTTCAAAGCGTTTGAGGATTTACCTAGCAGTTGTCCAATCGAGCCAAAATTTTGTACAGCCCATTTTTTTGTTCAATGGAACAGGATCAAGAGGTGGAAGAAGTAAAATGTTAACTTTGTAACAACTTTATTATTACGCCGTCTGCTTATTTTGAATATTCGAATATTTATTTCGATTTGTTGCAACATTGAATTTTTCTTTTTTATTTGCGTACGATTTTTACGCGTATCCTCGACCGAATGAAATTTTCCTTCGTCTCTTTTCTCACGAGCTCTGATAAGGATCAGACGTGAGGCGTATCTTTGTGAATGTGCTTAATTACCTTAAATGGGTGAGCATTTTTCAGCGATCTTTTCTTAACATATCTTAATTTGTGATAACTTTTTATTGCAGCATAGATTTTATGTTTTATCATCGTTTTTTACGAATTCTATCTTTATCTTATCGCACGTGTTTCTTTTTGTCGAGTCCCGTGCACGAATTAAGATGGTTTCTCTCTTGCAATTTTTTCTTGATATTAAATTGCTAGAAAATTTACCTTTTTTGAAGTAGAATGTTACTTCCGTATTATTTACAATTAACGGGTTATATTCAACAAATTTTCTTTTTAGCAAATTACCGAAGATCCTTCTTTTTCCTTTTTTTTTTTTTTAATATTAAATCTTTAGATTCTATATGTTCTATAATAATATTTTTTTGCGTGAAATAGTTTTTTTCTCCTTTTCTCTTAGTTTGATCATCATTTCACTTTTTTTTTTCTTTTTCGATATTCATTGAACACAAATCAGTTTTTATTTTATTCTTTCCTTGATTTCGCTCACGTTAGCTTCCGTTTTTGCTGTTTTTTTTTGTATTTCTGGGTACTTATAAACCCATTAACAATTACTCCAACTGTGGTAGCAGACCCTTACCAAGTTACGACCTGAGCGTACCGTGCGTCAGGGAAGAGCTACTCCATCTGCCCAGGAGCTAGGTTTTCAAACAAAATATCTAGAGTGACAACATTATTGTTTTCGTTAAAAAAAAAACCACACACAACTAAGATTTCAAAAATGTTTCTTTGTTATATAAAGTTTTTGTTTCTTTTAAATAAAATTGTTAACATTTCTAAATTCATTTGTTATAAATATTTCCACACATCAAGGAGAGGTGCAATAAAGTTTTTGGCGCTTTTCTTAAAAAAACTTCTTGCACCCTTATTGATACCTTTTATATATCTGAACTTTGATGGCCCTCTGCTATACCCCACCCTGATCCCTGTCTTAGCTGGAGGCACGGTAGAACACTCCTTTGGAGGCTTATAGCTTTCAAAAAGTGACATATAACTAAGAGCACCCTCATCAACACGAAGTGACTAAAAGGGCCTTCTTCTCTGTTTAACAAATTTACATTCCTTCCATAATTGCAAAACATTTTGGAATAACAAGTTAGGCGTTTAGTATTCCAAATAATCATAAAAAAACACTTCCGATAGGCAAATAACTTTATTAATTTCTATTGTATGCTTAGTAACATGGCTTGAACCTTTGATTAATTGCAGAAGAAGCAGGAAATTCTACATGTTCTATTCTAGCATCCTTATAGCGCGCTAGTATCGTCTTTCTAATTTCTTGCACGTGTTCGTAGTCCCTAGTTTCGAGTACCACCTTAACTTCCACGCTGAACACGTCCATTTTGAGCCAGGCCCTCTCCTGGCTGATGCGTTTAATGACGGCTCCGGTAGATCCTACTATACTCGCCAATTCCGCTAATCCACCAGGTCTATCGCTGATCTTTACGTAGATTTTGATCAATCTACCGTCAGCAGCCAATCCTCTTTCAATCGCCCTGTGCAGGACGGTACTGTCTATGTTACCGCCGCTCAGTACTAAAACCACGTTCTTGCCGATAAATTCGTCCATTTGTCCTGAAAGGACGGCGGCGACAGATGTTGCTCCGGCACCTTCTACAACGAACTTCTCCATTTCCACCAGTCGAAGAATTGATACTGCAATATCCTCTTCCTTTACTAGGATCTAGAAGCGTAATTCTAGTATAATATTTCTGTGTCAATTGATTTATGTATGTCTAGTTTGTTCAATACCAATCTATTTTAATGTGTTCTTCTTTAGTTTTAGAATTTTTAAGTATCAATGGCAGATAAACATTTAACCACAATTTTTATCAGTAAAATTCAATTCTTTCTGGATGGGGCACTTTTTAATTAGAGTTAATAAAGGCAACAGGTTTATACTCGGGAAACCGTAGCTTTACCCTTACGGTATGCCCTACAGCGCCATCGTTTGCTGGCCTAGCGTAGGAAACACGGTCGCAGCCAAAAAACTAATGTAAACGGAAAGGCCCGCTTAAGGTCATGCTTTGCCTGCAGCCTCTTGACATACTTATCGAAGAAATGTTGTTGGCCTTGGCTATCATGATCTGGTTGCTATGTAATAATAAAGAAGGACGAAGCCGTAAAGTCTAATGCATTGCAATCTCTGGGAGAACGCTTGCAATAGATTGCTGACCCTGGAAGCTGAAATGATTAACATTTCGCCTGCTTTCGTCTTCCACAAATCCCTAACATGCCAACAGATTATCAGCAACGAGGACAGTTAATGTTTCTTCGTGAACAGATCAGAAACCAATCAAGGGATTGGAACAGAAGTATGTATATTCAGAGGAGTTCAATCTAAAAGAAGTGGAAATCTCGGCCCTGGGCCTAACTATCTAACCGACCTGAAGATTGTAGACAAAAACATCAACCTGTTTACTGATAGGAAACAAGTAGTATCACCACTAAATCGACCAATAACGTTGAACGTGCAGCAGAACTCTATCCTTAGTGTCTGAAACAAACAACATCAACGTAAATATGGTTGAAGAGACCCACATGGGACCTTCACATGGTTGTAAAGATTCTGATTGGACATTGCCGGCTAGGGAAGCACCTCTTTAGAAAGAGGTTTGCCGGGGACTTGCCATGCAGCGGTTACTAAGTTGAAAGCGAGTTTTCCTCTGCAAGTGTTGGTGGCCTAAAACGCCCTCCAGTAGAGACAGCACCCTCTCGTTGTTCATAACCACACCCTCCGGTACTTGAAGAGTATAAGAAAAGAGCTTTAAGTAACATAGATGATATTGCATGGCAAATTTACGATTTCCAGAGTATGTTGGAACAACGTTAAAGTAAATAACAAAGTGATGAGAATACTCAAAGCACTTAACTATGTATTTTATGTCGATACTGTAAACTACGAGGAAATTGTTATAGAAAATGTATACAAAAAAGTCCAGGAAACCTTTCCGTTGGAATAATAATATCTAAGGTTATCCTTTGGCTACAAATTTTATATTTATTTTAGATTTGATGATGCATCAGAGTTTTCTGCAGTAATTATTTATTTGAGTTACCCAATAAAGTATGGTCTGCAAACAGGGAACTGTTTTTCTGAGTTATATCTATAAATTTAAACATGAAAATGGGAAAACTTATAAGATTATATTAGAGTTGTCGTTAAAAACATGTTAAATCAGTTAAACCAAACTGTTCTTTTCTTGAGTTGATTGTTTCTGATATAATTTTCAAAATACCAATTACACTATTATCTAGCACATTCTGCCTAACTTTATTACTTTTACTTTCTCTAGATGTTTGTTTCGAGTAGTTCCCACGAATGCTAAATTTGAAATCATCTAGAACAAATGGATCATTACCATTCTATCCACGTAATGCTTGGCAGTTTCCACGGAATTGCATCCCACCAACGGAACGGCTAATCCATCAGCCATAGATGGTTTACACTCAGTTAGTATAGGTTTTCCGGCTTTCAACGCGTTCGTAAAGCCTGGGCAACAATTCGACTCCACTCCTATAACTTTCACGGACGGTTTGAGGGACTTCATGGCCAACGCTATTCCTGTTATCAAACCTCCACCTCCCACCGGCACGACTACTGCGTCAACGTCGGGAACCTGTTCCAAAATATCGATACCGATCGTTCCCTGACCGGCTAAAATGTCTGGATGGTCATACCTGGAAATTTTTGCAAATATAATATGAGCCATTTCACCTGAGATAATTGTATATCTCAAACGCGATGCATTTTAGAAGAAAATGTGTACATTTCATTTGATTGACATTATAACTACGTCTTCAAGTTCATTCCTTAATCAATCTAATAATCTTGATTTTTGAAATAATTTTAAATCAAATGGGGTTGATTTTAAATAATTTTAGTTTTTTGCAATTCTTCTACAATCTACAATCAGATCAAGTAAAATTCGTTTTTATAAATATTGTAAATACTGGGGGGAAATTGTATCTTGTCATATTATTTCAAATCGGCAAAAACCAATCACGCGCTTAAGTGAATTTAGATGCTGTTTTAACCCCTGATATCAACACATGTAAGTCTGCTCCATGAAATAAATAGAGAATTATTCAGATTTTTTTAATCTGATTTAGCTTACCCATTAATATAAAGAGAACCGTTTTCCTGTGCTAGTTTCATAGCAATATTCTTGGCTTCTACCATATTCGCACCTTGGACTATGACATTCCCTTTCAGCTCCTTGCATTTCTGTATCTTCATTAGAGGAGCGATCGCTGGCATTACTACTGTGACGGAAATCCCTAACTGTAAACCATGGTAGCACATAGCGAGGGCGTGATTTCCTGCGGATGCTGACACGCAACCTTTCTTCCTTTGCTCCTCGCTCAATTGAAGCATCGCAAATCTGGCTCCACGTTCCTTAAAGCTAGTAAACAAAATAAAATGAAAATTGCGTTAAGTAATCTATTTAATTGTACGCATAGGTATCCTGTGAACGTTACCAAAACAATGGAAACAATCCAAACGTACCTGCCGGTGTATTGAGTAAATTCTAGCTTGAGGTAGATATTTATGCCAGTGATTTTCGTCAAATGAGCCAGCTAGAAAAGGAAGGGTGTAAACCAGAAAATTGGCGACCAATCAGCAATGTAGATTATTTTCTATACGATTTTGATCATTGTCTGCAATTTTTGCCAATTAATGAACTATTTCCAGCGTTACAATGACCAGCCCAAATTACATTATGCGGGTCTATTTTAATAAGAGCGCTAAGTCGGTATGACATATTTTTGTTAAGCAGTAATTATTTTAATGGAACACGCTGAATATTTTAGCTTTGAATTTTTTGAAAATTTCTAGAAAAAAATGCTAACGTGTTAGTGAAAAATTATTAATTGAATATGATGACTAGAGTTAGCCACGCGTGCCAACGGGCAGCGGCGTTGTTTCGATTAGGCCTCAGGTTCCACTAGAGCTATTGTGTGTAGATGTTTGCTGTCGTAAATACTTTCGCGTAGTTGTTAAATAAAAATAAAATAATGCGTGCTCAAACACTTACCATTTTAAGAGTCCTCCGTGAAATCGCAAAGTGAATAATGTCTGTTAAATATCTGCAATATTAGATATGTTTCAACAGACCGAGTGCGGCGCGAGGAAAAAATGTGTTTATATGCAGAGAACGAACGTTCTACATCTAGTGACGTTATATTTGCGTAATTAAAATATTCTTTGAAACAACTTAACGGTTCTGTTGACGCACCTTCACAAATCTGTCTTAATGTGCCAAAATCAGAATCTTTCTCTAAAACACTTTCAAATTTTTCTAGAACATAAACATTTTTTGCGTCTTCTATCGCGCATAGCTGTGCGTGAACATGTTGCACTATTTGCACAGATTCCACTAACGACACCGGATCTTGTAACTTTTCTATTGCCTCCGCTAGTCCGAAGTAATTGTTGTGAATAATTTTTAAATCCGTTTTAACCTGACTACCTTGAAATTTTGACTGGCTTTTCTTGATAGCGGCAGCTTCTTTTGGATCGAATTGTAAAACCACGTTGTTAATATTCTCATAATATTTATGATAATAAAACGCAGCATTTAACCAAATTCCCCAACGTATAAAAATAGGTCCTGGTGGCTCAGGTATACGGGACCACAGTCCGTGAAATTCGCGAATATGTTTCGAGGATTTGACAAACACTGCTTTTGTATGCGCTATTAAAGCGTCTACCCCGGGATAACATTTTCTGATACCATCTGCCACAAGATTGAGAGCATGAATTTTACACGTAATGTGGAACAAGTTAACAGAATGCTTTTTAAGAGACCGGCCTACAGAAACCATGTTTATGGCACCATCACTCATAAACATCAACAGTTGGTTTGTTGAAAGTTCAAACTTTTCCAATGTATTTAACACTAACTTTACAATTATTTCGGCAGTACATTGTTGTATTCATCTGGAAGCTAATAGAATTGAAGGTGACGTTTGATGCGGTTCCATTTTACGTGCCATATATTAACGACCGAATGTTTTTTTACGATCTGTCGTTTCGTCCATACAACCACATGTTTTTTTCTTTCAACTCTAGTTATGAATAGAGTTGGCAACGCGCGCCAACAGGCAGCTGTGTCGTATCTTTACGGTTACATACAAGCCTCAGTGTAGCTTCGACCTTCTATTAGAGCGGTACGTGTTGTTTAGAAATGTTGCGTGCGTCGTGCAAACGACCCAAGGCGGACCAAGTTAGAGAATTTTTAGCCGAAATTCCTGACTTAACGTATGATGGCGCTAAAATTGAATGTGTAGTATGTAATGTCCCGTTGATGAGTTGGTCCAAAAGGGACTGTCTACGGTACGTAAACAGTGAACGGCATGCTTCAAAAAAAACTTGCACACGAGACTATGACAAATGTATATTTAATGTATGTGTTACTTTTATTGTATGTAATATACCGTTTAATTTACTAGACAAGGAAGCGTTTGTCTTGTTTTGGAATAACTATACGGAGTACAAATTACCAAGTCGGATATCGTTACGAAGGATAGTGTCATCTGCTCGTGAATATGTTGAAAAAAGAATAAAATCGGAGTTGAAAGAAAAACACATGTGGTTATGTGTGGACGAAACGACAGATCGTAAAAAACATTCGGTCGTTAATATAATGGCATGTAAAATGGAACCGCATCAATCGTCACCTTCAATTCTATTAGCTTCCAGACGAATACAACAATGTACTGCCGAAGTAATTGTAAAGTTAGTGTTAAATATATTGGAAAAGTATGAACTTTCAACAAACCAACTGTTGATGTTTATGAGTGATGGTGCCGCAAACATGGTTTCTGTAGACCGGTTTCTTAAAAAGCATTCTGTTAACTTGTTACACATTACGTGTAAAATTTATGCTCTCAATCTTGTGGCAGATGGTATCAGAAAATGTTATCCTGAGGTAGACGCTTTAATAGCGCATACAAAAGCAGTGTTTGTCAAATCCCCGAAACGTATTCGCGAATTTCACAGACTGTGCCCCCGTATACCTGAGCCACCAGAACCTATTCTTACACATTGGGGAACTTGGTTAAATGCTGCGTTTTATTATCATAAATATTATGAGAATATTAAGAACGTGGTTTTACAATTCGATCCAAAGGAAGCTGCTGCTATCAAGAAAAGCCAGTCGAAATTTCAAGGTAGTCGGGTTAAAACGGATTTAAAAATTATTCACAACAATTACTTCGGACTAGCGGAGGTAATAGAAAAGTTACAAGATCCTTCGGTGTCGTTAGTGGAATCTGTGCAAATAGTGCAACATGTTCACACACAGCTATGCGCAATAGAAGAATGTTTGTGTTCTAGAAAAATTTGAAAGTGTTTTAGAGAAAGATTCTGATTTTGGCACATTAAGACACATTTGTGAAGGTGCGTCAGCAGAACTGTTAAGTTGTTTCAAAGAATATTTTAATTACGCAAATATAACGTCACTAGATGTAGAACGTTCGTTCTCTGCATATAAACACATTTTTTCCTCGCGCCACACTCGGTCTGTTGAAACATATCTAATGTTGCAGATATTTAACAGACATTATTCACTTTGCGATTTCACGGAGGACTCTTAAAATGGTAAGTGTTTGAGCACGCATTATTTTATTTTTATTTAACAACTACGCGAAAGTATTTACGACAGCAAATATCTACACACAATAGCTTTAGTGGAACCCGAGGCCTAATCCGAAACAACGCGGCTGCCCGTTGGCGCGCTGTTGTTGTGGCTGCTGAGCTAATTATCAAAATAAAATTGGCGGAAACGGCGTGGACTACATCTTATTGATCTTATTAAAACATACTGAGAATGTGAGTGTTCGTGGAACATAAAAAGTAATCTTTAAATAAGACTTGATTTAAAGCAAAAGTGTTATGCCTCGGGGATGTTATGAATAATAAAGTAGAGATAGCTTAACTTGTTCTCCAATGAATGCCCTTTTTAAAAAATTTTTAGGCGGACAGTTGCAGAAACAGAATGCAAAAATATTGTCAGAATAGTGTCATTCCATCCAACTATTGCGCAACATTGTTTGTTGGTAGTTAAACATTTACCCATAATTTCCTACAGCTTCTTTTCGCAAAGGCTTCATAAATGATTTAGACAATGATCAAATTCGAATATGGTAACGCCACCATATTCCAAAATCTGCATACCTCACACGCCGTCTTCTTGATGTGATTCCTGATTAGGACGTACGCCAAAGCAACTTTTTCGAAAGCGATACGTTTCGGTTTCGAGGGATCACAGAACGGGTCAACAATCTGGGCATCCCCGCTAACTGCACTTGGCTTCGGTGTGTTGGCAGAACCTGACAGCTCGCAATCCTGAAAGAAATACGTTTGCTACGATTCAAGCGATGGTCGTCAATACTTACGCAAAGTGACATGTTGCTTTCAGAGGCTTGTTCCTGACCTTCTGTTTTAGAATTTAACGGAGAATTTTGAACGAGATGCGTAGGGCCGAAAGTGTGGAAAATATTGACGTTGCGGTTGGATGACAAGTTGTGTTGTTTATATGTCAAAATGTAAAGTGTCGAATTTTACGTAGTACTTTAACTTTTTGAAATATAAACCTTTTTTGGATTTGTTTGTTTACGATTCAAACTTTGAACTGCATTTTTAAGCGTCCCCCATCAAGAAGTCATTCCTTTGTTTTCACAAAATCAACAAAACTGCGACAATATTTTGATAAAGATATTTTCAAAGGGGATGCAAATTTTTCTAAATATTTGCACCAAGCAAAATTTGAAATTTCTTCGTAAAAATGTCTATATATCATCATATTCTTTTTTAAAATTGTAATCCCATTTTTTTCCAACACAAATGAATTTCCTATTATTTTCAAATGATACCTCACACTGTGGGTTATTTTCTTACCGTTTAGAAAATATATAAATGTTTTTGAAAATCTTTTATTTTTAACAGGAATACAGGGTGCGGCAGGGAAACGGGAAATTTTAATAACGCCATAATTTCGAAAATATTTATTACTAATAAAAGCAAAATACATTTAAAAGCATATAATTGTCCATTTTATTTGTGGAAAATTACGTCATCGAGATGAGCATCTTCACGTTGAATGCACTCCTCATACCTTGACCGTAAATTTTCCATGATACGACGACACATTTCCATTGGAATATTGCTTATCTCGCCTGAAATTATGTTTTTAAGTTCTAAAATCACATGCTGTTAGATCGAAAAATCTCGCCGGCCAAGTGATATCTCCATTTCTTGATATGATACGGTTAGGAAAAAGGTTACGTACAGCAGCCATTGACACTTGAGCAGTATGGGATGTTGCTCCATCCTGCTGAAACCATGTGTGACAATGAGCTTCAGGAATCATGTGGGCATAGCGCGCGGAAGTCACTGTTACTACATGTTGATTTTGGTCCTCGAAGAAGTATGGGCCGATTATTCCAAACGATGAAATTGCAGACCACTGTTACTTCATCACTGTGCAACGGCTTCTGGTGTTTAATTTGTGGGTTTTCTGCCGCCCAGTAACAACAATTTTGTTTATTGATGGAGCCGCTTAAATGGAAATGGGCTTGGTCTGACATAAATAAGTTGTGAATCAGGTTCTCATTCTCATTGAAAAGTGCAAGCATTTGGCGACAAGAGTCCAACCGAGAAACTAAATCATTATCTTGCAATTTTTGAACAATTTGCACCTTATATGGATGTATTGTAATGGCCGTCAAATTGTACAAGAAGATCGCAAAATTCCGAATAAGATCTTATGTTTTGAGTGATGACTAGAGTAACCAAAACTTGCGGACTCGCATAGGCGTCGGTATTACGGGTTAATATAAGAATACGAAAAATTCATAAATAAACTTACTTGCTAATTTTTCAACAAATTAGAGGCATCAGGATGTGAACTACTGTAAACTTGCATCATTGCATATGTTTCCACAGTTATTTCTTTAAACCTTGTGCGTCGACAAGAAAAAATATTTTTATACATAGAAAACGATCTCTCCACATCTAAGGAAGTTACATTTGCATGTAGAAACTGTTTTTCAAAATCACTTAAAAGTTCACTATTCTTACACTTATTATAAACGGCCTCTAAAGTATTAAAATCGGGATTTTTCTTTAAAACATCTGCCAACTTTTGACTAGCGCATAATCCTGGCGTATCATTTAATGTGTGTAATTTATTTTTTCCGCTCTCCACTATGTCTAATGATTCCTGCAATGACAATTCAGTACATTGTAGTTTTCTGATGGCATCTAGTAATACTGTATAATTGGTACATATTGTTGTTAAATCTTCTAAAAGTTGAGGAATTTGAAATTCTCTTTGACTTTCTCTAATTGCTTTGGATTCATTCCGATTAAATCGCATTATAACTGATTGAATTTGTTGAAAATGGATCAAATAGTAAGAAGCTGCTGTTAGCCAAGTACCCCATCTCGTTAAAATTGGTTCAGGAGGTTCTGGAATACCTGGACAAAATTTACGAAATTCTTTTAAACGTTTAGGAGATTTACGAAACACTGCTTTAGTACTTCCAATCATCCGATCAACGTTTCCGTAATGTTGTCGAACAACTTCACCAACTAAATGCAAAGCATGCAGCACGCAGGTTATATGTATTAAGTTAGGAAATATATGTTTTAAGGATCGCCCAACACTTAACATCGTTGCTGCACTATCTGTCAAAGCGTTCATTATCACTTTTTGAATATTTTCCGCGGTACATTGTTGAACACGTTTGCAAGCTAACAAATATCGAGATGCTGTGTTCTCGCTAGATAAAACGCGAGCTATTACATTCACAATACTGTTTTTCTTTATATCGGTCGTCTCATCCACGGTAATCCATATTTTTTTGGAACACAAATCACGTTTACACACATTTTCTAGCATTTCTTTCATTCGCGGCAAATGATTCTGTAATTGTGTTTGTGAGGGTAATGGGTACTTTGGAATGTATTGTCGCCAAAACGTTTTAAAAGCTGCTTTTCTCACCAACGACAACCGAAGATTACAAGAGGTAAACATAATTAATAAATGTATGAGGAATAGTGTATAAGGTATTTCAGTTCTTGCATTTCTCATATGCTTAATACCATTGACATGCCTCTGGCAATCAGTTCTGTCCAATGCAGCCAAACGAACATTGCATATTAAGCAAAAAACTGCACTACCGTCATATTTTAAATGGGGAAAAAGTGACACATACTTATGTACATTAGTAGCAAATCTATTACGAGGCATTGTTTTCTTAGGTATGTAAATATTAGTTCTATATGAAACGATACACTAATTATGTACTTGGTATAATACTACAATACACAAAAAACACCAGTTATATTTTCAAAAGCGACACGTAAGTACATAACCTTGACCGTTCGACTAATCTCTGCAACAGCTCAACCGGTACTAAAACGAAATCTCTCTCAGCGCGGTTTAACATGATTTATATTCAAGGTCGACACTACATGCCTGCTTCTCTACCGGTTTAGTTTATTTATGAATTTTTCGTATTCTTATATTAACCCGCAATACCGACGCCTATGCGAGTCCGCAAGTTTAGGTTACTCTAGTAATGAGACTTTTGATGAAGACTGGGTTCAATGCCAAAACTGCGAGGGTTGGGCTCATGAACAATGTACGGGAATTGAAGGAAATACCTATATATGCAATTTTTGTGCAGTTACAATATGCAATTTTACCCGCTATAGACGCAAATAACAAGAAACGTTATTCAGAATTTTTTATTTTTGTTCGTATTTATTTATTCCTTTTCTATCGACTGTTATTAATTTCTGTATGTATATTAATTAATATTATAAATAAATAATATAAAAATTCATTTTTTTTACTACAAAATTTGAGAAAATGCTTAAGTGTCCGCCACTACCCGACATTCCCCGAATCTAATTACTATTAAATTAAAATTGTGAGCGTGAAGAACAAAGTTCTAATAGTGAACCACAGGTATTTGGACCCAAGAATGTTTATATTGTTTGTAAACAGACATATACAAATATTTGTTGTTTTTACAAGTTAAATTAATGAAAAATAAATAAGCGATATGTCAAAACATGTGTTACGTAAACTAATTTGGAAATCCCGTCACTCGAAATGGAAATCTACTAGGATGCATACATATATTAAAATATCTTTTATTTTGACCTTTCACCGTTGATAAGTAATACTAAACAGATATTTCCTGTAAATTGTGTAGAATTGCGGAAAGAATCACTCTTGTACCAATTGATGAGTAATATCAAGTTTTTTGAGAGTTAAGATGGAAAATGCAAACATCTTCTACTGTTTACTGCTTTGCATTCTGAATTTAACTACAGGTATGTATAACAAAAGTTAGAATTTATGATTTGCTATACGCTCCATTGACGGTTTGAAATATATTTTTTTAAATGTGCAAGAATTGATACGGTTGCATACAGTAATGATTATTTTGTTGAACCTTTCGAGAAAGATTTTTGTTTGTCATTTTTTTTTCAAATGTTTACGTTTCCTTACGTATTGTTGGAAACCTTATGAACAAACCTCCGCAAAACGTACGGGATGACTCATACGCAGCTGGCAATGAAATCGTTACTACCGCGAATACAAGGCTAAACAACTTTGACGTCAGCAGGCTGTGACGTATTTTGAAGTAGGCCATAAACGCGTTTACACGTTCAATCCGTCTCTGCGCTTTGCATTGGTTTATCCAAATTATATTGGTTTATTTTAAAACAATACTGTGTAGTGATATTTCCGTACTTTGTTGGTGGGGCCTGCAATGTTTTTCTAGTGTTGTGTAAGCGATAAAACCTTTTCTGAAACGATAAAAACAGGGTAACCTAACCTAAGATGACATCGGTTGTTTTGTATGTTTGTGTTTTACACTTTGTAATTAAAAGAAGATATTATTTATTTTTCAACAGCTACAGATTCAAGGACCGGTGAAACTATAACTGTAAGTTTAAAATGTCCTAAGCTTAAAAAAGATGCTATTCCAAGTCAATTCTCTAACTGTCCGTTGCATTTGACAAAAACCGTGAAGATGTTATTATTCAAATACAGTCGAACTCCTCTAACTCGAACACCTCTAACTCGAATTAATTTTATTTCCCGGTACTTTTTAAGTTTTTATACATTTTAACCCCTTTAACTCGAATATTTCTGTAACTCGAACAAAAATTGAAGAATGTATATAAGTTAAGACCTCTCTAACTCGAAATTTCGCCAGTTATTTGTTTACAGTTTATTACGTGAGGGAATTACCAATTTCTCGGGGAATTACCAATTTCTGTTATTGAGACTAGAAGTTCGTTTTTCGCTTATATCGTCATTTGTGTGGTGTGTTTCGTGAGCGATAAGTTTATTGTTGCGTCAATATGGCTCCGAAACGTAAATTGAAAAGTTAGATATCGAAAAGAAATTGGAGATATTAAAAAAGGTGAAAACTGGAATTAAAAAGAAGATTATCACTGCTGAATATGACATACCGCCCAGTACTTTGTCAACCATAATTAAAAATAAAATAAGTATTCGAAATTTTGGGACTAGCCGAGGCAAAACAGATATAAAAAGAAACAGAGACGTTATAAATAAAAGTTTGAATACAGCCATATTTAAATGGTTTACATCAACAAGAGATGCAAATATTCCTGTGTCAGGAACCCTTTTATAAAAAAAGGCCATAGAATATGGTCAACATTTAGGAGTAACAAGTTTTAAGGCTAGTGCCGGTTGGCTGTATAAATTTAAAAAAAGGTAAAAACTTAGTGTGATATCTGTAATATCGAATTTTTTATTATAAACATTTTAGATACGATATATCGCAGAAGAACGTATGTAGGGAAAGTTCTGCAGTTTATGAAAACCAGGTTGTTGACTGGATCAGAAATGTGCTGCCGAGGATATTGAACTCCTATAGTGAAGGCGATATTTTCAATGCTGATGAGACCGGGTTGTTTTTTAAATGCGTGCCTAACAAAACTTTAGCATTTAAGCACGACAAATGTTTTGGTGGCAAACTTAGCAAAGAGCGTGTTACATGTCTCCTTGCTTCAAATATGAGTGGTACAGAAAAACTAAAACCTGTGATTATTGGAAAAAGCGCTAAGCCAAGATGTTTTCGAGGAATTAAAAGGCTACCAGTGAACTACAAAAATAACAGGAAGGCATGGATGACTAGCGACATTTTTGAGGAATGGTCAATTAAACTAGATAAACAGTTTTTAATGGAAAAGCGGAATGTAATAATGTTTGTAGATAATTGCCCTGTACATCCTCCAATACAGCATAAACTGAAAGCCATTAAATTGCAGTTTTTTCCACCTAATGCTACATCCAAATTGCAACCTTTAGACTAAGGTATTATAAGAAGCTTTAAGCATCACTACAAAAAGAGAATTTTGAAACTTATTTTGGATGGCTTAGAAAAAAACATGTCTGTTCCTAAAATAACGCTTTTGGATTGTGTTAAACAGGTTACAATGACTTGGAATGTTGATTTAAAACAAGTTGTAATTCAAAATTGTTTCAAAAAAGCAGGCTTTAATATCACTCAATATGAAGAAGAGGATGAAATTCTTCTATCTCAGTTAAGAGAAAGCTTGCTGATTGAGAAACAGGATGCTGTTGTTCTTGAAGAAATACAGAACGATTTGAAAAGATTATTAAATATAGAGGATGTGTGTTAACGACTGACCAGCTTACAGACCATGATATTTTGGAAAGTGTGTCAACAATTACATCAACCCTACAAGAGAAAGAAGAAAGTGATGAAGAAGTTCCTGTTCAAAAACCATCACATAGAGAAATCATATGCGCTCTTGATACTTGAAAAAACTACTTTATGACAGAGAAGACAACACCGGATTCAATTTACATGTCATTGAATAAAGTAGAAAAATGTTATGAAGCAAATCGCTCTAGAGTGTCGCGGCAAAATTTAATAACAGACTACTTTCCCAAACCATTAGAAGAAAGTGTTTTAAAACTTTGAAATAAACATGTCTACACTGTTGTATATTATTATCTACGTTGCTTTGTTATTTGTTCGGGTTCTTTATACATTAATCTCCAAATACATATCTGTTGTTTAAATAATATCTTATTAATACATATGTACTTTTTGAGTTAAATTAGTGTATAATAATGTATATTTCTCAATAAAAATTAAATTTTGAAGTTTTTTTCGGTTTTTCTGTATCTGGAATTTTCCGTAACTCGAATTTTTAGGCAGGATTTTAAAGGTTCGAGTTAGGGAGGTTCCACTGTAGTTTTATATTCTTAAGTTATATTAAAAAAAATTATTTTTGAACACGAAGAGATATTTTTAAATGTGTAATAAACGTTCTGTTTTAATATAATATATTGTACAGAAATAATAAGGCAGCGATGTCAAAGTGAAGTTTTATTTGGGAATTTAAAAAAGTGACATTGTTAGAATCATTTGAGGAGTTTTTGTGAACTTTGACGAATAGAATAAAGCTATTGATAGTAAATTGTGTTATCTGTGCTCCATCTCGTCTTAAAAAACGGTACACTTGGTGTCAGGAGTGGGATAGAATGTACAAGCAGCCGAGGTGAACGAAAGGAGTACCGGGAAAATGGACACAAGAAATACTAAACGGAGCGCGGAAACAGACGCTATGAAGGTGGGGCTAAGCTATATGAAAGATCATCTGCCGTGGTTGATCCCATGGCAGTGTTAATGGCCATGATGCAGAAAATGCAAGCCGATTTGATCCAGGAGATGAGGTGAGCGGAATACTAGTTATTCAAGAAAATTTTTAATGAAAAATGTCCAGTGTGCGCAAGGCCAAACAACGACCCTTTGCTGATAAAGTAAAAAACTTTATCTGTGAGTTTCCAGATTTGTTGTACGACGGTACTAAAATAGTTTGTAAAGTGTGCGCGAAAACTTTGATGTGCTGGCAAAAGAACGACTGTAGAAAGCATGTAAATAGTGCAAAACACAGAAATAGAAAAAACGGCGCGTCAAATGGAAATGACTTTATTTTCGATTTACTTGTCATGATGATAATATCTAATTTGTCACTTAACATACTGGATAAGAAATCGTTTAAGAACTTTTGGAACAAATACAACCCGAAGTTGAAGTTGCCAACTACTTCTTACACTTTGGGGAACCTGGTTGCAGGCAGCTTTTTATTATGCTGGACATTTCAAAAAAGTAAAAGCTGTTATTCTACAATTTAAGCCAGTCAAAATTTCAAGATACTTCTGTTGAAACAGATTTACAAAGTATTCATAGCTACTATAAATGCTCACACGACGCACTGGTACAATTACAAAATAGAGTGTTGTCGTTAGTGAAGTCACTGCAAATAGTGGACGAAGTACATACTCTGCTACGCACTATAGATGACGCAAAAAATATTCGCGTTCTAAAAAAGTTGGAGAGTGTGTTAGAGAAAGATTCCAATTTTATCACATTACAACAAATTTGTAATGGTACTTCGACTAATCCATTAATTGAGTTCAAAGATTATTTTAATCATACATATATTACATCGGCAGATGTCAAACGATCTTTCTCCAAATATAAACACATTTTTTCATCACTGCGAACACGGTTCCACGAGACAACTATTGAAACATATCTAATGCTATCAATTTTTTATGATTCTTATCCATTGGGTTATAATACAATCCGCCAGCCTACTTGATTACGCTGCTTAAGAGGGTTAGTGTTTCACAGCCTTACAGATATTATAATTCTTGATTAGTTTATTTATTATTATTCTCTTTATTACTTCTTTTTCGGTATTATA
The DNA here is from genome assembly GCA_029619315.2 of Dynastes maya. Lineage (NCBI taxonomy): Eukaryota > Metazoa > Arthropoda > Insecta > Coleoptera > Scarabaeidae > Dynastes > Dynastes maya. Next base: position 1,807,099 of record JAROYE020000013.1, read on the forward strand.
AATATTGAAGAAACCGCACGCCTATGGCGCGACGAACGATTATCTTACGCATTTGCAAACATGGATGAACTACGTAAAATGGTATTAAAATTTTTAATTTATAGTAATAAGAATAAGGATTGAGTTAATCTTTACTAGAGGTTTTCAACTGTAAAGCTGGTTCTGTGTGATTTCAGTGTTTCTTTAAATGCAGGAAATGTTCTTTCAACATCGCTACCAGTTAGTGGACCAAATTTCAAATATGGTATAAAAATACGGTATTTTGTGAGCACATCGGTATTTAGATTTGCATTAATAGGCACTTTATTTAGTATATACGTAAATCTGTGTTTCTGTTGAACACTGACATAATTTTCTGATTTAACTTGTGTTCAGATTCTCTGGGAACAACTTTTAATTGATTTAATTGTATCATTTAAGATATTTGGAACTTCCACTAATATTATGTTGCTCTTCTCAAAATATTTTATTGTTATTATGTTTGTAAAATGGTTATTTATAAATTGTAATTCATTTAATAGGTTATTTTCTAAAACTAATTTACAATAATACTTCTGTCGTCGTCGGGAGAATAAAAAGTAAACTTTGGGACGAAAAACTAAATGCAGATATGTTTGAAACCGTGTATCAACTATGTATATGAAAAATATCTAAACCTAAGAATTATTTGAAAGACAAGCAGCAATATATACAACAAGGAAGCTTCAAATGTGTTATACCTTCTACTATCTGTGCAATACTGAATATTATTGTACACTCTCACTTCCTACCGATAAGGGAACAAACGGCTATGCTAGCAATCACGTGTTCCCGTATGGATTGCCGAGCCTGGCTTATGAAGTAACGTTGGTAGTCTTCCCTTGAAATGTCTCTAGTTTTGTTAGTTCATCTTTTTCTGAACATTATATTTAAACAGAAAAATGAGTTCCTTCAACAGCAGTATTGTCGGTGTAGGAGAACGAGAAGGTTTTCTTAGTTTTCGAAGAAAAAATTATTTGTTTTGGACGTATTTTAGAATTTCGGAAACTATCAAAAATTTTAAATATCTCCAACGATCGGCGAGAGTTATTTGAGATAAATGTTTAAAATTTTGGTCTTAATAATGTTCTACTTTTTAACATTTAATTTGTTTCCCTTGATTTCAACTTTTTGCAAATTATTTAGTAGTATTTTTTCTATGATTTCTTCCCTGAGAGAGCAATTACTTAATTTACTCATCTATTACAAGATCATTTTAGCTTTATAAGTCAAGTTCTTCTTGAATAAAATGTTAATAGAGATTTCTACAGCCAGATTAAAGTTATTTTCTGTTTCTTTCCAATCTAGGAACTCATGATTATTACTGGAAAGATTACAGGAATGATTTACCAGGTGATGCTATCAGCTTCCATGGTATATTCGTAGCTCAAGTACCATACAACGGCTTGTTACCGGCTAGTTTCTATCCGGCTACAAAGACAGCAGTCACCGAATCTAATGGTAAAAAAGTCGTTATAACCAAGGGAATAAAGGTAAATATTGTCTATGGTTACTATTGGGCGATAGATAGCTTGATGCCAAATTTTGTTAGAGTTTGAACTTGATAGAATTGATTTCCTTTTATACAAGATCTTATTTGCTGTAATCTATTTGGTGCAATTGCATAAAAAATCCTGGCCCAGTTTCAATTCGATGCCTAGCCACTGCAGTTTTTAAAAAAGTCCCATTTTTCGTCTTCTTCAAATAAAACATTTTATATGTAGAAAGCCCTATTGTAAAAGAGATGATAAATAAAATATTTAAGAACGTTATTTGAAGGAAAAAACCACTAGTCCTTATATCATTAAATAATTCAGTAACTTTCAATAGAGTTTCTGTGAAAGGCCAATGTTTTGCTTCAATTTTATAAAATCTGTCTACTAATTTCGAAAATGAATATGCAAACGGCTTGGTGAAATCTATTAAGGACCATACGTACAAACTACTCGTGCATGTGCTCGTGACTTTTTATAGTGTGGACGCCTGCGCAAATCATGCTTGCAACCCTCTAAGGCTAGGAACACACGAGACGGAGTGTGACGAAACGTCCGACGAATTGTTTCCGTACACACGAGGCGGTGGACATGCGTTACTATCTGCAAACGTTGTCAGTTCGCGCTAGCCGAAAATGGATTCAGACGATGAGTTTACCACTGTCTTAGGTCTCTCATATAATCGAATAAAGAAAAAAAAAGTATAAACGTATCTGGGAACGTCCAATTATTAAAGAAAGGAAAAGTAAGGGTTTATTTTATATAATATTTCACGAAATAAAAAATGATAATGAGTAAAAAAAGCCTGACAAACGGTTGCACCCGCAGAGGCGCCGTGAAAGGAGCTGTGTTTACTATGTACATACAAGGAATCGAGTGGACGTTCGGTTATTATCGGTTGATCGGTGTGCGTGTACTATTTATAATGTTCAAGAAACTAGTGGAACCGTCCGGGGCGTACCGCACAAAAGTAGACACAGTATTAATAAAAAAATAATAGATTGTTATCTTTTATTGACGTATCGATGACCACTGCGGTAATGTGCGACTGCCATGGTACGCCGCGTAGTACTGCAACATAAGCAATGCTTCCATTGTCGATTCGGTCAGGCCTCGACGGCAGTCTGAAAACGTTCTCGTATACTTTGCAAATGATCGTTCAGCATTTAATGAAGTAAGATTTGCGAAATTCAAATACTCCTGTATCTCTTCTGTGAATTCCAGATATAGATCGAACCTCTTCTAAATTCGGATTTTTATTTAAAACTGCACGAAATTTTTGCGCGACATCTAGTCCTATAGGATCCGTCAAGCTTTCTAGAGCGGCTGCTAAATTGTTGATGTTATTTAACGAGTCTTGTATAGATAAGTGAGTATTTTCTAACTGCGAAATAGTTTGTGTCACTACAGAATAGTTTATGGAAATTTCATTTCTTTCTTTTTGAACGTCCGAATCGGAAAAAAGTTGCCGACTCTCGCGTTCCACTTGAGAATTAGAAGAATTAAATTTGAAAATGACATCTTTCACTTGGGAATAATATTTGCGATAGTAAGATACTGCCTCGATCCATGTTCCCCATCACGTCAATACAGGCTGAGGCGCTGAGACACTTTTTTGGTAGATGATATTAAATCATTCACCCTAGGATACCTGCTTCGAATTGCGACATGCGTGTATGAGGCATGTTATATGAAGAAGAGTCGGAAAGCATACTTTTAACATCGTACCAGCTTTCATTATTGTCATTGTTGCGGCTCCGTCAGAAACTAACATGGTGATTTGGGCTCCTCCGATACAAAATTCTCTTAACATATTTTTTATTATGTTTACAACGGTTTCGGCATCAGTTCTTTCTATCCTTTTATTGGCTAACAACAAGGAAGCTGCTGGACCATCACGTTTTAAAGGACGCGCCACAATATGAATCACGCTGTGTTTCTGAGCATCAGTAGTTTCGTCCACAGTGAGCCAGATTTTTTGATTTCTCAACTCGTCTTTTATACAGTCCTTCGCTGTACTTTGCACATGTTGTAAATTGTACCGCAATTGTCTTTTTGTTGGTAGCTTCCATGATGGAACATATTTTTCCCAAAAAAGACGAAAGTTTTCATTATCTACTAGGTGTTGTGGGATGTTGCACGTGCTCAACATGAAAAGAAAGTCATACAAAAATTGCCAATACGGAATATTGTTTCTTAAATTCAATACATACTTTTAATATGACTTCTATATTCAAATGTAGAGCGACCTAGCAACCCTATACCGCAAAATTTGCAACGAATGTGCGAATCTGTAAATTCCAAACCAGGAAAACGCCAAATATATTTCTTCACATGCGATGCAAGAGGTACACCAGGCTTACGTCCCATGTTTTCGAAAACACACAATGAGAATCCGATAAATAACCGAACGACACTCCTAAATGTCTACCGCATTACTGAACTTTGCATCCACATACGTACAAACACCCCCTTTAGTGATGAGCCGTTAGGCAGCAAAACGCGCGTCCATACACGGTGGTTATTGGTAGTTGGTTTCATTGTTAAGATAAGTAATAATTACCGTATCACTTTCTTTATCTGCCAAACTTCATATATTTTTAAGGAATAATCCTTCTTACTCAAGATATAAGAAAGTTTAATGAAAAGAGTTTAGTTTTCTATACATTTAAAAAATCAAAATTAAAGAAAATAGAAATTTATTCCTTTTTGTCGCTCTTGTTGAAAATACATTCTTCTAAGTACGGATATGTAATAGCATATCCGCCATTTCATTAAAAAATATGCAGAAAATTCAGATACGTAATCCTTAGAATTATAGCAACTCATTTTCATGAAAATGTTGATTTGTTGAAAAAAAAACATATACAGTACAACCTCTATTTACTGGACATTCCTAAATATAATCGTACATGGTCTCTGGTTGACATTTAACACAATTTGATTGTTTGCAATCATTTATTTTTTTAGGTGCTGTGTGATTCAAATGTCAGTAATTTTCTTTGGGAATACACAAGCGCAAATACGCTAACCGGAGACGTCTTGGACAGTTTAGTTATTGGAGGGGTAGAGGATAATTCGATCATATATATAGGCAAAGTATTTCACGAAGGGCAGTGGAAGATTGGTAAAGTTTTTCCACCGACCAGCGAGTGGAAGGGATTCCGTGGATGGTTCAATAATGACAGTAAATTGTACGCAACTAATGATTTTCAAATCTTGAAATATGAGCCACATCCGGTTTCTAATTAGAGAATAACTTCCGAGAACAGCTTAGTGGACAAAGAAATACATATTTTGCTATTGAAATATGTGTATTAATAAATAATAAAAACCAGTTTTGTAAATTATTACTAATTACATTTCTAGCTAACAGTCCTTCGCCAGAATTCTTCGAACAGCATATAATGTGTTACACTTTAATTTGCGATCCCATCGTAAATGCATATAAAATGCTTATAACACCATTATTTCGACGTATTTCCATATTCAAACCGCCTTCAACCGACGCGTAATAGTATACGCCCATGAATCATCTCACTTACGTAAAGTTATACTTAATCTCAATGTTCATTCCCAAATAAAATACATAATATTCGTATTTTTCAGAATTAAGCGCGGCTAAATACCTTCATAACAGTTTACTCTCAAATATTACATCAACCAACTCGAATTACATTTATAATTTAATGAAATAATAATTCATTAGTCGTTTCACCTAGTAACCGATCGTTATACGCACAGTTTCTATGCCGCCGGAAATCCATATTTTTTAAGTTTAAGTTAAATTTTATCCGCAGGTAATCATGTTAATTAACAATTAAACTTCTCATCTACGCACAAAATCTGAGGCTAATATCGAACGTCTAATAAGTAGTCTGGGCAAACAGCGGTAACAGTTAATGTAGTAGATATGTGGTGCGGAGTCGGCGATTATTTATTTCACGCGTTCACAGCATCAGTACTAAATCGATGCTGTATGCGAGTAGTTCTGTGTATATGTAGGCTGTCGTAGCTTATTTCGTAATTGTACGCTTACGTTTGCTTTAAAAATGTCGCAGTTAGGTACGTCGCGAAAACGACCAATGGCAGACACAGTTAAAAACTTTATAGTGGACATGCCGGACTTAATTTTTGATGGCGCTAAAATTCAATGTCTAGTTTGTAAAAACCCTTTAATGTGTTAGTCCAGAAGCCATTGTCAACGTCACATCGAAAGCAAACAGCATTCTTCTGCAAAAAGTGGCATACGAGACCAAGAAAAATTTACATTTGATTTATGTGTTACCCTTATTTTATGTAATCTATCGTTTCGTTTATTAGACAAAGAAGCATTTGTCTCCTTCTGGAATAAATATGCGGACTGTAAATTACCTTGTCGGTCATCGATACGAAATGTAGTGCCATTTGCTCGTGAACATATAGAAAAAAGAATGAAAACGGAATTGAAAGATAAAAAACTGTGGTTGTGTGTGGACGAAACAATGAGAGATGAGATCAGATTTTAAAGGCGGTGTTGAACTCATTGAACAAATTTGAAGTTTCAACTAAGCAACTTTTAATGTTTATGAATGATGGTGCCGCAAACATGCGTTCTTTGGGCCGATTTCTTAAAGAACACAGTGGTAACTTCTTACATGTAACATGTAAAATCCATACTCTATATCTTGCGGCACAAACGATTCCTACATGTTTTCCACAAGTAAATGCATTGATTGCTAGTACAAAGGCAGTGTTTCTGAAGTCCTCGAAACGTACCCGACTATTTCACAAACTGTGTCCTGATTTACCTGAACCACCACAGCCGATTGTTACACGTTGGGGAACATGGTTGCAGGCTGCGTTTTACTACAACAAATATGTTGATCAAATAAAGAAGGTAGTTTTAAAATTCAATCCGACAGAAGCTGCAGCAATCAAGAAAGGCTAGGAAATATTTCAAGATAGTCAGGTTAAAAGAGATTTACAAACTATTCACAACAATTACTTCTGACTAGCGGAGGGAATAGAAAAATTACAAAATATTTCGATGTCGCTAGTGGATTCTATTGAAATTGTGAATGATGTTCACGCACAGTTATGCGCTGTAGAAGGCGAAACAAATTGGTGTGTAATGCGAAAATTTGAAAGTGTTTTAGAGGAAGACTCCGATTTTCTTATATTAAGACAAATTTGTGAAGGTGCGTGTGAAGATGCATTAAGTTGTTTCAAAGATTATTTCAAATATGCAAATATAACATCGCTAGATGTCGAACGGTCGTTTTCGGCATTAAAAAACATTTATTCCGCACGTCGTACTCACTTGACTGAAACAGCTGTGGAAACATATCTAAGGATTGAAATACTTAACAGATGTTACCCAGTTTGTGATTTCACGGAAGACTTTTAAAACGGTAAGTGTTTCAGCACGTTTATAATTTATTTCTTACCTTCTATTTCATGTGTAAACTTTTATGCGCTCGCCACGCTTCTGACTGTTACCGCATATTTGCCCAGGTTACTAATAAGTAATAGTTGTCAACGCTTCCATTCTCGCATTTCATTGGTGGCATACGTCATCATGGGCGGAGCTGTAATAAATATTTAAGAAACTATATAAGAGCCGAGTTTTTCGCTTCGAGGCGTTCGAGTAATCGAAGTTGAGTTGAGTTATTCTCGTATCATCCGTTGTGCTGTATGCACGTGTTTAGATTTCAATTTCTCTTTCCACTATCTTTTAACTGAATTTAATTCTTAAAATCATTTGACAAGCTAATTTCTTAATTAGTTAATTAAACTTGCAACATTTATTGACTAGTTATAGAAAAGTGGTTTTACAATTTATCAAAAGAACTTTTTTATTGTTACACCTTTTTATAATTGTCGAATTGTTTGTTCTGGTTGTGACACGAGGCGGACGAAAGAGAGAGATAGCAATAAAAGTCGGTCGATCTTCGAAGATGCGGGCATCGGGAATAAGTCCCCGCTTGTCCCGCGGCAGCTTTACGCAGGAAGCAGAGCGCGGTGTGTGCGGCCCTGTTTTTGTCGGCATTCCTTTTCTTTCGACAAGAAACCTTTTAAAGGATTACATCTTTTTACGCTGTGCATCATAATATTTTTGTTAAAGGAAAACGAATTATATTGAATATATTGAAAGAGTATTTTAACGGGATTTTATTTTTAAAATGTATTTAAAACTTAAAATTGAAGACCGTCTATATTATTGTTTTGTTGATGTCCTCTATATTTGATATTAGATAGATAAATATTTTTAAATATTTGCAAAAGATTTAAAAAAAAGATTTGAAAGATTAATAAGATTTAAAAAGCAGAAAAGATTAAAAAAGATAAAAAAGAATATTAATATTAAAAAAGAATAAACAGATTAAAAAGTTATTAAAAATAAAAGATTAAAAAATTGTTGTGGTAGTTAAGTGGATCGGCATACCAGCGGTAGGCGAAATACCAGGAACTTCACCGCAGTCGCAACAAACTGCTGATCTACGCATAGTTTACTTTGTGAACTAAAACTGTTACATTAGCATTCTATTGTTAACCGACAAAGTGAAAACACGTAATTATTTTAGTTCTCTCGGAATAAAATATTACAGTCGTCAACAAGGTGTTTCCTTTTGTGTTCAGTTTCTTTTTTAAAAACTATCTGCCCCTACGAGCAGACGAAATTTGGTTGTTGTCGCTTTTTTGGGTTTTATTTTGTCGTATTTAATTTGTACTCTATTTTATTTATACAATGATAATTTATAAGATTTGATTTTCATTTAACGAAATATTTAAAGACCGGGAGACGGTTTCAGCCCTCTCGGTTCATGTTGTTACATTTTTTACTGAGCGTTTTGGGCCTTTTGAATATTTTTGAGACCGAACAATGAGTAGGAGGTTTCTTAATCGATCTACTATTAGTAAATTTTCCCTAAACGGAATAGAATGATACGGACACCGACGAAGCCGCACGTTGATACACGGGATCCGTATTGGGTTGGGGACGGCAGTCGCGCTGTTTGCGATCCGCAGGATACGCCAGTCCCTCAGCAGGAACAACTGAGTTCCGCTGTTTCCAGGCCGGATTTTGATTTCGGCAGCATTAGGGATATGACGGACAATCAAATAATAATTTTGATAGAGGCTCTTAACAATACTCTTCAGGAGCGTCGCAGGCCGCTCTCTGACGATGCCGAATTTTTTATAAGGAGACCCGAGTATTATTCCCCGTTGAGCCACGAGACAGCGTACGCTTCTACTGAGTCGCTGATAAATAATTTAAGATATGAAACAAAAACCAATGAGAAGGATAAGAAGCTACAGGCGGCATCGCCGCCGGAATTGGATGTAAGGGTTGAAGTCCATCTCTCATCGCACTCTGCGGGGAGGAAATCTGACAAAAGGGATGGACTGCCGGATGTCTCCAAGCGGAGGAAAGGGAATCAGATTGCGGCTGTGGGTTTTGAGGATTGACGAGGTCCGTGATGATCATAGTGTTATACAGATTGAATCACTGATGATCAGCTGATGATAGCAATAGACCCGCGAGGGATAATGAACCAAGCAAATATCAAAATAAGTCCACAATACCAACAACTAAGAAGCCGAGCAATCGAGATCCACATGTTCTGGGCGGGTCTGGTCGTTCGGTGGGCAGTCAGGCGAAGCCTACTAGTGAGAAGATCCCCCAATAGTCTTGAGGGAGAAAAGCCGATGGACAGAGCTGAGCTCCCAGATTCAAAGAAAAGGGCTGAATTATGTAAAGGTCCAAAATATCCTGGACGGGATTAGGATCTTTCCCTATTCTGAAAGTGACTTCAGGGGCATTACTACGCTCAAAATGTTCAGTATCATACATTCCAATTATCTTCGGAGAAACTACTGAACGTTGTGTTGAGAGGTATCCCGATTGAGGCGGAGATCGACGAAATCACTAACGATTTGAAAGAAAGGGGATATTTTCCGCAGGGAGTGTCTCGCCTCAAAAAGTTCAATACGCAGACAGGCTAGACAGGAAATCGGATGCTGTTTTAGATGCCAGAAATTTGGGCATGCCCAAAATAGATGCACAGATGCCCCTGTGTGTCCGTTGCGGGGATGACCATCGGGCGCATAAATGCGAGCGTTCCCACAAAGATCCGGCCAAGTGCGCCAATTGTGGCGATTCTCATCCAGCAAACTACAAGGGATGCCCGAATTATCCTAGACCGAGGGTGGCGATTTCCACACAAACACCTCGAACGAAGACGCCCGCCAAAAAAAACTCTACAAAGAGTTTTGTGCAAATTACTAAACAAAATAATAGTAGTTTAAAAACCAATTCTGCGAATGTTTCACGTCAGAGGGCTCCGCCTTCTCCCCGGGCTGCGAACTCTCCAACCAAGCTGGTTCGAACATACAATCGACGACGCCGATTATGTCACTATAATCTCAGTTTATGCACCACCGTCTCGCAAGTTTGTGGTCGGGGATTATGAGGCCTTGCTTCTCTCCGGCGATGGTCCGGTCTTGTTGGCTGGCGATTTAAATGCCAAGCATAGTGCTTGGCATTGTCTAATAACGAATCGATTCGGTAATAAATTGTATAAGTTTATACGAGAATACGATATACGATATACGATATATATATATATATATATATATATATATATATATATATATACGATGAGCCAACGTATTTTGGTGCCGCCTCAAGACCGGACATCCTAGACATAGCGCGAACTTTCCTGTGGGGTTATCCGTGGAGAGCTTAAACGACTTATCGTCCGACCACAACCCCATTCTCATCCACGTGGGGGATTTGATGGCGATGGAGCGCCCGCGGCTTCGGGGGCGAGTCGACTGGGAAGGTTTCACGAGTCGGGTGGCTGGTCGCCGTGGACTGCGAGCCATGGAGATGTTGTCGCCTCGGGATGTCGATGTGGAGGTCCGAAATTTTACTTCAATGATTCAGGAATCTTTGGAGGAATCTACCACTTTTAAGGAATTAAAATTAAAAAAGCATCTCCCAAGTGATTTAAAACAGCTAATAGATGAGAAGAGAAGTGCAATAAAAAGAGCGAGGTTAATTCTACATCCTGGCGATCGCACTAGGGCGAACCAGATGAACAAGAGGGTCAGGTCGGCCCTCATCCAACACAGAAGTGAGGCCTGGTGCGATAGGATTCGTTCTCTTACTATCGGTTCCCTGTGGAGATTTAGTCGTGCGTTGCGTAGAGAAAAGACCAAATACACGAACAGACCAATCCATGGTCTTGATGGTTTAGTATACACGGAACGGAAAACGGCCAAGGCGCACGCGGAGTACTTGGAATCGGTTTTTCCGGAGCCTGATCACAGCGACGACGATGAGGAGTTTGAGAGGGTGGTCGCGTCGACTGTCCGGGATTTAGATACCGTGGAGTCTGGGGCGTTGATGTCCACAAATTCGGGTGAGGTTAAGACGCTCATTAATAAGACAAAGAACGATAAGGCGCCTAGGCACGATCGGATTAATAACTATGTCCTCAAGCAACTTCCAATGGAGGCAGTGATTGTTCTTACGGCGATAATAAATGCGGTCCTGGCGCTAAAGTATTTCCCAAAAATCTGGAAACACGCAGAGGTGATAGTTCTGCCAAAAAAAAAAAACAAAAATCCCGTGTGCCCACAGAACTAGAGACCAATTAGCCTCCTCTCCAGTTTCTCAAAAATAGCGGAGGCGGTAATTCTGAGCCGTCTGCGGAATGAGATAGTCGACATCGATCCAGTGCCTCCTAAACAGTTCGGCTTTCGAGTCGTACTTTCTGCTGACCTCCAACTGTTTAGATTCACGGATCATGTTCGAGATGCACTGGAGAGGAGGGAAACAACGCAAGCCGTTTTTGTTGACATGCATAAGGCCTTCGACTCGGTTTGGCATTTGGGGCTTCTGTACAAGTTGATTAGAATGGGAATAAACGCTAATATGGTGGAGCTAATACAGAGTTACCTGCGTGGAAGAACTTTTTCCATAAAAATGGGCGAGATCAGGTCTACGAATAGGCGGATGCGTGCGAGCGTACCCCAGGGCTCCCTCCTGGCCCCGGAACTATATATTCTGTATACACACGACATTCCTAAGGAGCCAGAGGTAGAATTGGTGATCTATGCCGACGATACGGTCCTGTAGTCGTCATGTCGGGACGAGGGAATTTTGACTAGGCGCCTTCAGGGAGCGTATAACGGGCTAAGTGGATGACTCTCTAAATGGAGAATGAAAGTAAGTGAGGCGAAATGTGTCGCGGCACGATTTACTTATCGTCTAAGAGATGCCCCGGCAAACATTCGCGCGGGGCAGATGCTCAGTGGCGTAACTACCAAATTTGGGCCCCCACACAAGATCTTTCAAAGATTTATTTATCATAACAGGAGTAAAAACATGGAAAATCGGAAGGACCTTTGGACCCCCTTGCGTCTAGGACCCCTACGCATTGCGTGGGTGTAGCTACGCCACTGCAGATGCTTCTCCCGTGGTCTACCTCGGTGAAATATCTGGGAATTATTTTAGATAAACGCTTGACTTGGAACGGGCATGTCGCGGAAATCAAGAGAAAGTTCTGCATGGCCCAAGGACTACTGATGCCACTAATAAGAAGAAATAGCGCTATGGACATCAAGGCGAAGCTACTTATATACACCTCAACGCTGAGACTTATACTCACGTATGCATCAATAGCGTGGTCCACGATAGCCACAAGCAAGATCGACACCCTGGAGGTCGAGCAGAGCAAAATCCTCAGACAGATCGTCTGCGCGCCGCGATATGTCCGGAATACCAGAAGATTCGGAGAGTTCCTGAAGCTGCACTCCAACAGGAGGAGTAAAATACCGAACGGAGAAGAGTGGAGCAACACCTGAAGGCTATCTGGAAGATATTAAACCTTTCAAACCATCTAACATAGAACGTAAACATGAGGACAAAGGGGCCAAAAGGCCTGAACGCCTAGCCCTGGTAACCCGAAGAGACGACGTTCGAGGCGGTCATTCGTATATTTCATGGATCCTTGTTGGTTGTTAGTAGCAACCGTAGACGGACAGAGTTGCCCAGGGACCTGCAGGCTTTGCATGCTACGCATTTGCCAAGTGACAAAACACACCTGTGTGATATTTAGCACTCAAGACATCTTTTCTGTCGATATTGTTGTTGGAGATTCTTCTGATGTTTGAGCAGATCGTCTAGAATACGTACTGTGGTACGGATATAATACTGGTCTTCATCCCAGATCCCGCTTAGCACCTCACAATAGTTCTGAGCCCATCGACATTGAGGTCCTTTCCACCCGCCCGAACGAGAATTCCCCGAACAAACCATGTCAATTGTACTGAACCCCGCCGAGCAGTGTGTCAATCGCACCTCTGCTTATGGGAGTTACTTTCAAATCCTTATTTCTTTGTATAACATCAGGAACTGTAACTAGGATCATTTGTTGTTAGTTTAAGCAACTTTATATGGCATTTGGTATAATTTCTAGTTGTTATCCTTAATTTGAGTTCGTATCACTTAGTGCATGCTTGATCGAGTACTTAGTTGTTTAATTAATTACGAAAAGTTAGGCCAAACGCTACTACCGCAAATAATGCACATATTTATTTGTCATTGCAGTTAATTTACCAAATGTAACCGAATTATGCAGATCTGTATTTATAAATCTAAACATTTTACCACTTGCTTCACTCTGTATACTCGGAGCTAGTTGTTACGTCCATAATAACATGCATAATTTTGTTCATAATTCGCAATATCATGACTATCCTACGTGGATTAAGGAGCGCATACACGTTCCTGGCCTTGGCGTTAATCTTTACAATAGGATACTTCATCGAGGAATTTCTCAATTTCCTGTAGCTGAGTGTAGATTCATTTTGTTTCTTATCGTTTTGTCATTGCTACTTTTGTATTATTACAGTTTATATTTTAGCTTTTCTATATTACTTCTCTTCGACGCCCTAAAAGGGCAAAAGGAAGAAGCGAAGAAGATATATTACTTCTTCTTTTTCTTTTTTTGACCTGCTATATTCACAATGTGTGACTTAATAACAAATAAAATTATTATTATTACTGCATCAATGTAACTGACGACGTTTATCGCTTTAGTTTCAAATAAAAAGTAAATTATTTAATGTTTTACGAAAAATTTAGGTGTGGTAACTGTTTGTGCTTAAAAATATATAAATAAGATAATAAATAATTATCGTGTGACTTCCTTTTTTCGTGTACAACAATGACGTCATAAGTTAAATAATTTAATCTTACCGTGCTTTACTGAACGGTATACTTTGGTTTACTATCTACATCCTTGTTTATTGTTTATACCGCGATATCTAATAACAGTATGATATAGTTTGAAAGGATTAAATATTACATTTTGGAGCTTTTTATTCTTCTTCACAAATTATTTTCGGGCGTTTTGGTTTACTAACGTCATTACGTCAGCTATACTTTCTAAACCGCAGTTTACTGCAGTGAACTTTGTTTATGTCGCCCAAAAATGCCTTTCAGTAATTTTACATACACTTATTAATGATTCATATTTGCCATTTGATCTGTCAAACTTGTTGAATATTTTGAATTTAAAATCATACTACATGTACGACCCCTTCTTACCTCTCCCTGAAAATTCTGAATGGTTCTTAAGGAGCTTTTTCACTGTATAGCGAGGCGACCGATTTGCATTCAGTGGCTGCCCAATCTATCATCGCCTTATTACCCAGGAGTTCGAATACCGGGTCACTGTCGTCGTGAAGAGTCCGTGCATGTGCAGACCACGCCTTTAGCGAAAACTTAATAAAACGATAACTACGTTGTTTTATTAAATCCTTGCTTCGTCCCTCTTATACAGTGTGACCCATTTCAAATGGAAGCACCCCTGTAAAACCTATATTTTATATTAAAATGAAACCACTTTTTGTTGAGTACATAGTGGATCAAAAAGCTTACTTCCACAAAAAATTTCAGAAGTTCATCTCAATTTTCAAGGCATACTATGATTATTTTTCGAAGTCGAAAATAGTTAAGTTTTATTAACGATTTTTTTATTAAAAATCTGACTTCACCACTGAATTCAGAAGGTCCTAAAATGGGAAAGCAGAATCGAGGCAGTGAAGGCCGTATTATTGCAATTTGATGATGTTGAATGCATTGAAAGCTTAAAAAATCATACGGAAGAATCAGACACACTCAGTGATTGTGATTCAAACGAAATGCTCAGCTTAGAATTTATCATATCATTACATTTATGGTATGAGATATTATCGCGTGTTAATATAATAAGCAAATTATGGCAATCTGTAGAAGTCAATTTAAGTATTGCTCTTGGACATTTGCGACTGGATCAAAGAATATCGACAAACTGGGTTCGAATAATGCTTGTCTGACGCTCGCCAATTTATTGAGAAAAGCAGCTATGATCTGCCAAAAGACTTTAAAAATGAAAGGGTAGCCAAAAAGAAAAGGATGTTCGATTATGAAAGCAGCGTTGAACCTATACAGTCTCCCAAAAGCCGGTACGAAACAAATTTTTTTAACACCATGATTGATTTCATAGTGAGCAATATGAATTCAAGATTTTTAGATTTAAATCAACATTTTGAAAATTTTGGTTTTCTCTATGATCAAATCAAGTTAAAAAATATTCCAAAAGAGCATTTATTAAAAAACTGTTAAGATTTACACACAGTCCTGCGAATTATATGAAGAATTACAAACAATGATCCCAAATTTACCAGACTTCATTAAGGATGTGAAACAGCTGCTCCAATACATAACAGAAAATAACTTAAAATAAATTTACCCAAATATTTATACTGTTATTCGCATTTTGTTAACAGTACCAGTATGTACAGCCTCTGCTGAAAGGAGCTCTTCAAAATTAAAACTATTAAAAAATCATTTTAAAAGTGCAATGGGTCAGCAAAGACTTTCAGCTTTGGCAGTTTTATCTATTGAAGCAGATATTGTATTTTAGCTAGATGACGATACAGTTACTAAGGAGTTCAGTAAGGCTAAAAGCAGGAAATTTCTGTTTCTTTAATTCTTTACTGTTAGTTTTTACTTAATAATGTTAGTTAAAGCGAAGATGTTTGTATTTTTATGAATAAAAAAATTGGCTATTTCAAAAAGTGTTTTTCTCTCTATAAAATTCCTCCTCTTGCGCCACCAGAGGACCTCGCAAGATTTATCTTGCCCACATCAAATTTAGGTCTTGCCCCGCCTCTGGCCAAAAGAGAGATTACAAATCCACATTTGTTAAATAAAATTTTCCTTGAAAAAAAGTTTCACAAAACTCAAAATATTCTTCATACTTTATCTATTATCTATTTTATTATATTCTGTTTTATTAGTCTCAAAAAATCTAAACAAGTCTCATTTGTACTAAGGATAACTTAAGCTATGTACATATCTTTTCTAAATAATGAATCATCCATGAATATGGATTCAGATAAGTTTATAGATAACTGTGTAATATCTTATCTAATACAAATAGATAACATTCTAAGTACTTTGTCCATAAACCATCTGACAAAGGTCTTAACCACAGGTCTGGATATGTATTACTGGACAGACTTTACTGGGGCGATACCTCGCGATGCAATTAGTTTCCACAATATCTATGTCGCGAGAGTAATAAGAAATGGTCAGTTGCCGGCCAGTTTGATAGGATACCAAGCTATCACGGAATGTTGTGGAAAGAAGGTGGTCCTAACTAAAGGCATAGAGGTAAGTATTATACAGTTTAAATTAAATCGTGTTGTACCCAAATTTAAAGTATCAGTAATCACTAATCACTCAGTAATCAGTACTGTATGACATATCAGATATCTTAGTATAATCTTTTCAAAATTATTGTTTACATACTCAACTGTACACCATGTAAGTTATCTAAATACAACGGCTATAAAATATTCACGTATTTGTAGACGGGCACTGTAAAAATTTACAACCCAAGCATTTATTAACATAAACATATGCATATGCATAGTTGAAATACTACAGTAAAACTGTTTTGATATCTATTTATTGATAATTACATTTGCAATATTAGTCCAACCTTATCATTTATCAATATTGCTTACACTTCCAAGAATCATAAAGATATCAATGTACTTTTCAGTATTTTTCACATTTAACTCTGGAATGCTACACTTACTTTTCGAACTTAATTCTGGGGTACCACCGTACCCCAAATAAAAAAGGCTATTTTGCATACATTTTTATATGAAAATAAGTAAATAACAACGTAAAGTACAACACTTAAAATGAATTTTTGTGCACTGGAAACTATTTTGCACAAGTTAGACAAATTTTCGTCTGATGTTGCAAACAAATGAAGGTTTTGCAGATAGCGCAGCTAACTCTAGATTTTCTATCTGCAGACCTTGGACAAAAAATGCACCTTCTTGAGCTAGCAGCAGGCTTTGTGTGCACTTCTTCTAGAGGGGATATTTGCAAAATATGGCATGTGGTTTCTTTATGATCGCGCTTCAAAATTAGAATTTCCAAACGACTTAGCATATGTGGTCTCACTAAATCAAGGGCAAGTTTTTTTAGATATCTTCAGATTTTTGATTATTTCTTTATCAGGTGCACTAGATCCTCGTAAAAGGATCATTGAATTAAGCCCAATAATATTTAGTAAATTTAGTAAATCAAAGCTGGTCCACCGTGTCAACGCCTCGTTTAATACCATTATAGAACTGTATAATATCAGGCAGTTCAACTATGTGTAGCTCATCTCCTTTTTCGTGTATCGTTGAAAGCATTGGAACAATTATCTTCTTACTTTTTGGTGGCCAATATGGCAACAATGTCAAACTTGCACCATAGCAAAACATTGCAGAATTTCTCTTTCACTCTTTGACATTTAGGAAGGATAGCGGTATTTCTTTTTTCTTACAGTACCAACTACTGTAATATTTTCTCTAATAGGCTTTTTGCTGTTTCTATGGACATAAACCGTCCATAGTTAAATTTCCGTTGGTTCCATGGAATGAAGAAGACAGTTTTTCGCAATAGTATTGTGCTATATCGGGTGTAGAACCTTTGCCTATATAAACTTCAGCATTAAGGACATAATATGTCCTGGCGTCATTACACATCAAAATTTTAATCCCATATTTATTTGGTTTTGATGGAATATACATTTTAAATGAACATTGGCCCCGAAAACCGACCAGCTGCTCATCAATTGTCGTGTAAAGGTACATAGCAAATCATTGATTTTATTTATTGATCTCTTAAATACATCACGAAATGCTGCTAGTTTGTCGTTCGCTTTTCGTTAAACCCTAGTATACGTGTCATCGAACCGGAGGCAGTTCATTAGAAATCTAAAACGCGACTCAAGCATTGTTGCTCGAAATATTAGTATTTCACCGTCTTTATCGAAAAGTTCTTTGGTAAAGACTACACCCATCTTCATCACTCCATCATAATACAACAAACCGAAGAAAGCTTCAATTTCCACACTGGTAGTTGCCCTAGTGTATGAAGGCTTTTTGGCTTGTGGTGTTTTTTCAGTTATATCATTAGTGTCTTCCGTTTTATCGGCATACTTTGATTTTTGAAATTCGATTTCTTTATTAGTATATTCTGTGATCAAATCCAGATTTTTTGAGTAAAACATAATCACCACGCTTCTAGACCTGATTTTATATTTCTAGACTCGTTTTTGTTGCCAGATAGATGCACAATCAGATTTCTTTTTGGTGTTTGGTGATCGGTCCACATAAATCCGGTTTTTCCTTTCAGTTTAGCAGCAACATTTAAAATCTTAACTTTTGATTTAGTCGCATCATGTGGCTCTGTCAAAGGAATGTTGCCTTCCGGATCGGAAACTGATATTGGAGGATCTGAAGAAGTAAGTTTTCTAGGAAAAAATACAGATTATTTTTCCTTTTCGGAATCTTCTCCTTCGTCTGTGAAGTCTGGTATTACTGCATCGTTTTCATCATCTTCATCCTGAGAGCCCTCTGAGTCAGGATCGTAAAGTATTTTATGTATTTCAGAAATATCTTCATCCTTTGTTAGGTCAAAACACTTTTTTGGAACCGCCATGACTGTGATCTGAAACAAGGAAAGCATTATTAAAAAATGTGTTATGGTTTCGTTGTACAATTTACTGTTTGTTAATTCATACAATAATATTCAAATAAGTGATGAGTTATATATACTTACATATAAACAATAAACTAATCTGCTATACTGGGGTACATCTGTACCCCAAATATCAAATATCTTGAAATCACAAAACACGCAACACACAACCAACAGCGCGCACGAACTGACGTCAGGCAAGCATACACTATCTAAGCGCTCAATAATATATTGCCATCTGTTAGTGATTAGCAACGCTTTTCAAATATGTTGGGGTGCAAGTGTACCCCGAGTAGCATTCCAGGGTTAAGCCTGGCACTTTTACCATGACTTTACAGAATGTATGATTTAGGTTCTATGTGATTCAAATAAAACCAACTTCATATGGGAGCACGTTAACATAGGTTCTCTAACCGGCAGCAAGTTAAAGGATCTAGTGTTAGGTGGTTTTGAAGATGGCAGTGAGCTGTATATAGGAAAAATTTTCCACGAAGGAAAATGGAAAATTGGGAAGGTTTTCCCCGCTACCTCGAGATATAAGGGTTTCAGAGGCTGGAATGATAGTGATGGTAGTTGCTATGTAGCCGAGGACTTTGAAGTTCTAAGGTATCCATCGATGTGTGCAAAGCCATGTTGACAGGAACATCAATAGGACATGCAGAATGTTATTATATTTACTAAAATGTGTAAAAAATATAATTTTTAAACGATCAATTTTAGTTTTTTTTCTGTCTCACTAGAGGTATAATATAAGTTTTCATGTGTTTCTATAAATCGGACATATAGGTGTCCCAATATAAAATTGCGCCTATTGTGTAAACAGTAAGGATCTAAACTTTTCTGATGACATAATATTTCTGATGACATAATAGACATCTTAGGGTATCAAAAATTAATGCTAATATAGCTCATGGTATTGGTGGAATCATTCCCGGCAAAAAACAAAGCGAGGAAAGGGACAGGACATCGTAACCCGCGGACATGTTTCTACCTACTCGGCGTCATCAGCGCGGTTCCGTACGTGTCCTTTCCTCGCTATTGTTTTTCACCTCTCGGGTTTATGTCGCTATTTTCCATAAACAGCATTAAGATATATCTCCCCACGCCACCTAGCGTCGAGAAACATAGTCATGCCGTCCAGAGAATAGCGACAACAACTCGGGATGCAGACTCCCACCACCTATCGAGCAGCTCCTGGTCTGCTTAACGCAAGATGGCATGGGGTCTAAGCGCCGCGTGTCTACACCTTTAAACGATTCCTCAGGCTTACCATGATGTATTAAAAATACACATGAAAAGATTGCCTAGTAACAATAACCAAAAAATTAATACTAACATAGCCCATCGTATTGGTGGAATCATTTCCGGCAAAAAAAAAAAACAAAGCGAGGGGAAAAGGACAGCGTAACCCGCGGACATGTTTCTGCTTGCTCGGCGTCATCAGCGCGGTTCCGTACGTGTCCTTTCCTCGCTATTGTTTTTCATCTCTTGGGTTATGGAGAATAACGACATAAACCCGAGAGGTGAAAAATAATACCGAGTGCCCTCCATTGCAAGTAGCTAATTGGACACAAAATTTTGAATCATTTGTTTAAAAATTACGAGAAACCGCTTGGATGCAATATCCAAATGCAGGAGTCGCGTTTAACTGTAATCTCTTTTACTTTCGTTGTTACATACACGTCGATGCAGATACAAATGAGATATTGCCTTTATGAATGGCAACAGAGCATTCGAGTCTCACTGATAGATCGCATCCAATCGCAGTATATCATAAAGCGAGCAGCGGTACGCACGCTTGTCCGCTCAATCACGTCATATTATAATTCAACGCCTTCTGACAAAATGTACTAATATAGAATTACTGCGTAATTTTTCTGTATTCTCAGATTATGTTAAAAAGTACAGCTTCTTATATTCATTTTGTTGCTGCTATACGATGTAGGAGAACGAAAAACTCATTCTAAGCAGGAAAATAAACAACGATTCTTATAAAATTAAACTAAAGAAAAATAAATTCTATAATTATAGAAAATAAATTGAAATTCTAATGTTACTTCATTACGGAGAAAAATCTCCTGGCAATATTGAACGTTGTAACTTTTGTATTTGTTACGTTTCAAAATACGTTTCACAATACTTCTACTAATACCAATTTCGTCTTGCCGGCTAAAGCAAGGTTCGCCAATTTCAACTAACGAACAAACCCTCACTTCTCTCTCCTCCCGTTCGGGATGCATTAGAGGGATTTGAGGCTGTTCGTGTATTTGTTGGCATTTATTGCAGTTCGCAAAATACCATTTAATGATCTGCACCATCTCTGCGGTTGTATAAACTAACATAATGTAGTCAAAATCCACGATCTTGTTAGAACCCTACGAGCGCACAGAAAGATAGATAGTGCGTCAGATAGGCTACAGCAGTTGTGCGCGGTGTAAAGGTTTGTTTGTCAGCTACTAATAATACTGGATACGGTTTTATATAACTTTTATTAGATACGTTTTCATATATATCTTGACAACTCTCTTTTTTCGCCCCAACCACTCCCTTATCCCACATTTCTCCGCGTTTCATTCACACAGTGTCATCATTCATACATATACGCATTCATAAATGTTAGTATCACTACACATCTCCTTTTTATTTTATTTTATATAAAGTCTTTCAGGTATCCGGGTACCTTCCTTTTTCTGCCGCTTCGTCGCACTTCACTGTTGTCTTTGTAATTGTCCTTTCTTCCTTTAGGATCTCCAGTTCTGACTTTATCATCTTTGTGGGAATCTTCTTTCTTTTTATTCGGCAATTTCTTCAGATGGAAACTATGACGATTTTTCGTTGTATTCTTCCTTCCTCTTTCTCGTTCAAAATCCATATCCTGTCATCATTTTTAAAGTTTTCTCTTACACGTACCCTATGTTATAGTTATTTCTTATCTATATTTGTAGTAAGGTAATATTTCCATTTCACATTTCTTCTCCTCTGGTCATCCTTCTTGTACGTATCTCCTCATTTTCTCAAATATGGGTCCCTCGGTCATGTTTTCGATAAATACATTGTTTATTGTATATATCCTAATTTTGACTAATATATCTTCGTCGTCTAATCCGATGCTTAAAGGCGAACGATTTAAGCTATCTGGAGCAGTCAATTCTTTACCGGGCACATATGTCACTATATAGTTGTATGTCGTCATCTTGATACGGAGCACCTGTAATCTTGCTGATAAATTATAAATTGGTTTCTTTATTAAAATTTCGATCAATGGTTTGTGATCGGTTCTGATTTCGAAGTGTTTCCCGATAAGGAATTGATTAAAGCGATTACACGTAAATACTATTGCTAAACATTCTTTCAGGATCTAGGCGTAGCGTTGTTCAGCTGCGCTCAGCGATTTAGAACAGTATGCCACCGGCCTCCATGTTCCATCCGTCTGTAGTTGTTCCAATATTCCACCTATTCCATATGCTGATGAATCCGCTGAAATTCTTGTTCGGTAATTGATATTATAGGCCGCCAAAATTGGCAATGTTGTTAAAGACTTCTTCAATTCGTCGAAACATTTCTGTTGTGGCGTGTCCCATAAGAACTCTCTATTTTTGTGAAGTAGTTCTCGTATAGGTTGTGTTTTGCTTGAATAATTGTTAATAAATTTTGTAATATAGGTGACAACCCCTAAAAATCTACGCACTTCTGTTACGTTCCTCGGTTCTGGGAATTTTATGACACTTTCAATGTTCTCAGGGTCAGCTGAAATACCTTCGTCGAACACTAAGTATCTCAAGTACTTAATTCGCGTTTTTCGAAATTCACACTTATTGAGATTTAATGTCACTCCGTAGTTCATCAATGTCTAACACTTTATACAGTTTCTTGTTATGGTCCTCAATGTCTCGTCTTGAAACTATGATATCGTCCGCGTGCACTAACACACCTTCAAGTTTACATGTATCGATTATTTTCTGAAGTGTTCGTTGAAATATTTCTGGTCCACTGGATATACCGAACGGACATCGTAAGTATGCGAATCTACCAAAAGGGGTTATAAAAGCCATATATTTCAATGTACTGTTTGTAAGCGTTATCTGGTAAAAACCGGATGAACAGTCTAATTTTGAATACATTTTTCCATCTTGTAGCTTACTCAATGTCTCTTCCATTGATGGTAATTGGTACACTTCTCTCTTTACACTCTTGTTCAATTCAGTGAAGTCGGTACATATCCTAATTCTTTCAGTCTTCTTATTTGTTACGACCATTGGAGCACACCAGTTAGTTGGATCTTTGATTTCGATGATAACTCCTTCGTCAACCATTTTATTCAACTCCTTCCTGACCTCTTCTAACAGTGGTAACGGTATCCTTCGAGATGTAGCAACCGCATACGGTTCTGCGCCTTCTTTTAGTTTAATATCATATTGGAATTCTTTTATCTTACCTATGCCCATGAATACGTTATTAATTCTTTTTTTCTACCTTTGATTTAAACTCTTCGCATGAGATCTCTGGTTGATTAATTTTTACCACCCTACCTACTTTTATTTCAGTGACTGCTTTCAAATTTTCTTGCCTCCATTCTACCATTTTTAATTCTTCGATGGCTGATCTTCCTAATAGGTTTTCTTTTGTCTACTACATACATTTTCATTTTCTTTTGAACAGTCTTGCATTCTTGCGAAAAACTACGCAAGAACTTTTTGACAAAATTGTGACATCGGCACCTGTGTCAATTTTAAATACCGTTTCTATCCCTTCTATTTTGACTTTCGCAATCCATGGTCTTACGGTCTCTATGCTATTGATGTGATTTACTTCTAACGTTTCTTTTGAACTGTCTGACTCTCCAGATTCTTCTGATTCCTGTTTGATTTCACGTACTTTTCCTGTCTTGCACATTCTCTTGTAGTGTCCCATTGCACCGCACTCATTACATTTTACTTTAATAGCTGGGCACTTCGGTCGGGGGTGACTTGGTTTAGCACCGCATCTAAAACACTTGATATTTTGTATGTACTATTTTCTTTTCTTCGAATTTCCTTTTATGTTCTTGGTGCTGAGTCTTTTGTTTTATTTTAATCAAGTCAATGTCCTATCCTCCTTCCATTTTGCGTCCTAACACAGTACTCTGTATTTTTATATTTTCTGCTTGTTTTATTTTTCGATTGTCTTCTTTAGGTCTAACGTATCATCTAGCTACAGAATCTCTGATAGTTTATGGTCCCAGATGCCAACGATCAGCCTGTCTCTAATCAACTCATCTTCTAAACAACCATATTTATATGTTTTTGTCATTGCAATAACACCAGCAATATATTCAGTACCTGTTTCTGTTTCCGTCTGCTTTCGCATATTGAACTTTGCACGTGTATAAATAATATTCATTTTCTTTTCAAAGTGCTTATTGAAGGCATTTATCAATTCATTGTATGTAGTGAAACTATTTTCTGTTTTTTGGATTGTTTCGAATATTTTGCTTACTTTCGGTTCCACATGTAATAATATGTTGCTCTTTTGAACCTCCTGTGATTCGTTTTCTAAATTTACAGCTTTTCTGTAACAGTTGTAATATTCAATGCACGTATTCTATTCCTCGCTATTGAAAGAGAATTTCTCAGGGGCTGGCGCATTTAATTTGGTGACACCGTCCCCAATACTTGCATATTTGAAATTAATGATTGCAATTCTTTCATTTCGTTTTAACACTTTATCACCTGACACCATGTAAAGGTTTATTTGTCAGTTACTAATAATACTGGATACGGTTTTATATAACTTTTATTAGATACGTTTTCATATATATCTTGACAATTCTCTTTTTTCGCGCCCACCACTCCCTTATCTCACATTTTTCCGCGTCGTCATTCACACAGTATCATCATTCATACATATACGCATTCATAAATATTAGTATCACTACACACGTGGTGAGGCTGGCCGCCGGGGATAAATGCAAGCATGCCATATCGCGCTACGTACAATATCTCTCAAATACCAGTGAAATGTTGACCAATGTGTATATACATCTATGCTCGCTGTTTGTAGAATAGAAATTTCAAGTCAAATTAAAAATTCCGATTTATTGTGTGACGAAACCACAGATGTAGCAAATTGGTGTCAGATGCTAACTACATTTAGATACATCTTCAATTGCAGAATTTATGAGCACTTTTGGGGATTTAAACGAATTTAGGCTGGGTAGCATTCAGACATACATTAAAAACAAATACTCTTGTGCACATTTTTTTATAATCGCGCCGCCCACGTCAAACAGTCACGAATCCCCACTAATCGACTACCTATTCTATTTACATCTTGTAATGTTAACCTAAAAAAAGCAAATCACAAATGTCGTTTGTACTGAGCACCAATAACTTAAGCTACATATGTTTTCATAGATAACTAATCATTGCAGTGGAATGTGGGTGTAGATAAATTTGTAGATAACTATTTATAATAAATATAAACAAATATCTAATCTAATAAAAGTATATAGATAGCGTAGTAACGTACATACGAAAGATTTCTCTAAACATTCCTAGTTCTTTGCCCATAAATTATCCAATATAGTTACTAATCGCGGGCTTCGAGATGTATTACTGGAGAGACTTTACAGGAAAAATACCTTATGATGCAATTGGTTGTCATAATATCTATGTCGCGAGAGTATTAAGGAATGGTCAGTTACCGGCTAGTTTAATAGGAAACCGAGCTATCACGGAATGCTGTGGAAAAAAGGAGGTGCTAACAAAAGGGATAGAGGTAAATATCAGAGTTTAAATATGATTTTCATTTCAGCCAAAGGATACTAAATTTAAAGTGATTAAGCAAAATTTAAAGTACAAGTACTGTATGACATGTTAGATACATATCTCTATAATCTTTCCAAAATTCCTGTATTCAACTATACACCATGTACTATACATGTATCTATCTAAATGCCACGGAAATAACATATTCACACATCTGTAGACGAACACCGTAAAAATTTGCTGCTTATGTATTTATTTAATATTTATTTAGAGAGTACAGGATAAATCCTATTCTATCTTTGTCATAATTTTGTAAATTAAATATTACTTGGTGATAATTTGTCAAGTGGGAAATGTCTCGACTTTTGAGTTGAATATACTTTTGAAGGTCATAGAGTTAGGCTTTAGAACGTGAATTCGCATGGCGGATTCGACGTTGTAATATGAGGCTTGTTCCAACAGAAATCACAAACTAGTCAAAGGCGATTCGATTGGCTGAAAACAATTCGAAACTGTTACGTAGGCTTCCACGGTCGTCAATAACACTATACTGTTGGTTTCCGGGTTGGAATCGCATTGTTGTCGTAGTTTTTGCCGTCGTCCACACTCCTATGGGACATGTTCAGGGCTGTTACTGCACACTGACTCAATCAGCAAAAGCTACGACAACAACGCGGTTCCAACCCGGAAATCAACAGTATAAAATCCGAAACTGTTTTCTGACTGATTTCATACTATATGATTAGCTTTGACTAGTTATGATTTCCGTTAGAACAGAGCTATGTTATTTTTAGAGGAAATTTAATTGAAATAATTTGAAATGTTGTCTATTATGCAAGGTGTCTCGTAATTGGCCGTGATACTTAACAATTGCTATCGTGAACAAAGGAGCGAAGCGACGTTACTAGAGCACTGGACGGGCCTATTTTTCACGGCCCGGCCCGCAAAACATTCTCGGCCCGTCAGGCCCGTACAATTTTAGGCCCGGCCCGCAATGAAAAGAGACCACCATCTTTCTGTTTAGTTCAAATCGCCGTTGAGTGAAGACACATTTGGTGTGTCTTAACGTTTAAACTTTATTTCAATGCGTGACGCGCTACCATAGAAGGTTCGCGTAACGTCAAAAATCTGGGGTTGGCTTCTCTTCTATCAATTTAATTTTCGTAAGACGTTAGTATTTGCTGTTTATTTTATTGTAATCTGCTGAAGCAGTGTTTAAGGGACTATCCCGGATCTAACAACCGTGAAAATTAATTAATTTAGTTAGAAAACAATTTCTTTGAATTCATAACATTACAGTATATTCTTATATTTGTGATACTAGAGTAAAACTATTCTGACATCAGATCTGATTCAGAAACCTACACATTTATTGATAATTACATTTACAATGTTAGTCCAATCTAATCAATATTGCTTATACTTCTAAGAATCATAAAGATATCAATGTATTTTTTAGCATTTTGCACATTCGTTGTTTGATTTAGGTTCTATGTGATTTAAACAAGACGAACTTCGTATGGGAGCACGTTAACATAAATTCTCTAACCGGCAGCAAGTTAAAGGATCTAGTATTAGGTGGTTTCGAAGATGGCAGTGAGCTCTATATAGGAAAGGTTTTCCACGAAGGAAAATGGAAGATTGGGAAGGTTTTCCCCGCTACTTCGAGATATAAGGGCTTCAGAGGATGGAATGACAGTGATGATAGTTGCTACGTAACTGACGACTTTCAAATTTTAAGGTATCCATCGATTTGTCCAAAGCCATTTTTACAGGACCAACAGTCTACTTAAAAACAGCAATGGGACATACTGAATTTTATTATGTTTACTAAAAGATGTAAAAATATATATTTTTCTAATCTTCAATTTTATTTTCTCTCTATCCTGCTATAGTTAATTCTTTTTACGTATCTCTATCTGGTTGCAACAAACAAGGGAACATCCCGAACCCGTAAATTCCAAAAAAATTGAAACTTTGTGGAGAAGTAGTCCTCACCTCAAGATGTTCGAAGCCATTTTCCTTATCGGCCCAATTTCGTTTTAAGAGGGTGCAACCACCCCAAAAATTTTACTTGATTTTCGGTTTTTTGAGAATGATTCGATAACGGTTGGACCAAATACATCAAAGTTATATGTCAAAACAATCATCTCTTTAAGCTCTATTACATATGTGAAAACAGCATAGTATTTCTATTTAAAAATTTGGTGGTGCCTTCCCCCACTCCTTCATGAATGAACCTATTCAAATGCCATATTGTGGATGTTATACAGCCCTTCAAGCAGTTATTAAAAAAATGAGGAAAATGATATTTAATATGTCGTCTTTGGAGACTGTGAAGGAATGTAACATAAATTTTGATGTTTTTAGATAGATATGTTTTAGAAAACAGAAATATAGATAAAAATGAATTAATATAATAATATTGCATGCCTTTCGGATGTTGATATTACAATTCATAGTGGTAGAAAGATTTATTCAAACTAACACATAAAATACATATTATGACACATTTTGTAATATATGGCTTATGTATACATGTGTATATATAATATATACGCTAGTAATTACTTAATTTGTATGATAATGCATTTCTTCATAAAAATGCTTAAAGCACAATAAACTGTTGCACCAGGAACACCATATTATAGCACGCGCTCCACATATGGAACATCGCGATGGAATTTGAAAATCTTCTGTGAAGGCAAAAGTGACAGGATTATCGAAACCTTCGCAATATAAGGTTTTACTTCTTATATGAAATTTGATTTAACTCTGCCGTGTCTGTACCATATGAACGGGTTATAAATTTGGTAATTTTTCTAGAAACTCCTGTATACTTTCTTGAAGTTCCATAACCAATGTGGGGATGCTCTGAAATTTGTTGATCCGATTTCTTCATTGGCTTCCATAGCCCATTTACCAAGATCTAACAGCTTCAAATGAACGTCGTTTTATCCCAGATTTCCAGAAGGCAACAGCCTTTGTCTTATATTCTAAATCGACAATATCTCCTTCTTCTGGTGCACATTCTTCTTCTTCAAATTGTATAACTTCTAAGACTTCTTCCCGCGAAGGTGGATATCTATCATCAACAAATTCTACAGAATGTGGCCTAAATTCTTGCAAGAATTCTTGTGTTACGTCGTTATCTACTTCAAAGGTTATATCGTCCCGAGATCTAATTAATATATTCTTCAATACGTCGTGCATTCCACTTTCTTCATTGTTGAAAACTATTGGACGATTATCATTTGCGACATTAAATGTCAGTATTAGTAATCGAGCTACATTTACTGGATTTACTACCATTCTTGAACCAGTCCTCTAATTCTCACAGTCAAATGCGATATTAAAAAGTTACAAAAGTGAATTTTCTTATATACTTATTTTTATCCAAACAAATCAACAATTTTAAACTATTACATGTTAACTATTACTCACATTAAAGATTATTGTACCTATTATAAGTATAAGTCATACATTATCATTATTATCATATGTATGTACAGCTGTCGTCGCATTATATCTGTCTTCGTAAGTATCATTAAAAATTTACAAATTCATATATCGAATTTTAAAGAATTAATAAACTCGTTGCATAAATTATTTTATCACATTGATTGTGTGTCAGTAATAGAGATATCAGAAATACGTGTGCACATCGAAGGTAATACATTATTCACACAATATCTGCGGATTACCTTTAACATATCTTTGCTTTGCACGGGCATTGACTATTACATAAAGCGACGTATCGTGAGGCAAGTTTTATCCTTTTCTAATAATTATTTTACAAAAAGTGAAGTAGGTTCTTGAAACTGCTTGAAGGGCTGTATAACATCCACAATATGGCATTTGAATAGGTTCATTCGTGAAGGGGTGGGGGAATGCACCACCAAATTTTTAAATACAAATACTACGCTATTTTTACATATGTAATAGAGCTCAAAGAGACGATTATTTTGATATGTAACTTTGATGTATTTGGTCCAACCGTTACCGAATTATTTTCAAGAAACCGAAAATCAAGTAAAATTTCAGGGGTGGTTTCACCCTCTTAAAACGAAATTGGGCCAATAAGGAAAATGGCTTCAAACATCCTCGCGTGAGGACTACTTGTCCACAAAGTTTCCATTTTTTTTAGAATTTACGGGTTCGGGATGTTCCCTTGTAAGTAGAATAGCTATGCCGGTTCTAGACCAAAATCCCATAAGATTTAGCATAGAAGTCTAAATTCACTTTTTATCTCTACCACTTCTGCCTCAGACATGTCACGTGACTCATATACTCCACCCCTTGGAGGGAAATTTGAAACGGGAAGCTGTCAGGTGTAAGACCACAGGTAAGAACTGGGACCAATGTTGGACAAAGTTACAGAATTTATAGCAGAAATGCCTGACCTAAATTATGATGGCGTTAAGATTCAATGTGTAGTTTGTAATATCCCTTTAATGTGTTGGTCCAAAAGGGATTGTCTACGTCACGTAAATAGTAAACAGCATTCTTCAAAAAAAATTGCACACGACACTGACAAATTTAAATTTAATTTATGTGTTACTTTTATTGCATGTAATCTACCGTTTTATTTACTAGACAAGGAAGCATATGTCTTCTTTTGGAATAAATATTCGGACTGCAAATTACCAAGTCGGGCATCTTTACAAAGAATTGTGCCATCTGCTCGTGAACATGTTGAAAAAAGAATTAAATCGGAGTTGAAAGATAAAAAACTGTGGTTATGTGTGGACGAAACAACAGATCGTAAAAAACATTCTGTGGTTAATGTGATGGTACATACAATGGAACCACATCAATCGTCACCTTCAATTCTATTAGCTTCCAGACGAGTACAACAATGTACTGCCGAAGTAATTTCAAAGTTAGTGTTAAATACATTGGAAAAGTTTGAACTTTCAACAAACCAACTGTGGATGTTTATGAGTGATGGTGTTGCAAACATACTTTCTGTAGGCCGGTCTCTTAAAAAAAAATTGTGCTAACATGTTACATATTACGTGTAAAATTCATGCTTTCAATCATGTGGCAGATAGTATTAGAAAATGTTATCCTGAGGTAGACGCTTTAATAGCGCATACAAAAGCAGTGTTTGTCAAATCCCCAAAATGTATTCGCAAATTTCACAGACTGTACCCCCGTATGTCTGAATCACCAGAACCTATTCTTACACGTTGGGGAACATGGTTACAGGCCGCGTTTTATTAACATAAATGTTTTGAGAATATTAAGAACGTGGTTTTACAATTCGATCCAAAGGAAGCTGCGGCTATCAAGGAAAGCCAGTCGAAATTTCAAAATAGTCAGGTTAAAATGGATTTAAAAACTATTCAGAACAATTACTTCGGACTAGTGGAGGTAATAGAAAAATTACAAAATCCTTCGGTGTCGTTAGTGGAATCTCTGCAAATAGTGCAGCATGTTCACGCACAGCTATGCGCGGTAGAAGACGCAAAAAATGTTTGTGTTCTAGAAAGGTTTGGAAGTGTTTTAGAGAAAGATTCTGATTTTGACACATTAAGACAAATTTGTGAAGGTGCGTCAACAGAACCGTTAAGTTATTCCAAAGATTATTTTAATTACGCAAATATAACGTCACTAGTTGTAGAACGTTCGTTTTCTGCATATAAACACACTTTTTCCTTACACTGCACTCGGTTTGCCGAAACAACTGTGGACACATGTTTAATGTTGCAGATATTTAACAGACATTATTCACTTTGTGATTTCATGGAAGACTCTTAAGACGGTAAGTGTTTGTGCACGTATTATATTTTATTTCTGACTTTTATGCGCCCGCCACTAGCTGTTGGCGCAAATTGAGCAACTCTAGTAATGTGTGAGCCTATTGTTATTCTTTTTGGAAGTAAGTAAAATACCAATACTAAGACATTTATTAATTTGATTTTTTAAGAATTGAATTGGTTTTCTTGTATATACGAATCTGCCTTATCTTAATCCAAATAAGTTTTATTTATCTTGTAACGCAGCAAAGTTTATTATTTTGTCATAACGACTAAATTGTAATATGTTGCTAAATATATGTCAGTAGCGGTGTCTGATGACGTAAACGGGAGGGAGCAGGCAATGATTCCATTTCCTCCTGTATTTCCGTTGCATGGTATAATGTACACAATATGCAAGGAAAACACACACTACTGCTGTATGTTCACATACAGTATGATTTTATGAAAACAATCCACCTGAAATATTTCAGAAACTAATACGAAAACAAGATTTCTAAAAACACACCTACTTTGATTGTAAGGGGATGTTTTGACTTATGAATCGTACTTATGACGTTTACATCTGCATCTCTATGAATACCCCCTCAAACATTTTTAAATTAATGATCTATCGTCTGGTGCCTCAAATGAAAGCTTATTCTCCAAATAAAGCGCCAGTAAAAAAAATATTCAGAAACTGAAAAGTTAAAAGTTTGATCTAGATTACGAAACTGACAATAGGCGACGTCAATGACTATAATAGCCTGATGGATGACATTTGTCGAAATCGATCGCTAAAAATAAAATAAAAAATCCACTTGGTCAATAATGATATCAAGGACTATGGGGTAGTATAGCAAACAACACGAAGTATCCGGACCACTCCTCACCACACAAAATATTAATCAAATTAATCCGGAACAGCTGTTTCGAGGGCTCCTGGGCACCTCATTACCAACCGAGTGACCGAATAAATATGAACGAGCAACACAAAACAATTCTAATATAAATCTGATTCTATCATACTTGTTTATCCCTCTCTCGGGAAAAGATATACGTATTTACAAAAGATATATGTGTTTATAAGTACCTGACCATATGCGGAGTATATACGGAACGAAAAAGGTCCGTGTCTCTTCCACCCTCATAAAATAGAGCAAGACACCGACACGTACCCTCTCGTTAAATGTGTTCTTCTGTCTATGGATTTTAATTCTAACCATGCAAGATGTACAGGGTGCGACAATATAGACTTTTGTCAATGCAGCACGTAATATAAAAAACGAAAAAACATGGTGGTTTTACTCTAGTAAATCGAAAAGACAGGAGTAATGAAGAGGTGGAAGATCTTTGTTTAGTAGGTTTCAATTCTTTTTTATATATTCAGTGTGTCCCCGGATGGACTGAACAAGAGGAAAAAAAATTATATTTGTAACTTAACGCAAAAATGTAATTCTTTATAAAATGTTTTGCTTGTCTCAAAACCACCAATTCTGAAACAAAAACTAGAATATTCTTTTTAGCAGCTGTGAAAATTACAAAAACACACTTGAGCTAAAGAAAAACATTTTATTTTATTAAACGTGGTATCCTCCAACCTCTACACACTTTTCAGCTCTACGTACAAATTCTTTATAAACATTGTGGATCATATCTTCACTGATTGAATTAATTTTTTGTTTTAAAATTTCGATATTGTTATCCAAATTAGTATTATAAACATGCTGTTTAACATATCCCCATAAAAAGAAATTCAATGGGCTTAAATCAGGGGAAAGGGCCGGCCAATTGACGGGTCTGTAACGACCTATCCATCTGTTTCCAAAATGTTCTTGCAGATAATTTCTTACCAACACAAATACGGAATGACATTGACAAATAGCACGTAACTTGATTTACTTGTTATGTGACTAGGTTATCATGGAAGATAACAGGATAATCTGATTTAATCAAAAACATGAAAATTTTTGTGTGTTTTTGTAATTTTCTCAGCTGCTAAAAAGAATATTCTGATTTTTATTTTAGAATTGGTGGTTTTGAGGCAAGCAAAAAATTTTATAAAGAATAACATTTTTGCGTTAAGTTACAAATAAAAATTTTTTCCCTCTTGTTCAGTCCATCCGGGAACACAGTGTATAGTTTCAAATGCATCTAGCTCACGAGGCGAGGTTACGTTCTTAATCAATTTCAGGTTTTCTAATTTAATATTATGCCCGGTTTCGTTTATGTGTTGTGTTACACTTGATGCTTCTAATTTGCCGTACCTGTAGCATCTAATTTTTTTTGTGTGGTGATGAGTGTGCCGATACTTTCATGTTGTTTGCAATCCACTTGGTATTAAAATGAATCTATATTCATTTACCCTTCTGACAATAAGCCTTTAAACATCTAGATAGGCGTTGGTAATAACAGTATTTCATTACAATTAGAATAAACAAGAACTGCTCAAAATAAGCACAATTTGTCTCCATGCATCAAACTCTTGCCTTATTTCTTCAAAATTTATTAATGCAAATCAGTTGATGGTTGCAATGGTTGAGGCTTAACAATTACTTAAATCAAAGAAAAAAACGAAAGGAGAACCTAACAGAGGCGTATGTCAGTGCGCAACTGGGAAAGACGGTTGCCACCGTTCGAATAGGCAGTTCAACACTTTAACATCTGTGCTGTGTTGCACACTATTGTAAAACATTAACCCATTATATGTAGTTTAAAAAAAGATTTGTGAATATCTTGAAAACTATTACAAATAGGTACGAGCTCTATCCAGCTTCGGTTGGCCCACACACAAAATTTGTAGTTTTGTTGCCATTTATCGCTCAAGGAGCAAAACCAGCCACTACAATGTAATATCTAAGACAAAATATGCTATGTAGAGGACTTTAAGAAAGATTTGGGTTCAATGGAACGTGTTGTCTCATAAAAAATCGAAAATATTAAAAAAATGTGGTTTTATTGCATTCTATTACCCAAGTACTGCTAACGATGAGTATTAAGGTGGCTATGGAAACAGCGCTTTTTTATGGAAATGACGGTGACAGATGTTTCGATTGTATAACAGTTAATTGATAGTGCAACTGTTGTCAATAATGGGCAGAGGAAAGGTAATTGATGAAAAAATTCGATCAATTATTACTAATTTACACAAATCCGGAAAATCAAACGGCGAATTCAAAATATTGTAAAATTGTACAAATCAAACGGTTCAGCTGCCCAAAAGCCCCGATATGTGAAAAAATCCAAATTAATAGAGCGTCGTCGTTAGTGGAGTCGCTGCAAATAGTGGACGGAGTACATACACTGCTACGCACTATACATGACGCAAAATATAATTGCATTTTGGAAAAGTTGGAGAGTATGTTAAAGAAAGATTCCGATTTTATCACATTAAAGCAAATTTGTGGTGGTGCATCGACTAATCCATTAACTTAATTCAAAGAGTGTTTTAATCATGCATGGATAACATCCGTAGATATCGAACGATCTTTTTCAAGATATAGACACATTTCTTTCACCACGGCGAACATCGTTCAACGAGACAACTGTGAAAACATATCTAATACTGCCAACTTTTCGCGACTCTTGCCCACTGGGTGATAATACTGATAATGGTGCTTTTACTTTTAATGTCCGGTAATTCCCATGCAGCCCGCCAACCTACTTGATAACGCTGCTTAAGAGGGTGAGTGTTTCACAACTTTTCAGATATTATAATTCTTGACTGGTTCTGTTATTATTATTCGATTTATTACTTATTATTTTGTATTGTATTTACTCAAGGAAGCGCCAGTATTTGTGCTTAATACTAATGTAAAATGTGCCCGAAATTTAAAATGTGTTACTTGAGCGATTAAACTAGGGTATATAAAATATTAATTGACATACCTATATATAAGAAATATTTGAAAAATATATTAAATAATTATTTAAAAAATGATACGATAAACATTAGAAAATCATATTACATACATATTATAAAACAATATTTAAAAAACTATCGTTTGCAATATATAAAAAAATTATTTTTAATATTAATTTAATATTTTTGTGTTACTTATAATTCTAGATAAGCATAGGCAAGTCGATAATGCGCTACCTCTGCCATTAAGTATCACTTTAGGCAGGGAGATCAGGAAAGCGCTGGTCACTCGCTTCACTGTTAAAAAATAATCACAATTTTTTAAGTCAATTGCGTCCCTTTAGCTAATTCATCTTCAATATAAATATCTACTTACCGTTAAGTTGGACATCTCTGTATGTTGCCTAGTTCCTTTTGTGCTTGGTACTCGCGTCTGGTCTCTGACTGCAACTTGCAACTTATTTGAAATGCAATTTAGGTCCTCAGTCTACTGTTATTAGCTATTATATAATTACTATATCTTTAATAAAGGTAAAGCAAGTGATTTATATGAAATGAAATATAGATAATTATAAGAAAATAATCTTCAGTAATACTGATAGCGATGGTGTAAATTTTCCATGATAAATTTTAGAATTACTTATTTATTTTAAAATTTTCTTTTTCTGTATAATATTTAAACCGCCCTTCATAAAATTTTAATGAAAATGTAGAAATTTGAAAAAATATGTATACTTACACTACCAGCCATTGAAGTTGGGACAACTATTAGAATTTTAAAAGATGGAATTTGTTTAATATTCAATACCCTTAGCATTACTATAAAAACTTCTACGACAATGTTGGGATAACAATAAAGTATTTAAGACTGAAATCCTCATTACTTATAATTAACCTGGGCAAATATGCGGTAATAGCGAGGCGTGGCGAGCGCATAAAAGTTTATACATAAAATAGAAGGTAAGAAATAAATTAGAAAACGTGCTAAAACACTTACCGTTTTAAAAGTCTTCCCTGAAATCACAAACTGGGTAACATCTGCTAAATATTTGAATCAGATTAGATATTAGATATGTTTCCACAGCTGTTTCAGTCAAGTGAGTACGACGTGCGGAATAAATGTTTTTTAATGCCGAAAACGACCGTTCGACATCGCTAATGTAATAATCTTTGAAACAACTTAATGCATCCTCACACGCACCTTCACAAATTTGTCTTAATATAAGAAAATCGGAGTCTTTCTCTAAAACACTTTCAAATTTTCGTATTACACACCAATTTGTTTCGCCTTCTACAGCGCACAACTGTGCGTGAACATCATTCACAATTTGAACAGAATCCGCTAGCATCATCGAAACATTTTGTAATTTTTCTATTCCCTCCGCTAGTCCGACGTAATTGTTGTGAATAGTTTGTAAATCTCTTTTAACCTGACTATCTTGAAATATTTCCTGGCCTTTCTTGATTGCTGCGGCTTCTGTCGGATTGAATTTTAAAACTACCTTCTTTATTTGATCAACATATTTGTTGTAGTAAAACGCAGCCTGCAACCATGTTCCCCAACGTGTAACAATCGGCTGTGGCGGTTCAGGTAAATCAGGACACAGTTTGTGAAATAGTCGGGTACGTTTCGGGGACTTTAAAAACACTGCCTTTGTAGTAGCAATCAATGCATTTACTAGTGGACAACATGTAGGAATCGTTTGTGCCGTAAGATTTAGAGTATGGATTTTATACGTTACATGTTTGGAAGTTACTACTGTGTTCTTTAAGAGATCGGTCCAAAGAACGCATGTTTGCGGCACCATCACTCATAAACATTAAAAGTTACTTAGTTGAAACTCCAAATTTGTTCAATGAGTTCAACACCACCTTTAAAATCTCATCGGCAGTACAATTTATAACTCTTTTGGAAGCAAGTAAGGAGGATGACGGTCGATGTGGTTCCATTGTACGTACCATTACATTAACCACAGAATGTTTTTTGACGATCTGTTGTTTCGTCCACACACAACCACAGTTTTTTATCTTTCAATTCCGTTTCTATTCTTTTTTCTATATGTTCACGAGCAAATGGCACTACATTTCGTATCGATGTCCGACTAGGTAATTTACAGTCCGCATATTTATTCCAGAAGGAGACAAATGCTTCTTTGTCTAGTAAACGAAACGATAGATTACATAAAATAAGAGTAACACATAAATCAAATGTAAATTTTTCTTGGTCTCGTATGCCACTTTTTGCAGAAGAATACCGTTTGCTTTCGATGTGACGTTGACAATGACTTTTGGACCAACACATTAAACGGATTTTACAAACTAGACGTTGAATTTTAGCCCCATCAAAAATTAAGTCCGGCATGTCCACTATAAAGTTTTTAACTGTGTCTGCCATTAGTCGTTTTCGCGACGTACCTAACTGCGACATTTTTAAAGCAAACATAAGCGTACATTAAATAAGTTACGACAGCCTACATATACACAGAACTACTCGCATACAGCATCGATTTAGTACTGACGCTGTGAACGCGTGAAATAAATAATCGCCGACTCCGCACCACATATCTACTACATTGACTGTTACCGCTGTTTGCCCAGACTACTTATAATTCTAGTTGGTATTCTCCGATGAAGCAATAAACTAATTGCGGAAGAATCTGAATAATTGAGTGATTGTTTTATTTTTGGCTACACTTCCCCGTATCCATCCCTTGTGCATCTACTTACTTTACACATGCCATACATATTCGCCAGTTTCTTAACGTAATACAGAGAATATGTCTCGGAACTACCAACTTAAATCATCCGCGAAATTTTAAAAAATGCCAAGTCTTTAACTTACCTATAATCCATAAAAAGTGTTTTATTTGCATTTTATTACCATCACATTTTCACGTGAAATTGAACAAAATTTCGAATAAAAGTGCAATTACTGTATCATTTCAGCCTTAGTTTCGTCCAAATACATCTACAATTACAAATAATAATAATTAGTCCAACATAAAATCGAATAGAATGCGAAGACGGGCTCAATTGACGATTGGCATCCTCTTTAAACTAGCAGCCCTTCAAAATTTAAAAAAGAAATGCAAAAAAAAAAACGATTCCTTTACCGCTTAGGCTAATATCGTGCATGGCAATACATCACCGAAACAGCGCGACGTCATCGAAGAGCGCTGAGGGCTTATAGTCTCGGTGGTAACGATGTGCCCGGCTTACCTCTAATCCATAACTGTTTTATCTCGATTTGTATTTTATTATCAACACAACAAAAACAAAACAAGAAATCAAAGTACCTATTTGTTATATTTTATTTAATTCTAACAATAAATAATGTTCATTTACAAAATAAATATCTCAGAGTGATAATTTCTAACTATAAACAGTATTATCTGTGTAATTAAGAAAAATAAAAGATGTAAATTGCTATTTGACATTTAAACTTGAATCCGTTGCCGATTTCAGCGCTTGAAAATACATTAACCCCAATAAATACTAATATCTGGATACGTCAACGATAAATACCTCTTTTAAAACATCAAACAGAGCTTGTAAAGATTGCTTAAAAAGTATTCCAATAAGCGAAACGATATACAAGCTCATTTTCGTGTTTCACGTTTAGATTTAACATGCGGTAGGGTTGAAATATTTGCATTCGTAAACGTACGCATCAGCTGTTTGCCGGTGTCGCCATATTGAATTCTTTCTTAAATAACATGGTTGTTGTTGTACTATTGAGGGAAGCATTGGACTACGGAATACATCTCGCACTTCTAGGCATCGATTACTATGATCATTAACCGACCCTTAGAATTTTGCCGAATCCAGAGATGTTCCAATTCTTGGTTGGATTTTTAACGTGCCAAACATCGTATTGATATGGGGTCTACGGTTTTACTTCCTTATCCGAGAAGAATGCATACTCCGACTTTTATTCATAATTAAAAATCGACCGTCTCGGCCGGGATATGAACCCGCGCCGTTCGTATCGAAAGGCAAGTATGCTAACCGTTCGACCACTCATATGGTCTAACACTGGTCAACTATTAAATAATTTTTTCTGGTGATTGTAATCTAATAACTAAGTTTAACTAATTTTGATGTGAAGATTTCAAAAAAGAAAGCTGTTTCTCTCTAACACATCAGGTTTTTTTATCTACACCCTTTTCATGTTTCCATTGCTTTCTCACGTTTAAAACATTTATAATTTTGCAAGCTTGGAATTCATTCATAATGATTGCTAAAAATGTCTTGGGAAATAATAAGGCAAAAAATTCTAAAGATCTACTTAGCTGCGTTTTCTCCACAGCCATCTTGAACATTTCCCTGAGAATCTTGATGCCGCAAGTGATGAGCAGAGTGAAAGATTCCACCAAGATTTAAGAACAATGGAAGAGAGGTATCAAGGAAGGTGGTGTGTTCATATGATGGTGAAGTATTGTTGGAGTATCCAAAGGGATTGCCAAATTTCACGTAGAAGAAAGTGTTATAAATCGATTCCATAAAATAATTTTTCTTATGTCTTTTTTTAAATAAAATATATCAAATGTTTCCTTAAACTTCAAATTGTTATTGATTTAATAAACCATGTATTTAGGCGTTACCAATGATATACACAAGGCCTCAGTGCTTTGACGTCAGCAGGCTGTGACATATTTTGAAGTAGGCCGTCGATCATTCACACGTTCAGATCGTTTCTTGCGTTTTGAATTGGTTTATCCAAATTATATGGGTTTTATTTTTAAAATACTGCGTAGTAATATTTTCGTACTTTGTTGATGACACCTGTAGTGTTGTATAAGCGATAAAACCTTTTCAGAAACTATAAAAATTAGGTAACCTAACCTGACTGTTTTGTTTGTGAGCTACACTTTGTAACAGATGATATTATTTATTCTTCAACAGCTACAGATTCAAGAACCGGAGAAACTATAACTGTAAGTTTAAAAAATCTTAGGTTTAAAAGAATGCTATTCCTACTCAATTCCCTAACTGTCCGTTGCATTTGACAAAAAACGTGAAGCTGTTATGTTCAAATAGTTTTATCTTCTTACGTTAGATTTAACAAAATTATTTTTGAACACGAAGAGATGTTTTTAAATGTGTATAAAAAACGTTTTGTTTTAAAGAATATATTTTAAATTATATCACCGAACGTAGCCATTTGGATACCAATATAT
Source organism: Dynastes maya (assembly GCA_029619315.2). Lineage (NCBI taxonomy): Eukaryota > Metazoa > Arthropoda > Insecta > Coleoptera > Scarabaeidae > Dynastes > Dynastes maya. Next base: position 1,847,231 of record JAROYE020000013.1, read on the forward strand.
GTAAATATTATATTGACAACAGTGGACGTATTGCAACAACTAGAATAACTTGTTCTACAAATACCTTATTTCAAAATGATTGTGGGAAAAGTAACGATAGATTAGGTAAAACACCACATAATAGGAAAGATAGATTAAGTAAAACACCACATAATAGGTAATTAAAAGCCCTGGTGGAATAGCATGTCTGTAAATTTTCTCGTGAAATTGAACAAAATTTGAGATAAAATTGCAATTACCGTATCATTTCAACCTTAGTTTCGCCCAAATAGTTGTACAATTAGAAATAATAATAATTAATCGATTGAATATCAACCACAAATACATCTTTCAGGAAAAGGGCGCTCGGTTACGTGTTTGGTTTTTGCTTTGAAACTTCGTTTTTCCAAAATAAAATTGAACGGGATGCGAGGGCTCAGTTGACGACTGACATCCTCTTTAAACCAGAAGCCCTTCAAAACTTAAAAAAGGAATGCGAATAAGTCAGCAAAAATTGCATTGACCAGTGCAATAATCATTATTATTTGTTTAGTGAAACTTAGATTACCCCATAGAAAAACCAAGAAGAAAATACAACGAAAACTAATTTACCGACAGTGCATATAGAAATGGCGATAGTATACCCACGCAACATGTAACGTATTATATAACATAATCATAATTTTAATTCAAATTAAACATCGTAATTCAAGTCAATAAAACTAACGAGATAATTGAAGCAGCTTAATTTGTAAAAAGAACGCCCTTTAAAACAGATCAAGATGGCAGCATCCACTAACAGCTGCTTCAGAAAACAAAGGTTTAAAAAAAAGTTAACCTAACCAAACGTGAAACTTTCACATCATTCCTCTTAACACAATACGTTTTAAACATTCAATACATAATACTTCTAATAAATATCACAGCATAAATTAAAAAGACGTTTGAAAAATCTAAGCTGAGTACGCGGGAGTCATCTTGTTGCTAGCTTCCATAAGCAGCGAAGCGAATAGCTCAAAAATCTGCAAAGCGACGTCTTGATTGATCTTCTGACTTTGCAATGAGGTTATTAGAACTTGTGTACCGGATATAAGGACCTCTTCACCGACTATTGTTCTTAAATAACCTAAATGATTGAATTATTACAAATAAAGAAAAAAGAAAGTTGGTACAATAATCTTTCTTACTGGGGAAAGCGTCCAAAACCATGCGAGTAAACTCATCCACACAAGTCGAAAATTGCTGTTTCTTCTGTTCATTCGGAAGCTTTCCGATCAAGGTGCTTATGTTTCGGGTAATCTTGCTACTCTTCTCGCAGATGTATTCCTCAGACAGTTCCCCGAAAAGGATCAGCAGCATCTTCACGACCGATTCTTGCGTTAAGAATGTGTCGGTATCGGACACTAGTTCGCAAAAGATGTCCGCTAGCGTCTTAGTGAACGGTATGTGTAACTCAAGGTCATCCAGCTCGTCTAAAATTCGAAAAATAGATAGGAATTTGTATGAAACGTAATTTTCTCGGAATGCACTAATTCGACGTATTAGAAATACCGCAGCCGATATTAAAGGCATGGAACAATCAGGAGAGCAATAAACGTCTTCCGTAGACACAGTATAAAATGTTTAGAGGTCAATGGCGGTACTTTTGAACGTTTATTAAAAGAACGCGATGATTAAAAAAATGTTAATGTACGAAATTTTGTTTATTTGTAACTTGAAAACAAATGCAAATTGGATAAGAACATATAAGTTCTTTTATATTATTTTCACGTGTACAATACTCTTCTGGAGTTTGGTCTGTTTCTCTCGACCCACTCTGTAGAATAGAAAACATTTATATTTGCTAAATGCTGTATACACGTTGGTCCAGATACGAAAGGGGGATTGCTTTTGTGAATGGCAACAGCGTATTCGAGTCTGACTGAGAGATCCCATCCAGTCGCAATATATCATAAGCGAGCAGCGGTACGCACGCATATTATAAACACGCTTGTCCACTTAATCACATAATATTATAATTCAATGCCTTCTGTCAAAATTTGTTAATACAGAATTACTGCGTAGTTTTTCAGTATTATGTTAGACAGTACGGTTTCTTATATTCATTTTTGTTGCTGCTATGTGATGTAGGAGAATGAAAAGGTAATTCAAAGTAGGAAAATAAACAACGATTCTTATAAAATTAAACTAAAGAAAAATAAATTCGATAATTATACAAAATAAATTGAAATTCTATCAATGTTACTTTATTAAGGGGAAAAATTTCCTAGCAATTTTGAACTTTGTAACTTTTGTATTTGTTGCGTTTCAAAATACGTTCCACAGTACTTCTACTAACACCGATTTCGTCTGCAATTTGCCGGCTAGAGCAAGGTTCGCCCATTTCAACCAATGAACAAACCCTTACTTCTCTCTCCTCCCGCTCGGGAGGTATTAGAGGGAGTTGAGGATGTTGGTCTATTTGTTGGTATTTAGGCAATTCCCGACCACGCAGCCAAATTTCCTAAACGCGTTGACGATCCTTTCAATCGTCGAATGCGAAGGAATAGAACGATCCACGTACTCTGCGGCAAATAGATCGGCCGTGCTTTTGTAGGAATTTCCGGCAAAATACCATGCAATGGTTTATACCTTCTCAGCGGTTGTATAAACTAACATAGTCTATCCGAAATCCACGATCACTTGTTAGAACCTTGCGAGTGCATAGATAAACAAAGAGCGCGTAAGATAGGCCTCTCAGAGCTACGGCAGTTGCGCGCGGTGAAGCTGACCGGCGGGAATAAATGCAAGTATGCCAGATCGCGCTACATACGATATATCTAGCGTCCTGGTGAGACCTGGGCCAACGTGTATAGATATTTAACCGTAAAGTATACAAGTGTTCTATAATTTTTAGTTGGAATAGTCCGACGTGATTAATTACTGAAAAAAACCGCCCACGGCAAGGAATCGAACCCCACATCTCCTGCTTGCCGTCTAGGCGTGACATCCACTACACCACGCGGACTGTGGAAGATTTGTTCGCTCTTTAAACCTAGATGTTATCTGCACAATCTTCCACAGTCCACGTGGTATAGTGGATATCACGCCTACCCGACAAGCAGGAGATCTGGGGTTCGATTCCTTGCCGTGGGCGGTTTTTTTTCAGTAATTAATTACGTCAGAAAATTCCAACCAAAAATTATAGATTTCATAATTACCGACGGAAGCCAAATACATGTGTTCGTAGTTAAAATAACGTTGTATTATTAAATAGACCGCAAACATCCTAATTTTAGTGCAACTGTTTGTAAAATACGTTTCTAAATAATCAAAGCAATATAAACACAAACATACAAAATCAGCAAACTATGTTATATAGGACGGTTGTTTGATTTACCGTCGGATGACGTCAAAATATGTTTGAAATGATTTGTTGAAACATAAAAGCGGATACATTTAAAAAAACGACGTTGCTACAGAAACGAAACAAAAATAATGCAATTATTTACCGTCATACACAGTGGTTGGTGTATTCCAACCAACCTCGACCTGATTCAACACATCCAACGATTCCACCGCTTCGTAAGCATTGTCGACCGTACAAAAAGCTCTACGTTCGTTCAACAATCTCTGCGCACGACTCGAAAAATCATCAGCCTACAACACCACGAATCTACGCTTAACTACTTAAGCTATATGATAGCGAAACGTATACATACCCCGACACCGGAAGCTACGTACATCCAATTTCCGCTATCCCAATTCCTATCGAACATAGAGTCATCTCTACCATGCTCCTGTAGATCAGAAATATTACCTGGCAACGCCGTCTTGATCGTGTTTAAAGTGTTATGGAACACTCCCGTAGCTGTCCTAGCGCAAAACTTATATAAACTCGGCAATGCGCCGTCTACTTCAACATCGTCCGAACTAGTGTGAGTTGCGTATCTTCCTGCGTACTCCAAGGGCGTTACAAATGTCTTGATGGGATCGTCTATAGGTCTGTAATAAAACCTTTTCTTACTCCTAAATTAAGGGTTAATTAAATATAACAAAAGTTACTTGGGATTAAGTGGTCTATGGTCTGAAATTATTTTCATGCATACAGGATATTTAGTTTCTTTGGTACATTATGCAAATTTCTTATATAAAATAGAACATACATTGACTGCACTTAGGTAGATTGCACAATACCACTTATTGTTATTCAAAGTTTGTGTGGAATAATTATTAAAGTTTGTTACGTTCTCCTGGTTTAAAGAACAATTCCGCTAGTCGTCTGGTTCCGTGTATCTTCCTTATGAAGAGGAAAGACCAATTGCTTATGTTTAGATGTGTGTAATGCTTGTACAGGGTGTCCCAACCTTCTGGAATTGTAAGATTGCGCCTATACTATAAATACTAGGAAGTTAAAACTTTCTGTTTGCATATTAGACACTTCAAAGTATCTTCTAAAAATATTCTCGCATATACAGGGTGATCGATAATTAATGAACCACGCATCTACTTTGTTATTTTAAACAGAACATCCTATATATTATCACGGTTTTATTTTCTCCATCTAAAAATAAATCAATGCGATATGGGTTTCATGTGTTTATTTTTAATAGATTTTGAGAAATTTTAAATTTTGTCCTCAATAGCCTTCCTTTACTAAATTCTGAATGCAAATACATTTTAGCGTAAATTTTTGCTATGTTAAATTAAACATCTGGTTCTATTTAAACGTGGTATCAGAGCGCCTTGGAAATATACAGGGTGCTTAGAATTGAAGACCAAACTTGGCTAAATTCAAACACCGGAAACGTCATTTCAAGATGTCAAGTCAATTTAACTACTTGAAAAATGAATTTCGCAAAAGGAAAGTTAGGTAATTGATGATTTTTGTATTAGACATTAGACGATTGAACGACGATGTCCACATACGAAAACATTTGTCAAATTAAATCAAGGATTTGTTACTACTGGAAGCATCTACTAATATAGGAAGAAAAAAAGAATTATACAGGGTGCGGCAAAGGAACCTGACGTTTTTATAATGAATAGTACAAAGCCGTTATAGTACGTAGAACAGCGGTTACAGTGGGAATGACATCGGTAGTAGATGCCATTTTAGTAGTCATGGAGCTGTGGACGAGTGAACATCGCGCATTCGTTCTCGAGGCGTATTTTAAAAATCACGACTCGGTTGTCAGTACACAACGTTTATTTCGTGCGCGCTTCAATATTGGACGTCACGGTTCTGTTCCATGCCGTAACATAATTAAGTTATGGGTTGAAAATTTTCGTCGATCTGCATCAGCAATGAAAGATAAGCCACCAGGAATGCGTCGAACAGTTCGGACTCCAGCAAATATTGAGAGGGTGCGAACAGCGGTTCAGCGAAGTCCACGTCGTTCAGCAAGGCGACAAGCAATAACTCTAGGACTTTCCGAAAGTACAGTACGGCGTATTTTGCATAAGGATTTACATTATCACCCTTACAAATTAGTAATTGTTCAAGAACTGACAGCTGAAGACTATTTAAACCGTTTGAATTGTTGCAATCAACTTCTGGAACTTTTTGGTGAAAATGATTTAGGTGGCTTAATTATGTCTGATGAGGCGCATTTCGAGTTATCAGGCTACGTAAATAAGCAGAATTTTCGCTACTGGTGTTCAGAAAATCCCAGAGAACTCCATCAACGACCGCTTCATAGTCGCAAGGTTACTGTTTGGTGCGGAGTGGGGCGATTCGGTATAATTGGCCCCTATTTTTTTGAGGACGATGCAGGAAATCATGTCACAGTCAATTCGCAACGTTATGTGGAAATGTTAAACACATTTTTAGAACCAGAGCTTCGTCGACGGAACATCGATTTAAATACTGTATGGTTCCAACAAGATGGCGCCACAGCGCATACAGCACGAGCGTCAATGGCTCGACTGCGAGAAATGTTTCCGAGAAAAGTCATTTCGCGGAATGGAGATGTTCCTTGGCCGGCAAGGTCTCCCGACCTCACGGCTTGTGACTATTGGTTATGGGGTTATCTTAAGAGTAAGGTGTATTTAACGAGACCAAGGACCATTGAAGAATTGAAAGAAAACATTCGCAATGAAATTACCGCAATTCCGTTGGGTACGCTACAACGCGTAATGGGGAATTTGCGAAACCGTTTGGAACAGTGTGTCCGCAGTGAAGGACGTCATTTGAGCGAAATTATTTTCCATAAATAAAATGGCATGTTATATACTTTCGAATACTTGTATGTGAAAATAAACATATTGGAAAATACATTTGTAGTTACACATTAAAACTCGTCAGGTTCCTTTGACGCACCCTGTAGTATTAATACATGTTTTTAGCCAAAGAAAGGATTAGAAACTATGTTTTAATGAAAGATAGACTATACAGTCTAACAATAGATAAAGTAAACGTAAAAAGTACGTAAACATAAATTTACAATCAAAACAAAAGATCTAAACTTTAAAATAACAACGTGAGGGATGTGCATATTTGTCGAACAGATATGTGGGGAACTTCTTCCACAGTTAGCAGGACATTCAGGCGGTTATCGTCATTGATTGCCCTTTTACTTTGAAATAGATGCTTCATGTAATTAATGCTCCCAGAAGCTTCAAATCTTCGTTTCAGTTTGAGAACTGTTCTTGGTTGCGGACATCGTCGTTCAGGATAACGCAGCTTGTACATCCTGCTAGCTAATATACTATTTCTTTCACTTTCTCCTAATACATAATGCATATCTATTAACTCTTCTTTTGGGAAATTCATTTCATAAGTAGTGAAACAAGCTCGAAATTTTGAAAGAACAGTTTAGACATGTCAACGTCAAGTTTTTGTTTACTATTGCCATGGCAACCAAAGATCGCTGACACTATAAACATTTGAATATCAATATTCAAATGCAAGATTCAGCTTTGACTATGAATATCTCTTTTAATTTTAATATTATACATATGCATTATTGTACAAAAATAATAGAGATATGAATTTCCTATAAGGTGAACACAAAAAAAAGATATATTGTACTATTTAAAAAAATTGCGTTTCCGGTGTTTGAATTTAGCCAAGCTTGGTCTTCAATTCTGAGTACCATGTATATTTCAAAGGGGTTCTGATACTACGTTTAGATAGAGCCGAGTGTGTAGTTTAATACAGTAAAAAATTACGCAAAAATGTATTTTCATTTCGAGTTTATTGAAGGAAATGGACATTCCTACATTTTAGTTATTGAGGACAGAATTGTAAATTTCTCAAAATCTATTAAAAATAGACATATGGAACCCATATTGTACGGCCTAATTTTTGGTGGAAAAACTAAAATCGTAATAATATACAGGCTGTTTTATTTAAAATAACAAAGTAGATGCGTGGTTCGTTAATTATCGATCAGCCTATATGTGCAGAAATATTTTTAGAAGATACTCCCAGATGTCTATTAAGTTATCAGAAAATTTTAACTTCTTACTGCTTATAGTACAGGCGCAATTCTGCAATTCCAGAAGGTTGGGACAGCCTGTATATTTGCTCGTTTACTCAGTTGCTACCTTAAAGTTTTAATGAACATAAATATGAAATATATGAATTTATACAAAATAAAACAAATTAAATAATTGGATTTACAAAGAAGACACATAAGATGATGAATTTATAAAATAAAACAATTAAAATCATGAATTTACAATATAAAATAAATAAAATATTAAGTGTCTTCAACAAGGTTTAATTGATAATTTCTGACACTACTATAAATGATTCAACGATGAAACCAAAGGAAATTGTTTACTAACAAACTAACAAAAAAAAACAAAATGGCTTCACCGTTTCTCAAACGATAAAAACGAGATAATCTAACCTAACATGGCGTCGGCTGTTTTGTATGTTTCGTTTGTGAGTTACACTTTGTAAATAAAAGAAGATATTATTTATTTTTCAACAGCTACAAATTCAAGGACCAGTGAAACTATAACTGTAAGTTTAAAATATCCTAGGCTTAAAAAAATGCTATTCCAACTCAACTCCCTAACTGCCCGTTGTATTTGACAAAAAAACGTGAAGATATTATTGGTCGAATAGTTTTATATTCTTACGTTATATTTAAAAAAATTATTTTTGAACACGAAGAGATGTTTTTAAATGTGTGTAATAAACGTTCTGTTTTAATACAATATATTCTAAATTATATCACCGAACGTAGCCATTTTGGACACTAATATAAGTAAATGTCATATTCACAGCAGTGAACGTATTGCAGTAATTATAATAACTTGTTCTACAAATACCCTATTTCCAAATGATTGTGGGAAAAGTAATGATAGATTAGGTAAAACACCACATAATAGGAAAGATAGATTAAGTAAAACACCACATAATAGGAAATTAAAGACCCTGGTTAAATAGCATGTCTGTAAATTTTCGTGAAATTGAACAAAATTTCAAATAAAATTGCAATTACCGTATCATTTCAACCTTAGTTTCGTCCAAATACATGTACAATTACAAATAATAATAATTAGTCGATCAAATATCAACCACAAACGCATCGTTCACGAAAACGGTGCTCGGTTACGTGTTTGATTTTTGCTTTGAAACTTCGTTTTTCCAAAATAAAATCGAATGGGATGCGAAGAACGGCTCAGTTGGCGACTGGCATCCTCTTTAAACCGGAAGCCCTTCAAAACTTAAAAAAGAAATGCAGAAAAAACGATTCCTTTACCGCTTAGGCTAATATCGCGCATGGTGATACATCACCTACACAGCGTGACGTCATCGAAGAGCGCTCAGGCTGGGTTATCGACGCGTTTCCAATTGCTTCGTCTGACAGAGTCGATAAGAAATGTTTTCGAACTCAGGGAGATGGCTAGGGCGGTATTCTTGGACATTTTGCGAGTTTTCGATGTGGTCTGACACTGCGGCTTGATTTACAAGATGAGGGAAAGCGGGAATGCGCGAGGGTGGGGAAGGATTTTCTTGACAAGATGCGGCTCGGCTTTCTCCTCCAGGAGATTCCGGGTTGGAACCGCGTCGTTGTTGTAGCTTTAGTCGACGTTTTGTCCACATTCATATGTGACATCTTTACGGCTGTAACTGCACACTGACTGAGAGTAACAGTCAGTGTGCAGCTACAGCCCTGAAGATGTCACATATGAGTGTGGACGAAACGTCGGCTAAAGCTACGACAACGACGCGGTCCCAACCCGGAAACCAAGAGAATAAAATGGTATTGTGTTTTTAAAGCTTTAAAATAAAAATGTTAATTCATATGTTTTTATTTGAAAAGGAATTAAAAAAATCTAAAGCAAATGTTCAAAATGTGTACTATAAACGCCCAGAATTTCTGAGTGCATTTCGAGGTAATAATGCTATTTTGGGGCGGATGCGGTAAACTCTGTTTTTTAAATGCCCAATAAAAAAAATTACACGGAGTAAGATCTGGTGATCGTACTCGCCGTTCTACATCTTTCCTTCTTCATATCCAACACTTTGGGAAAATTTCATCTAAACAATTTCTAACATTGAGTTGATAATGAGGTGGTGCCCCATCTTGCTGAAACCATCTATTAGTTCTTCTTCAACGTCCTCATCATTAGGAAATAGCACCTAAGAGGCGGAATAATTTGATTCTGCAATAAGTCTAAATACCTATTTCCAGTAAGAATTCCGCTGTTAAACAAAGGATTGACAGTAAACAAAGGATTGACACACCAGATCTTAATAATAGGAAAAAATAATAGGAAAAAGAAATAATTTCAAAAAATATCTATTCACAATTATTGAAAGTGATTTTCGGCATAAAATTAAGAACGCAAATTTCAGTCAAAAATACAATTTTCAACTTGTTAAGAATTTTTCAATCTCTTATACAAGTTCAAACTATGCCTTTCTAAATAAAATCACACCCGTAGAATCGATTGCCACCAAACCTAAATCGACATCCGTTTTATCTTTCAAACTACGATCCCCAATTCGATTCAGTTCGTCCAAAGCTATAAACGTCCTAGCTTAACCTTTTTGCGCTTTAAGAGAATGTTTGAAGAAAAGGGAAAACAATTAAAAGACATAAACAAAACTAAATCGCATAAGTCATGGAAGAATTGTCAAAATTAACTTAAAAACTGTTTGTATTGTTAGCGCTATCTATGAATGAAATACTTAAACACATATCCATATTCCAAACATTGCTCAAATACATTTCTTCTAATAACGCTCGAAAAACAAAAGGAATTTTACTTACAAAGGGCTGACAGCAGGCGTATTCATATTCGATTCTGACGTCTTCTGCTGAAGCAAAGACCTCAACTTAGCCGTAGTCGTAGCTAGATCCGTAACATCCTCATACTCAGGATCGGGACTTGTGGTGTCCTCCGTTTGTATAGTTGGCACTACCGGCGGAGCGCCACCTACCGGCGATTTTTCGAGCAAAATTTGACCATCGAAATTAGGAGAATCTTTCAGCAAGGGATTAATCCAGACGGTCTCGTCATACGGCGCAGCTTTGGCATCTTCCGAACTGACATGTGGTACTTTCATCAATTTACCGGCTTTGTGAGACTTTTGCTGCGATTGCGAAGAAGGTATATCGATTTGTTTCGATACTTTTGTCGGATCTAGTTTGGTTTTATCAGCGAGATTATCCTGTAGACCCGTAAGACGTAAACCTTTTCGAATGCCCGCCATTCCGAAGTCGAGAATACCTTCCATAACACCTGCAGCTTCATCCTAAGCCCACAGATACTCAGATGTTTTTTTTTCTGCGTTTGTTTTGTTTTTGTGCCAGCTACTTACCTGTAAATCTCCGATTTTATGCATAGCTGTGGAAGTCGCATGTGACATCGGTTTAACCACGTTATTAACGGTGCTTTGTTGTAATTCTTTCATATTATGCAAGGTACTCGCTGTTACGTTTCCTGCAAATATACAATTAATATCCTTTATTTCATTCTATCCATCGTTTTCTGACGGAAAGAGGTAAATCGTGTACAGTTCAATTGTGTGTTTTATACATTTTAGGCAAGTGACAGCTAAAGTAAAAGTGACAACCAATCAGATTGTGGTATGACAGTTAAAACAAAAGTGACAACCAATCAAATTTAAATATTAAGTGGCCCATATTTGATACAAGTTTTTCAAATGTTGATGTGAAATAACGAAATGTTTAAAATCTCTAATACCAGCATATTTCTTTTTGATTGCTTATATAGCTAGTATTTTAATTATATAACTATAATGTGTTAATAAACACGGTTTTCTACCTTACCGATCGGTTTAATTGTATTGCTGATAAAGCTTGGAATGTTTGGAGATGGAATGTTCATTTCATGAGATTCTAAAACTTCCTCAATGTTTTCAGCTATATTCCAAATAGGGTGGTGCTTCTCATCCACTTCTAAAGAATCTAAATGGTAGAATAAAAGAATAGCAGTTGTAGGAGAAACTGTCTTCAAATTATACCTGAGTTATCTTTCCATAGTTTCTTATCGATTAAGTCTTGGATTTGTAAATCCGGATCACTAAACTCTTCTAAAACCAAGAGATCTTGACCCAAAGATATTGATTCTAAATCGCTTGAATTTCTCCAAGTTTTACTCGATTGTGGTTTATGAATTTTAACAGGTTCACTAATAGCATGCAACGATTCAACTTCTTTGACTTCCTACGGCAGGCAAAAAAAGGTACAAATTAAGAATTCTGGAAACTTATTTTGCTTTATGTTTACCTTATGTGGCTTCGTATCGACTTCATCCCTATCATAATCTTCGTTGCGCTCGTCAATCACTTCTTCTATTGCGATTTCCTTCTTAATGTTAACATGATCTTTTTTAACATCGACTACATTCTTTGTCATATCGATCTTCTTCGGAGTTACGTTAGGAGTGTTGCCATCTAATTTCTTCACTTCACTTAAAGATGCGTTCTTTATATCCCTACTAATTTCTTCAGCTTCGCATTTACTTTTCACCAAGTCGATATTATTCAAGAAAATAGCATCGTAAATATCTAAATTTAATTTCGCTTTATTTTCCTTTGAGAAAGACAGTTGCGCGAGCTTATAATTAATTGTCTGTGGTGTGGAAACATATATCAAAGCATAAGTAGTCAATTTCCTTGCCAAGATCGATACGAGACATTTACAGGGGACCGAATTGTATAGTTCCCAGCTTAAGAACTGCCGGAACACCTTAGTCGTAATTTGACACATAAAATGTTCAAAGGCTTTCTCGTTTTTGCTTGCAATATGCGCATATCTAGAGAGACCATTAAATGAAACAAATTTTAGATCAATTTAATTATAAACTAAATACCTGTATAATTCTTCAATCGATTTTGAGGTATTCTGCTGCCTTTTCATCGTTTTCCGAAACTCTCTGACATGCTTCAAACATATTATTAAAATCCCACGCACCAACTTCTTATTATCGATCTGCACAACGATCTGCAAAAATCTCCTCATAATATTATCCAATAGATTCTCCGTTTCTTTCAAGAACGTTTCATCGTTGCTAATTTTTGGGTACCATTTCATTATAAACAAGCGTTCTACATCTTTTGTAAAATCCGCAATACGATCATCTATATTCCGTTGCTCCCTTACTAATTCCTCTAAAAATGTCAAATGATAAAAAGCACTATGATTCTTCTAAGCAAATGGCTCACCAATGTTGATCAATTCTTTTTTATTACATTCTACACCTTCGTTTTTTTGAGAAAAGCTTCGGATAAACAAATATGCTTTTTTGGAACATTTCAAATATATATTTTGATCAAAATCGTAGGTAAAAGGTTTATTCTGCTTCAACACATTCTGTATACCTATCCACGTTAGCCAAACCGTGGTGAAAAATAGTGTTAAGATGTATAATACCAGCCATATGCCTCCGAATGGTAGTATTGAGTAATAATGGTCAATCGTCAATATACTAATGATAGGTAGCAAAGAAATTGCCAAGGATTTTCCTATAGAGTCCGTAGATAACATATTCGGTATGTAAAGGTTATTTATCATTTAACTTGTGCATTGTGGAGCTGTATTCTTTTTTACATTTTTTATTCGATTGAAGATAACCTTATCTTAAAGCATTTGAATTGACAGCGATCAGCTGTCACATCCTCCAAGATTGCAACCGTTAAAAATTAAATTAGACTTTCCTTTTGGAGTAACCAACATTAAGAAAATAAATAGAAATTTGAAGATCCACAGAAGATTCTGACATCCACAAGCGACTTGCAGAGCATTCCCCAGATGCGGATGTTCGAAGAGTACCATTAAAAACATGGCGGAATTTGGTACACGTTGTTCGGTTTTGTTAATATTTGTCCTGACAAGTATTTAAGTGCGTAAGTTATATTGTTTAGTTATTGTATGTACAATTCGTTTTTTTTTTATTTTGCGTTTTTACTTTATACCACAATTTTTTTTTTTTATACAAACGATTGATTCTGCAGATGAATGTAAAAGGTGGTACTGTTTGTGCAGCCACTAACTTTACAAGTAGGACGATTACCAAAAATGTCAAGCTTTTGATTTTTCAAAGATACCGAAACATGAAGGGCGTGTTACCCAATATATTATGTATTTTAGACTCCTCAAAAAAATCGGAAGTTAGAGTATGTTGTTTAAGTAGATATTCGGACTATATTTATATTCTAAAAATAAAATTTGGGCAACTACATTTGGCGATGCTATTAAACATGTGCCATTTTTACAAGATTGCAGCAATTTTCTTAAAGAATATTTTATGCTATGATATACAGTATAAGACAGTCGTATTCGTACAAATGCGTGTTCGCATGATTAAGACACATTTACATATTAATATCCATATATTTATTATTTAATTTGTAGTATATAGTTCAACAACATAAAACTAATTCATTACTGTATTAGAAAAAAAATCGCACTTGCTTTCGTTACACAGGAAGCTTAAACAGTATAAAACATCATTTTTGCACGCGACAGGCGTATTCGTACATAATAAATACTACATAAAACAAATAGTCTTAATATTTTGTAGGATATCCATTCTGTTCAATAACACTTCTTAGTCTACTTGGCATCGTTCGACCAATTTTCTTGTTATGTCAGGACTGATATTTTCCCATTCCGTTCTCAGAACATTTTTCAAACCTTCAATGTTAGAAATGTTTTTATTTCTCAGATTTCTTTTTGAAATGGACCATAAATTCTCAATAGGATTTATGTCCGGTGATTGAGGGGGTGTTTCTAGAACAAGATTGCAGTTGTAAAGTAACGATAGTTTCGAAACGTGTGCCTTATGCTTGGGGCCGTTGTCTTGGTAGAAAGTGAACTTATTTCCTAATCCTAATTTGTTTGCACTAGGTTGTAAATTAGATCTCAATATATCAATGTATTGCCTTGCATTCATTATACCGTTAATGAAATGTAAATTTCCAACGCCATTAACTGAGAAACACCCCCATACCATAGCGGTGCCTCCGCCGTGCTTGACGGTAGGTAACAAATTCCCTTTATTTAAACTAGTTCCCGGTATTTTCCACATTTTTTGACATCCATCCCATCCAAAAACTGAAAATTTACTTTCATCTGTGAAGATGACGTTTTTCCAAAAGTTAAAATCTTGAATGTGCGTGAATCGTGAATGTGCGTATTAGCAAAACCTAGTCTTTTTTGCCAATTAATTTTACTAATGTACGGCTTCTTCCTAGCAATTCTACTTGCAAAATTATGTGTATGTAAACATCTTTAGACTGTTCTGGAACTAACGACCTTTCCAGTAGTTTCTCTTAGCCTGGAGGCCAGTTTAGGACCACTAATAAACGGATCTTTTTTTGCTTCGTTCAATATAAACCGTACGTCTCGTTCGCCTAGTAACCTTCTATTTAAATTTCTAGGCTTATTTTCTAGTGAATTGTCTTCTTTATATTTTTTTATTATATATTGTACTGTAGATGAACTTCTTTTAACTAACTCACCAATTTGTCGCAAGGATTTGCCGCTTTCATATAACGTTATAATTAATTTACGACTTTCAATAGACGTTTCACTGCCTTTTCTTCCCATGGTCTTAAAATTAAAACACGAGCGTCTTCGCCTACTTCTGGTAATAGTTATCAACAGACTAACATCTTTTTAGAAAAGTTTTGCTTTGGGGGTTCCTCTGTTTTTATGAAATTTAGTTATGTACGAATAAGGCTGTCACGTGTAAAAATGATGATTTATACTATTTCGGCTTCCTGTGTAACGAAAGCACGTGCGATTTTTTTTCTAATGCAGTAATGAATTAGTTTTATGTTATTAAACTATATACTACAAACTAAATAATAAATATATGGATATTAATCTGTAAATGTGTCTTAATCATGCGAACGCGCATTTTTACGAATACGGCTGTCCTATACTGTATGTATGCCAATAGAGAACTTTTAAGTGCCAAATAAGAAAAACAAAACACTTGCAATTCGGTGCCAAATTAAATCTATATTTTTTAATTTCTGAATGATACGATTTCTGAATGATACGCACAATTAGTATGACCTCTTGACAAATAGAGAATTAAAAAATACAAAGTATGCATGTGTCTTGCATAGTTATACATCGTGAAACAGCCTCAACGAAGCGAAATGTGGATTTATTTTCAAAATTCCCGCTGAAATATACCATCGAAAACATGGCCGAAAGTCGCCAGTTTTCGCCCAAAAAAAATCAAAGCACAGGCAGATTTCATAAATAGGCCAAGTGTGATTCAGGAAAGGTTGGTGCTTTTGTTCCGCCAAAATGGAGGTTATATTGAGCAATTGTGGTAAACAGTGTTGGACACAAGAAATCCTATTGTTCAAGAAATTCAGTTTCTATTGACTTTCGTTGTTCGCTTAACTTCTTGAAGATAAGTATAATAAGTTCATCATAGATTAAAAAATTAAGTCATATGTTTAGCTACTTATAAAAATATTTCTAAGTCCCTGAATACTTTCAATAAGAAGTTAGTAGAGGTGGGGAGCATTGGGCACTTTTTTACATCAATATTCTTACTTAATAAAACTTATCTCAGATTCGGTATGACCCAGATGGGTTTATCAAATGTATATTTTGGTTAGTCCATGTAGTTGGTTCTGGAAATTTGGTTTTGTCATCCAATGGGACGCTTGATATGTCTTCGATATCTGGGTACATAAACGTATTTCGTATCTTACTCATACGCATAGTGATAGACAGTTTTTTTGGTGTCAAATTTGACCAACACAAAATCGTTGACTTGGAAATTTCTATCCAAAACAATAACATCATCTTTATCGAAATCTTCTTCTTCCAAAGATTCAACGATTGTTTCATCAGAAAGAGAAACATTTTCTAATTCGTCGTCGCTGCTTATTTTCCTGTTTTTCCCTCGCTTCAATGTCAATTCTTCAGCAAGTTTAGGTATTCTTTCTCTCCTGTATTTTTAGTCTTTTTGATTTTTGTTGTCTTCTTTGATCTTATTTTTTCTTTGTCTTTCTTGTTCTGCCATTTCTATCAATCACTTCTCGAGTGTGTCTGTCAATATTCCAGATTTTCCATTCTTCCGTTTCACACCGATCAGTTTCCTGGGGCCAGCCTACGGATATGGTCTCACGGAATCAGGAGTTATTGTCTCAGCTTCTTCAGTTGGGCTCCTAATTGGAGATTCAAGCTGGAAAGACCCAGATGCTGCCATGTTGAACTTGTAAGATCCACTTGACTCTGATTTCCTTCCGTCGAAAGTTGTTCCGCGGGGACTTGGTTTGGTATTGATTGTTCTGTAGGGACATTATCTGTACCAGGCAAAAAGCGATCGGTGACAGAAGAGCAGAGGAAATCTTCATCTGAGAAAATGTTCGAGTTGAAAGGCCATATGCCAGGTTTTTCGAATCCCCTTTGAATATTCTGTTGCTTGAATGCATGTGGAATAGCAAGCGCTGCTAGTTTAGGGATTTCATAAATTGTAACCGTTTTACCGGAATTGCCCACCATCCAGTCCGTTGCAGCCGTATTATAATAATTTTTCAGCGGTCCATAGACTAAAATAATGCCAGATTCTTTACAGGAATCGAGAACTGGCACCGAAATATGACTCTCTATGATTGTCCAACAGCAGAAGAACTGGCGAAGGTGTTGGTTTAGTGGGTTTTGCGGAATGGTGCATATGTTTCAGGAAGTTTGGTGCTGTCATCCATCCTGAAGGATGTGCTGATCCATCTGACCCAATAGGAGCATCGTGTAGCATAGCGTTTGAAGTTCACCTGTGGAAATATAATGTAAGGCGGTATAGAGTTTCTTATAGCATTTATTCCACAACACACCGTGACAAGCGTGCCCCTTTCTGCAGATGCTGCTTGTCCAACTTGTTTGGTTCCTTTAGGAGCAATTACTTTTTAAGTTCGCTAAACAGTGGACATTCTTGTTTCATCAATATTATAAATCGCTTCGGGTCCAAACTAATACCGCTCGTACACTGTTTTAAGATTTTCAAAAAATTCTCCAACATTCTTTCTATTAAAGCTTGTAGCCCATGACAGACTGATAGCTTCTGGTGTCCGTATCGATAGTTGTGGTTATCGTCTGAGAAACCCTCTTAGCCAGTCTTTTGATGCAATTTAATTTTTAGTCCAATTTCCTGGTATTTTTTTCTTTATTGCACAAGCATAGTCAAAAACCAATTGACGCGTTTACACTTTTGACAATCCACAATTTAGTTTTGAATATGTTGTGATACTCTGACATTTTTTTTTCTTCATCTTTGGTAAATATTTGACTGGATATGAATTTGGAGGAAACATCTTTCACGGTGCCACCCTGTTTTAAATGTCGTTGAAGGTTGGATCTGGGTATATCGCATTTACTTGCAGTAGTTTCAATTTTTCCTCCTTTTGAAACCTCCTCTATGGCACGCAAGATAATGTCTTGAGGGATTTCCCGTCGCTTGTTCTTCTTTTTGAATGCAAATGGCATTTTCCTAAAATTAAATTATTAAAATAATCAGTAAAGCAGATAACACACAACCACAAAAGTATTATACCAAACCATACAGTAACGGTGGGAGCATTGGGCATGCCCAAACCACCCTTCAAAACCAGTGCCCAATGCTCCCTATACACTCATTTTCCAAATAAACTTCAATATGTTTCTTTTGTCAAATGTTCTATCTCAATTTACAGGTTAATATAATCTTTGATAAACATAGAATTAGACGTAAACAAAGAAACTTACACTTTCTCGCAGATTGCTTTGTTATTTGCTTCGAAATCACAACAAAATATTTATTCTGCCACTCAAGAAACCATCAATCGCATGTGATTTTGACAACTAAACGAAATGACAGATGACATGCGGTTGAGCGGTGTTGCCAGTAATTAAACTAAACTACCATAGTAAATAAAATTAAAAATTTTAGAAATCTATAAATCTCGAGTTACGAGGTGGTGTCCGAACCTCCCGACTGCCCAATGCTACCCTACATAAAATTTATTATTTCCGTTGTAATTATATACAGGGTGATCGATTTAACATGGGAACTGCGTTTATCTCATAAAATGCGGAAGGATATTAAATTGTGTTAAAGGTATTGTGTTTGTCTTGATTAGCACCCAAAATAAGGGTGGAAACACGAAAAAGACCTGCACGACGTTGGGCGTCGCGCCGGCGCGAAATTATTTTTTCCAGTAATATACCGTTTTTATTACGCTGTTCGAGCAACACATAATTCCTGATATTGCAGTTCCTTCAGTAAAAAGAATGGGTCGACAATACAACTTGCCAAAAACACCTGTGGTCACTATCAGCGCCACATTTCAACAACTGAACCAATGAGAAGTGGAACATTATGGCTTGGGAACCATAAAGATACCCTATTTAGACTTGGGAACCTGTTAGCTGCCCAGTTAGACTTGGGAACCTATGGTAAAGAAACCCGCCCGTGGCTGGACTTACCTGTCTATCGGGGGCGGTCCCTTGGCAATAGGGATACCATCGAGCAACGCACGACATGCAGAGCATGTTTATTTTTTACATGAGTAAAAACTAAGTTTCTTTGCTCCTAAAGGCAAAGTCTCAAGAATACAACAAACTTTTCCTAGGAAAACAAGATGACATCAAGAAAATTCAAATTCCAGGTGTCTCTTTTGAGATGCGGCCTCTAATAAGCTAAAATTAACGAATGGAATTTGTTAATTTAATTTGAATATGGTAACTATTTGATTGAGCAGTCAAGACGCCACTTGCACAGCTTCATGACATGCTTTACAAAGCTATTCTGTCAGCAGGTACAAACCGTTAAAGCATGACGCAAATTTGTCACGACAAGATTTGTGAGTCACTTTGACGGTAAATTGTGGTAAATCTGTCACCTGCTGACCTTTTACTCTGTAACTAAGCTGTTGTACCCAGCAAGTTGAGCCGGATTACTACATTTCAGCATGGTAGTCAACTCAGGTCATGAGCAGTGTGCTACCTCAGAAAATCACAATAATTATATTTAAATATGTAAACACCGTCACCAAGACAATAATGTATTTACTTTAATAATCTGACTTACATTTCATACGAGGGCCACGCTATATATTTTAAGATACAAGAAAACTACAAGTCTTTTTACGAAAATGATTTTATTTATGTTCAAAATAATCTCCTCCTGCATCAATGCACTTTTGTAACCGAAGTTTCCACAATGTAAAAGCGTGAAGCCAGTCATCTCTTGGAATGCTCTCAAAAAATAGATGAATTGCTTCATCTATCTCATCCTCCGTCGTGAAATGTCGACCACGTAAATGTTTCTTTAGGTTGAAGAACAACCAGAAATCACACATGGCCAAATCGGGCGAATAGAGTGGATGTTCTTTTACCTCATTTTCACGTAAAAATTCAACTGTCTGCTGTGCACTGTGTGACGATGCATTGTCGTGATGCAACATTAACCCGCGAATGCTGGCTGACTCAAAAACTGCAGGTAAACATTTTGTGGTGTACCAGTTTGCTGTGACTGTACGTTGATTTTCCAGCTTCATTGCTTTTACTAATCCGGTACTACGGAAGAAAACTGCGTACATAACTTTTTTGACAGCCGTTTGCGTTTTGGCCATTGTTGGTGTTGGTGCATCTTCGTGGATCCACACGCGGCTCTCCTGGCGGGTAGGAATATCGTAAAATGGGATGTAAGTTTCATCACCTGTTACTATTTTTGATAGAATGCGATATCCACCATTATTTAACATTTCCAATGTTTCCCGAGCGATTCTTACTCGTTCTGCCTTTTGGAAATCGGTAAGCGTGTGTGGCACCCAACGAGTAACAATTTTTTTCATCCGAAGATGATCATGTAAAATTGAATTTACTGTTGCGGATCCAACACCAAGAGTTGACTCAATCTCTTGATAGGTGCATCTTGGATCTTCGTCGATCATACGTCTCACGCTCTCGCGTACATGTTCTCTTGACAAGTCCATGTTTCGATGACAAATCGTAGCTGCCACGTTTACTCTATGACAGCAGCGACTCAACTGACAGTCAGAGTTTACTAGTTAAGGATGGTGGTATTTAGAAATGCAGTGTTGCGAGCTCTAACTTCTCTACTTTTGTGGCATCTCAAAATATATGGCGTGTTCCTCGTATGACAACATAATATGTCAAAATCTTAGCACGAACTTACTCGATTCGATAAGTAATTTATGCGCAACAATATAAAAACAGTGGCACTAATCCTCCTCGCAGGATAAATGGATGGGTCTCCACAAGCAGTAAGGAAACAAACTTGATAATTTATTCGTTACTGTCGCAACATGAAGAAACTGGCCTTTACAAAAACTTGGCTAGTAAAATTTCATAAAAATTGGACAGGGTTGAGTGGGGACCGTATCTAAATTTGGTCCACTTGACATGGAATGACTCTTATTCCAATTGTATTTTTATCACAAAAATTATATTTGCTTAATATTTATTCTTCCAAACTTACATAACATGTTCATCTTGACATCTACTGTTTCTTTAGAATTAATCTTTAATTCATGATGATAAGGATAATCTTTGTGAGATCTCACCGTTCGTTTTATTTAAAATCTCTTTTTATCTCCTATCTATTAAGGAGAATCTTGTGGATTGCATATCTGATAATTTTCAAAAGTAGTCTAAAATGATTCTGATTTTCTGTCTTGTTTGTTATACGTAGTGGATATTACAGAGGGTAAATGAAAACACAAGGTGGTATATACCGTACGAGGAAGCGTACCATGATCACCCGATTTTACATGAACTCACCGCATCTAAACGTGTACTGTGTTGAATGTCACTGTGGAATGTCATTTGCTTGACAAAATTGCGTAAACTCAAATTCATTTGTGCACCTTGGTATATGTTATAAACAGCGTATTCGTTCACGTTCATGTGCAAGCCACGACTTCGCTCTTGCATTTCCGAAAACACCTTGCTCACGTTATAAACGGCGTATTCGTTCAAGTACAAGTGTAAGACACGACTTCGCTCTGGCATTCAGAAAAATGCCGATTATTCTGGCTGATCATAGAATGCTCGCTCTCACGGTATATAAGGAAATATGTATAATAGTTATCACCTGTCACAAACTAACATTACTTATTTTCAAAAAATTAATATTAAATCAAATCCAGTGATTTGATTATAATTATCGCAGCAATCTGCAATAATTATTATTGTTTGATTAAAAATAGAAAAGATTGTTCGTAAATAGCAAACATCGCCTCGTTTGATCTTGTGGCAATATATATTGGATAAAATTAACAATTTCACTAAAACTCCAAGAGGATCGTTTTCTACATAAAGCTTTAATGATGGAAAGTATTTTGCAGATTATCTTATCACTAAGGTTTTTTTGTTATACGGAAAAAATTAAATTAGAAGTACATAAAAGACCCACCGGGGGCTAATTTACTGTGACTGCAGAACACACAAGGACGTTTCGATTTCCTCATGTATTTTTTTATCAAGAGCAATGTACCTACATGATATGCAACGGAAATACACGAGGGAGTCGAAGCCTTGTATTTGATCTCCTATTTACGTCACCACCAGCCGCCGTTGGTCATAACTATATGCAAACTATTTAACATCGATATTTTAAAATTTCAAAGTCGTTACGCACGAAGCTTCTCTGGGTTTCATTATCCCATCCTGTGAAACCCGCATACACGGAAGTTGGAGGAAAGACTTTTGAAATCTTCCACACTCCATCGTCGAAAATCTTTCCAATGTAAAGGACGCTGTTAGATTCATAGCCGCCTACCACCAGTTCTTTTAATTTATTGCCGGCTACTGCATTCACATTGATGTGCTCCCATTCGAATCTACTGTTATTTTCGTCACATAGCACCTGGATAATTAAAAAAGAACACTAGAATTTTAATGGGAAACGCTAAAGTTTCAGAGTATAATACTGACGTAGTAAACTAACGCTTTAGCTATAAACAAACAGGGTCTATGATGTTTCATCTAAGGCTGCTTCATCGTAAGCCATCGGGGATGTTTATACTAGCGATGGACAGCAACAAGAACTTTTATAAAATCGAGAACTTCAAAGAGATTGGGTAAGGAAGGATTGAGAAGAAAAGTTTGCTTACAAGGGCTATTTGTATATTTTTGAAACACGGAGTAAACGCGATAAAAGTGCCATGTTTTGGCGATGTAAGCAAATGAGAAGCCATGAAGTGAGGGATTCACGCCGAGAACTAAGAAGTCATCAAATAAATTAATCCACAATGTATATGTGCAAAAAGGTGTGCGTGTAAAGTAGTACTGCTCATGTAAGAAATGGGTGCATAAGTAATGCATTTGAAGCTGCTGGAGCAGCAATACCAAACATTCGTGTCCTACGACAAGTAATTCGCCGGAGAAGAAAGAAAATAAACGCTGCACATGTAGATCCCGATACACTTGAAGAATTGATAGCGCCAGAAGGTTACAAAGTGTATGTAGCTCAGCGACGAATTCAAGAAACCTTCCTACTGTATGACAGTGGACACAATAGGATTTTAATTTTTGATCGGGAAAGATGGCTTTAACATTTGCAAGAATCGGAAATTTGGTATGCTGGAACTTTTTCAATATTGTTTTTCCAAGTTAAAACGATACGGTGGAGTACACCCAATATTTTATGCACTTTTATTAAATAAACAACGTGATACTCATGTACAGATGATTGAAACAATTAAATTACTTCTATCAAATTTAAATCGAAGGTCTATCAATTGCGATTTTGAACAAGCACCTAACGACAAAATGCTTTCTCGCTGTGAACATCATAGGATACTTCTTCCATTTAGCTAAAAACATGAAGAAACACTCAAATGCTCAAATGCACTGTTGCCGATTTAAGGCGAGTTCGGGTATTCGTTCGGAGTAACTCCATTTACTCCAGATACCCTACTCGTGCTCATTGACGTTCGGAAATGTCGTAGAGTTACTCCATCCATTCGTTTAGAAGTATGGTTTGAGTGATCCACTATTGCTTTACTCTTGATCTAGTCCACGTGTTCTGCACTCTTGATCTGCCCCGAACGAATACCCGAACTTAGCTTTAGTTACCAGGAGAACTACAACAGCTGCTAAATTGGTTGATTAATTAATGATTATATAGGACGTCTAAAATAGGCACAGCAATGAAAGACGCCCTGTTTCATTTTCGCCAGAAACGAGTTATAAATGAGGGAGATCGTACGAATAATTATGCAGCAGCTGCCCATAGGCGACTGCAGACAGTTAGGAGTTGATCATCCTAGTGTTTGGAGATTCATCGATGGGCTGCGGAATTTATTTTATTTATTAGACGGACTATTTTACTTTACTCTAACAAACTCGTGCTGCAATAGGTACGACGATGAAACGGCCGACTATGAATATTCACTGGCGATGAAACAGCCCCGATGAAATGGCCCATTATTTAAATTTGTTAGTAATTGAAAGATAATGTGTTTATTTTTCAGTTTCTTATGTTGCTTATTAAAATTGACTCGGCAATTTTGCATAGTTTGTGCTAAAGCCATCCTAAAAGTAACAACATAAAAAGCCTGAAACACAAAAATATTGTCTACCAAAAACTGGTAAATTTAAACGAGCCTACCATATTGAAACACTTTACTGAAACCCTTTTCGAGAGATAAGCTATCATCTTCAATTGCGAAACATGCATTCAGTGTTGGTGAAGTGTTGTGGTAAGGGTTTTAGTGAGTATTTCAGTGTTCCAGTGCCACAGTGTTAGAAGACGTGATTTAGAACCCATCATACATATTTCGAACAAATATAGCAAAGTGAAGAAACAACAAGGATTAACAAAACAGGTAGAAATAAGAGAAAATAGTAATGAGAAGAAAAATCAAAAATATCAAAATGAAGGTTGTAATAACAATAAATATCTATTAATAATGAAATTGGATCTATGATTAAAACGTGCAGTTAAAAACCATTTCCTATTTAATACATTCTTGGACTTTCTCATTACCGGGCTATTTATGGTCAGAATCTGAATTTGTATTTTGTGAATTTGTAACAAAATGAAAATAATTTACCTGTATACCATTTGTTACGACTACTTTCTTGCCAGAGCATGCTGTAGTAGCTTTCATTCCTATCAAACTGGCCGGTAACTGACCATTTACCAACACTCGCGCAACATAGATAGAATGGAAAGAAATTGCATCGCGAGGTATTTCACCTGTAAAGTCTCTCCAATAGTACATTTTGAAATTTGTGCTTAAAAATAATGTTGGATTGTTGATAACTTGATGAGTACTAGCAGATATTTGCGAATCTTTCATGTACTTGTATACATAAGTACATGGGGTAGATATAAAAAAAAATGAAAAGATTAGTTAGACCTATTTACTATCTAATCTTTTATCATAAAGTGTTAATTATCAATACGTTTGGTATGTTATTTTATAGACTACAGAGAAAAAATTCGAAAAGATTGATATTATCTATATATTTGGCGGAATCATTGTGCCTGTTTCCTGAAAAATCAAAAAAAAAATATATCGCTTATAAAAATACTAGTTCTCCAACCCCCACATTCCTTAGGGTGTTTATAGTGAAGCTGTGGTAGTCGATAAGAGCGATGTGTTAACAAAATGGGCCAATCAATGTGCGCTGTAACTTTGCGTAACCATGGTTACAGAAGCGAGCTGTGATACTCGATAAGAGCGGCGATAATAGCGAAGCGATGAGATACATTGTTTGTATGCAAGTGTTTATGTTGGAACTACGCGACATCTGTGGACAGCGATGGTAAGCAAAGATAAGAATATTTATCACTAGAGTTTGTTAAAAATGTGGTACCGGATGGCAGTAGCGTAGCGGTAGCGGCGTGAGTAGGGGTAATTTTCAACTCGTAGTCGATCTCGACAGTATCGCGAGAGAGGTACTGCACGCTGCACGCTACACGCCAAATAAGTACACGGAGATGGGACGCCCAAAGGGTGTAACGTTCCCTTCGAATGTGAATAAATATCTCAGGCATTTCTCTGGATTAGAATATAGAAGTCCGCATATTTATTGCACAGTATGCAATAGCGGATTGCTAAGTCGCGATAGATTTGAATGTAGAAAACATTGTAAAAGTAAACGTTATGTATTGAATTTAAGAAACAGTATTCCATACTGGCAATTTTTATATGATTTTATTTTTATGTTAAGTGTGTGCAACATCCCACAACATCTAGTATCTAATGAACACTTTCGTCTTTTTTGGGTTAAGTACGTTCCCTCATGAAAGCTGTCAATGCAATTACGATACAATTTGCCACGTGTGCAAGGTACAGTAAAGGAATGTATAAAAGACGAGTTGAGAAATAAGAAAATCTGCCTATGTGTGGATGAAACAACTGATGTTCAGAAACACAGCGTCATTCATGTTGTAGCGCGTCCTTTAAAACGTGATGGTCCACCAGCTTCATTGTTGTTATCCAGTAAAAGGATTCAGAAAACTAATGCAGAAACCGTTGTGAAGATAATAAAAGATTCGTTGAGAGAATTTTGTATCACAGGAACCCAAGTCACAATGTTCGTTACTGACGGAACCGTAACAATGCTGAGAGTTGGTAGGATGTTGAAAATATGCTTTCCGACTCTTCTTCACATAACATGCCTCATACACGCATGTCACCTCGTAGCAGAAACCATTCGAAAGAAGTATCCGATGGTGGATAACTTAATAGCATCTACCAAAAAGGTGTTCATCAAATCTCCCAAACACATCCGTGTATTCAAACAATTATGTCCGAAATTACCACCACCACTTCAGCCTGTAATAACGCGATGGGGAACATAGCTCCAGACAGTATCTTACTATCAGAAATATTTTCACAAGTGAAAAATGTCGTCTTGAAACTTGATTCAAATGATTCTGCAGCAATTCGGACGTTCAACAACAAATAGATGAAATTTCCATGAACTATTCTGAAGTTGAAACAGTTCACTAAAACCCTTACCACAACACTTAATTCGTACTGGACGCACGTTTCGATAGCCAAGCTATCATCATCAGCAGCAAGACTGAACTCAATGAACTGTTTCAGTGTTCCAGTGCCACAGTTTTAGAGTATGCGTTTAGTTTATTCTGAAGTTGCATAAGCTATTGAGCAATTAGAAAACAGTCACTTATCTGCACGAGACGCTTTAAATTGCATAAACAATTTACAAGCCGCTCTAGGAAATTTGACGAACACC
Organism: Dynastes maya; assembly: GCA_029619315.2. NCBI lineage: Eukaryota > Metazoa > Arthropoda > Insecta > Coleoptera > Scarabaeidae > Dynastes > Dynastes maya. The sequence goes on from JAROYE020000013.1 coordinate 1,873,870, forward strand.
ATAGGAGTCGATGTTGCTCAAAAAAAAAATTTGGTGCAATTTTAACGAAAAATTCCGATTTCCAAAAGGTTCGATCTATAACTGAAAATCAAGAGTGCCCAGATGACGAAAAGGAATATCTGACATCTGCAAATTTTAGTTCACTGGATGTCGAACGATCATTTTCGAAGTATACGACAACGTATTCACAACACCGTCGACGGCTGAATGAATCGACAATGGAAGCGTTGCTGGTGTTGTAATTCTACGCAGCTTACCAGTGCGGTTGCAAATTGCCACAGAGGACATCAAGACGACAGAAAAAGGTAACAATATTATTTTTCACTAATATTGTATATTACGTACTTTTTTTAACAAACTCTAGTAATTGTCTTGAATTGAGACAGACAATCTTGATACAAGTAAACGTGTCTCTGCGTGTACTTATACAATCGCATTACCTTTCCCACTGACAAAGATATGCCTTGATTATGTTTCATACTGTGTACTTTAAACAAATAATAATGCAATCTTCTCACAATGTATCAATAACATAGTGTACATTTAATTACGCCTTATACAAAAATATTATACAGCGTACATATGTATATACGTATATGCAGTACCGTTCATGGAAGTTCGGGCAAGCTGACAAATTATATTAACTGTTTAGGAAAAAAATGTAAAATTATATAATATACATTTCTGTGAGGAATTATTAAAACTAATCTTTTCTGGAAGCCTTTTACCAATTTCCAGGTAGTATTTGTCTATTATAAGACCGTTATCATAAAATATATAATTATGTTGGAAATCCCCAATAATTACAGTGACAATAAAGCTTTATAACAATCCCTAGGAGGGTTAGCTGATTCGCTCGTGTTACCTGGAAATATTCGTATACCCTTTATAAAGTGTTATAACATTTGTAAACGCAGTAGTTCTGAAGAGATTGTTATTGTGAAAGTATCTGTGGTTGTGCAAGTGAAAAATAAAATAATTTCGGTTTGACTGCTTAAAATGCCCCGTGGAAAGCCTCTAGCTGTTTCAAAACGATCTGCTATTATTACCTTGCATCAGGAAGGGTACGCAGAAAGACGGATTGCGGATAAATTAAAAATAAAAAAACAGTACATGATACTATAGTTCGATTTAAGACAACCGGTGACATGCAAGATCGTAATCGGCCAGGACCGTCAAGAAAAACGACTCCTGCGGAAGATTTACGAATAAAAATAATTAGTAAGCGCAATAGAAGACTAACAGCATCAGAAATTGCTGCAGAATTCAATAATGAGCGAGATTCCAAAGTTTCTGTGAGTACTGTGAAACGTCGGCTGAAAGAGGCTGGGTTGCATGGGCGAGTGGCTTGTCGAGAACCGTTACTCCGAAGAGGAAATAGGCTGAAACGACTGAAATGGGCACAAGCTCATAGAGATTGGACAGTGGATGATTTTAAAAACGTTTTGTGGACTGACGAATCCAAGTTTGAGGTTTTTGGAAATAGACGGAGAGTTTTCGTACGCAGATCAAGGGGGGAAAGAATGTTACGGGCGTGTATAGTTCCTACGGTGAAGCATGGAGGCGGATCTGTAATGGTTTGGGGTTGTTTTTCCTTAATCGAAACAGGGAACTTGCTCAAAATTGAGGGCATAATGAAAAAAGAAGAATATCGGAAAATCCTGGAGGAAAATGCCATAACGTCAGGAGTCCGATTAATTGGTCGTGGATTTGAATTTATGCAGGACAATGACCCCAAACATAAATCTAAATTGTGCACAGATTACCTGCAGCAAGAAGAAAATGAAAGAACCCTAAAATTATTGAATGGCCGCCACAGTCCCCCGATCTGAACCCGATAGAATTGTTATGGGAAGAATTAGACCGATGTGTTAGGAAAAAGTGTCCAAAATCGAAGGAACATTTGTGGACCATTCTCCAGGAGGTATAGACAAGCTTGCCCAATGAAACATTAGCAAAATTAGTGAATCGGATGCCGAGAATAGTGGCAGCAGTCCTAAAGGCAAAAGGTGGATTTTTCGATGAAAATCGGATTTAAATTATTTGTATTACATTAACTTTTTCTTTTTAATAAATTTGTGTTTGAAAATATGTAAAATCATGTAAGTAAGTATTAAATACATGGCCATTTAATATTTCTCGTATTTTCTTTGACTTCCGTACATTTTGTTGCTTGCCCGAACTTCCATGAACGGTAGTGTATATGCTATATTCGCTTAGAAAAGTGTCACCTAGCTTTGTATTTCTTACAACAATTCCTGTACGGAATATGGACCAATTATATTTAAGTTAGCTGTCCGAAAACCACTTAATTCAAGGTCAATATATCAGCACTCGAAGAACTTCTACACAATGAAAACCAAATTACCGGTTTACGTATATACTACGGGTTCGCATATGCATTTAACAGAATTTCTTGGTTAGTGTGCATACCAACAGAGCTGTAACGCACGCACGTGCTATATTTATCATTTTATTCTAGTTTCATCCGTCTACAAGTAGTAATTCACTATCTTGTCGCGAATACAACGGAATTACATTAGGATGCAAAACAAACTTTTGTGTTACATTTTCAATGCTATTGTGTTGGTAACAGGTATTTAGTTGTATATATGTATATGTTCTTTTTCGATGTAATTATACTTGTATTACCTTCCGTCTAGGAAGCGTCAACCATCACTATTATTGGAGGGATTATTGGGGAGAAATACCACACGATGGGATTAGTTACGCTGGCATTTACATCGCACAGATCCCCAACCATGGAATACTACCAGGCAGTTTATATCCCGATACTAAAGCAGTAGTTACAGAAGTTTTCGGCCATAAAGTGGTTGAAACGAAAGGCATAAAGGTAAATTCGAATTTATACTTTCTTGCGAAAAACTAAATATGTTACAAATATATATGCGATGTATTATCATTTTTGACAGCTATTCAAATAGAATAGATCTTTAGAACGCTTTGTATATACATCCATAGTTATCTCGTCACTGTGTTAAACTAAAATAATGGAATAAGCATGAAATGAGTATTCTGAATCAAATGGCAAAAATAGAGAAACGGCTGAATGTCTTATTTTTAATATCTTCTGAATATTTTGAAATCAAATTGAATTTTTGGACAAAAACTTCGTAATAAATGCTTTTATATATTGTAAATAAATCATTCAATTTTGCTGTTTTCATCATTTTAAGTTAAAAAAAAAGAAACAGGAATTAGATAATTCGGTCAAGCACACGGTTCTAGTAATAAAAAGTCAACAATAATTATCATATAACTTCATGGAACTTTGGAAACTTTTTAATTAACCAGAAAGATGATAAATTGGTGAAGTAAAATTTCAAAAATTTATCCAAAAATTAAAAGTAAACCGTTGCAAATCCATTGTTTGACTTCTTTAATCTCTACTGTTATACTACTAATACTGCCTAGTCCAGATTTAATGTGTATATTCGGCAAATATGCACAAATATACAAAATTTCGGCCTCTAATAACACTGTGCTAGTTACAAAATGCAACAAGCTGGGCATCCGGGGGATAAACCTAATTCAAGTATGCTGAATCCAATGGTTCCAACCGTTTTTAAAAGTTAGCTCGCGTTTTCGAGCAATTTCAATTTAAAAATTTTAGGCCCAAAGAATTTTCTGGAACACTCGGGAATTTTCTGGGAAATCTGATTAATGGCCGAAGAGCTTTCTGGAACCTTGGAGAACTTTCCATAGACCGTTCATGGACCATTCTAGAAACTTCCATCTCCGCTACTGTCACTGTTAACCGCTGAGACCTTAGTCTGTTTTCAGAAGTCAATGTAACATCTAAATATTAAAGCAAATAACCCAAACCGAAGTGAATAGAGAAAAGTTCGAGATTGTTCATTGTATTGGTTTGTAAAATCAATTAATTTGAAATATCAAATAATGATAAATGTTCTAAACTAAATACCTTTTGTTACGTGTGTGGAAAATTTGTAATTATGACCACTCGGCGTAAAATAAGTGCTGAAACCGCTGATTTCTATCAACAGTATTTCTCATAAAATGTTTTTACTGATGTGTAGTCTGGGCAAACAGTGGTAACAGTCAGTGTAGTATAGTAGATATGTGGTGCGGAGTCGACGATTATTTATTTCACGCGTTCACAGCGTCAGTACTAAATCGATGCGGTATGCGAGTAGTTCTGTGTATATGTAGGCTGTCGTAACTTATTTCGTAATTGTACGCTTATGTTTGCTTTAAAAATGTCGCAGTTAGGTACGTCGCGAAAACGACCAATGGCAAACACAGTTAAAAACTTTATAATGGACATGCCGGACTTAATTTTTGATGGCGCTAAAATTCAATGTCTAGTTTGTAAAATCCATTTAATGTGTTGGTCCAGAAGCCATTGTCAACGTCACATCGAAAGCAAACAACATTCTTCTGCAAAAAGTGGCATACGAGACCGAGAAAAATTTACAATTGATTTATGTGTTACTCTTATTTTATGTAATCTTTCGTTTCGTTTACTAGACAAGGAAGCATTTGTCTCCTTCTGGAATAAATATGCGGACTGTAAATTACCTAGTCGGTCATCGATACGAAATGTAGTGCGGTTCACGTAATGGTACGTACAATGGAACCACATCGACCGTCATCCTTCTTCTTACTTGCTTCCAAAAGAGTTATAAATTGTACTGCCGATGAGATTTTAAAGGTGGTGTTGAACTCATTGAACAAATTTGAAGTTTCAAAATCTATACTCTAAATCTTGCAGCACAAACGATTCCGACATTTTTTCCACTAGTAAATGAATTGATTGCTAGTACAAAGGCAGTGTTTCTAAAGTCCCCGAAACGTACCCGACTATTTCACAAACTGTGTCCTGATTTACCTGAACCAGCACAGCCGATTGTTACACGTTGGGGAACATGGTTGTAGGCTACGTTTTACTACAACAAATAGGAAATATGTCAAGATAGTCAGGTTAAAAGAGATTTACAAACTATTCGCAACAATTACTTCGGACTGGTGGAGGGAATAAAAAAATTACAAAATGTTTCGATGTCGCTAGTGGATTCTGTTCAAATTGTGAATGATGTTCACGCACAGTTATGTCCTGTAGAAGGCGAAACAAATTGGTGTGTAATACGAAAATTTGAAAGTGTTTTAGAGAAAGACTCCGATTTTCTTATATTAAGACAAATTTGTGAAGGTGTGTGTGAAGCTGCATTAAGTTGTTTCAAAGATTGTATTAAATATGCAAATATAACATCGCTAGATGTCGAACGATCGTTTTCAGCATTAAAAAACATTTATTCCGCACGTCGTACTCACTAGACTGAAACAGCTGTGGAAACATATCTAATGATCAGAGTTAGTGAAAAATATGTGCTACGTCACAAAAGTAGCCCCACCACTTTTTAATCTTCCGCCCATTCCGCGTTCAATGAAATAGTGGGGCGCATTAGAGTTCGATATGCCGCTTAGATTCAACATCCGGCAAGAACACGTTCGTGTATTTAATGAATTATTTGCGTAAATAATCATTAATTTCTCGATATTCTCTTTTGTAAAACGACATTGTTTTGATGAGAAAAAAAACTCTAAATTGTGAAAACGTTCTTTCAACATCTGCACTACCTAGCCGAGGATGAAAATATTGTTTAATTTCATTTTATGGACACAGTTCTTTATATGTGGTTATTCTTTGGGGTGATTTTAAGAATATTTTTTTCATTAAGCTTGTCAAAGTATCGATAAACATACAATGAAAAAAAAAAAAAATAGCTAGAACTACACTAAATATTATTTGAAAAGATGTAATAAATGAAACTGAAAATGCTTTGAAAAGTAAAAAACAATAAATACACCCAATCTAAATTATTTGTAAGCAATACTTAACGATAGTAATACTAATCTAATCAGATCAGATATAATGCCACGCGTTCCGAGCTCGGCGCAGCGGTCCCCTCTCTCATCAATCTCATCATATAGTCTAGAGTCACGTGAGTAAGTGGGGGTACAAAACATATTTTTCACTAACACTGTTAATAATTCAAATATTTAACAGATGTTACCCAGTTTGTGATTTCACGGAAGACTTTTAAAACGGTAAGTGTTTCAGCACGTTTTATAATTTATTTCTTACCTTCTATTTTATGTGTAAACTTTTATGCGCTCGCCACGCCTCTGACTGTTACCGCATATTTGCCCAGGTTACTGATGTGTATTAAACGCCGTCTATTGTTTCTACAATATGCGTTTTGAATTCGAATAAATGGACAGAAATCGAAGCCGGTGTACCATTTGGTGTTCCGATGATTTGGATAGATCCAAGAGAACATGATCCAGCTGAATGTTATGCGTGCGTGAATTATACTGACGATATGAACAGAAGAAAAAGTGGTTCTTTGAAATACATCCCAACAACATATACTCAATTGCCGCTGCCGCATTCAAATATAATTCCTGTTCCAACAGGACCAATTTCAATAGAACAGTCTGAGCCACCAGCATTAGAAACCATGAAAACTGAAGAAGCAGGCCTATCAATGTATGAAGCATCGAATGTCACTGCGCCATGTCATCACATTGAAATCACGCAACCTCGTTTGAATAATTTGATAAGAAGCCTGAAACTATCATAGCGACAATCCATTCTTTTGACCAAGAACTTGCGACAAACTTGAAGAAGATGACGATACAGAAGAATCAGGGAATCAGAGAATAAAAAATGAAAAAATGAAGAAAAATGTATTTTTTTGCTAAAAAATTATGAAAAATCGACTAAATCGATTCAAGTTTTTTCAAATAGTTTCTATTCGTTGTGCATTGGTCGATCCGATGTCCATTCGATAGATTTTCATCGATTTAAATTCAATAAATGGTAAAAAAATGTTAAAAATTACGTTTTTTGGGGGGTCTTTGAGCCTAAAATTTTTAAATTGAAATTGCTCGAAAATGCAAGCTAACTAAAAACGGTTAATACCATTGAATTCAGCATACTCGAATTAGGTTCATCCCCCGGGGGCCCAGCTTGTTGCAAAAAAAGTCTCCAATTTGAGCACAGTGCAATCAGTATCGCGCCGCGAAATTAACTTTTGAAGTGGAGAACGATTTCACAAAGGTAACTCTCTTAAATTTATCTAAGCCTTGTTCCAGCAGAAATCACAAACTAGTACAAAACTCTTACTGGTTGGACTTTCCCGAACTTGGTGAACTTTTCTGATGTTATGATTGGCTCTATAACATCGGAAAAGTTCACCAAATCGTGCTAGACGCCCGTCAAATTAACAGTCGAAACAATGGACTGCGAAAGGCGACTGTTTTTTGGGACAGTCACACGGCCCCATTTGAAGAAAAGGAAAGTTTTGTTCCACAAAGACAACGCACCGTCTCAGACTTTAATGATCGGCATAGCAAAATTTCACGAACTGGGGTTCGAATAGATAGACTACCCACACCATTCACCAGATCCGGCCCCCAGCGTCTATTTTCTATTGGCTAGACTCAAAGATTCGTTCGGAGGACAGAGATTTTCTCATCGAACGAGGTGGCCATCACATTCGCAAACGTGTATAGACTTGCAAGGAGACTATATTGAGAAACAAAACTAAATTTGACAAAAAATACTTGTTTCTGTGTTAGACTAGAAACTTTTCAGGTTACCCTCGTAATATATAGTCAGAATTAAATAAACATAATGCACATATCATTTCGATATTTATCTATTTATTTATTCCAAATTTTTCTTGTATTATTGTAGATTATCAAATGATTTTCATTCATCTGAATAACGTCAAAACACTTTTCTTTTTTACTTATTTCCGAAAACACCAATTTATTTGTTTGTCTCCGTAAACTAGTTGTAGCTGGGGGAAAACCACTAACCATATCATTTAATACTGCCAAAATAGTTAAAAAGTAGTCCGAAATATTTTTCAAAACTTCACCACTGTTCTTGCTCTAAACTGGTCTATAGACCCACAAAGTTTAATTTAAATTGGTGAGTATAATTTTTCGTCAGTAATCCGAAGATATCCTAATACAAATACAACCAAAACAGGACACATTGTATGTAGTACATGCAACAATAATATGAAATTTTGTAGTAATTTTATCTTATTGTAAGATACAAACTAGACCAATTAATCAAAGTCTTAGATTATTTCTATCTACTGTTTTGCAGATATTATGTGATCCTAACAGTGAAAATTTCTACTGGGAATACACAACCACAGATAAATTAACCGAAAACAAATTGGAGAATCTGGTAGTAGGAGGCATAGAGTCCGACAGCCTTCTCTACATTGGAAAAGTATTCAATGAGGGAGTATGGAAGATTTGTAAAGTGTTTCCTCCGAGTAGTCCATACAGAGGCGTTAGAGCATGGTACAATAGCAACGACACGCAATACGCTACGGATGATTTTCAAGTATTGAAGTATAAAGCGCATCCGATTACTCCAAGATGTTGAGGAGGAAGAAGGATAATTATTCTTTTTGTTATAGGACCAGATTAAAATATTCTACTGATTTTTTTTTTATTTTCTTTTTATTTACTAAAATTAACTAACCATAAGGCAATGCATATTTTACTATAGCCAGTAAATTTTATTAACACGTATGTTAACATTATCAAAACATACAATCCAACATAATAATTGCCTTTATCTATCTGCAAAAACTAATGGTTTAGGAATGTATGTAAAAATTTTTAACCAGCACGATAGTTTGAAACTTATTTTTAGTTTACTTTCGATTTCTTGTAATCAAGTATGCCTTAGCAGTTGAGCAAAACCTATTTTCGTTTTAGGTAAAGTTCCTTTTTCGTCCACAGTATGCTAAAATGATACTAAGAAAAGTTGTTCAGAATGAAAAGTTATGGAATTATGCAAATTTTCTGAACGATAGACCGACTTTGATAAAATCCGTTATTTGTCAACTTCATTTCAGATAATGTGCCCTTTCCGTTCACAATACGGCGAAGTTTTACTAAGAAAAGTTGTTCACGAGGATCTACGTACTTTGACCAAACTGTAATTTTTTAGATTAAGCAAAATAAATTGTGTTTACTCACAAATTAAATTTACAACACGTAATAATGACTTTATTCTACAATCAATTATTTATTCAACATAGCTGCAACCAGTTTCTGCACACCGTTCTATGCGATGTCTGGATTCTCTGAAACTGTTCCGAATTTCCTCTATTCGTATTTGCGTACGGCGTTTCGTGTCCTTTTAGTATTTCTCTATTGTTGGGCTTGGGTTGAGAGTAAACCAGGTCTTTGAGGCCAACCCATAAAAAAAATTAATCTAAAAAATGACGGTTTAATCAAAGTATATATTATTATGACGATTAATTATTTGAAATTAATTTTTACTCTAATAAAGAAAAGGTTATTGCTAAGAATGTTAGGTATCTACAGCGTGTCCCAGGATTGATGTTACAAGAGGTGTGAGGAACTAAAAATCTCGGAATCCCAATTTGACCTTTTGGAACTAAGCCCTGCTTGGTTTGAAACTTATTTTTAGTTTACTTTCGATTTTCTGAAATCAAGTATGCCTTAGCAGTTGGGCAGAACCTATTTTCGTTTCCGGTAAAGTTCCTTTTTCGTCCACAGTATGCTAAAATGTTACTAAGAAAAGTTGTTCAGAACGAAAAGCTATGGCGTTATTCAGATCTACTGACTGATCGGTCTACTTTGACAAAATCCATTATTTTCGTTTCAGATAAAGTACCTTTTCCGTTCACAATACGCCAAAGTTTTACTAAGAAAAGTTGTTCAAGAAGATCTACCTACTTTGATTAAACCGTCATTTTTTAGATTAAACAAAATAAATTGTATTTATTCACAAATTAAATTTACAACACTTCAATTATGTATTCATCATAGCTGCTACCAGTTTCTGCGCACTATTCTATGCGATATCTAAATTCTCTGAAACTGTTCCGAATTTCCTCGATTTGTATTTCGTGTGCAGCGTTTCGTACCTTTCTTTCAGTATTTCTCTACTGTTGGGTATGAGTTGAGAGTAAACCAGGTCTTCCAGGCCAACCCATAAAAGAATTTAATCTAAAAAATGACGGTTTAATCAAAGCATATATTTGACTTTTTTTAAATTTGTAAATAACTTGCTATTCTTAACAACTTTTCTCAGTAAAACTTTGGCGTATTGTGAACGAGAAAGCCACTTCACCTGAAACTAAATTAACAAATAATGGGTTTTATTAAAGTAAGCCGATCATTCAGAAAATTTGCATAACGGCATAAGTTTTCATTCTGAACAACTTTTTTAGTAACATTTTATCATATTGCGAACGAAATAGGTACTTTACCCGAAACGAAAATAGTTTTTACTCAACTGTCAAGGCCTATTTGATTTAAAAAAATCGAAAGTAAACTAAAGATAAGATTCAAACCAAGCAGGGCTTAGTTCCAAAATGCCAAATTGAGATTCAAAGATTTTTAGTTCCACACACCTCTTGTAACATCAAGCCTGGGACACGCTGTATGTTAAAGGTGAATTTGATAAGTCGCAAGTCAGTCTAAAGTACCCAAACTATGCTTAAATTCAAGTTAAATGCTTACGAAAGTATACTATATTGGATCTCTTCGAAATTCAACTAGTAAATAAATTCCGGTAAGTTCATTAATAATTAATAGTTTTCATTTAGTAAAGTACAATTATAGGTAAATAAAAAACGATGTGGTTGATAATTTCCCTATCTGAATATGTTGCGGTAAAGGTTGGGTAAATCCAATTATCAAGCGCGGCTACCGGTTATTTTGCGGAATCACTACGATTAAATGTGATACGTTCATAGAATGATACATACAAAGTCCATGAAAAATCAAATATACGTATTTGAATAAGGTGTAACTTTAGCAATGGATTTGCATAAAAACTATGACGTCTTCTCAACAAAATCATTTTTACACATAAACTTGTTATTAATATGTATTACCTTCTGTATTTTTATGTATTCTCGAGATATAAATAAGTTCCAAGCAACACAAAAAGTCATTAATTTATTATTCAGTTCTTAGAAGTTTTTGCAATAGCAATTAACTCTATAAAGCTGAATAATTTTTGACTATTTTAATGATTTAGCTACGATTGTAACAACCAAGCTTACAAGGGAACACAGGGAAGTGTCCCTCACCGATTTAAATGAAACTAGGTGGGTTTGTAGACTGATGCAGTGTAAGAACCACGGTAACTTTCATAGATGCTAAATCGCCCGTTTTCGGGGATGGGGCGGCCTACAGCCAACGCTACCTTTCGCTATTTGCTTTAATATCTCCAAAACTATAAGACATATCAAAAAAAAATTAAAACAAATATATAAATGTTTTATGAGTACTAAAGGATAGCTACAATAGTTTGCCTGTCATAGTTCTTGTTTTCCAGAAACAATCCCCACCCCCCGTATTTTTTAAAAATTTTAAAATTTTTATTTGCTGGAAAAATACACAAAGTTATGCAGAATTCACCCATATATATTAAACATGCTATAAAATAACTCAATTTAAAAAAAAAAACAATAACATACGAATTGAGTAGGTATACCTCCGTATGTACATATGTATGTAGGTATATATGTAAATAATATTACTTATTGTTATTGATGTGAACAAATCGTAGAGATACTTATCTAAAGTATCTGTCTAAATATCTTTAATACTTTTTAGATCATTTATACCTTATCAGCATTACATTCCATTATTTATTTTTAAAAGTATTCGATTAGGTTGGGACCTGGACCTCGGTTCCCCTTCAGATAATCCGAAGAAAGGCAAAAATAAATAACAGGCTACTCTGCATAATTATTGCAATAATGTAGAAATATTGAAAACAAAGAAATTGCTTACACCACGCACAACGAAGAAATGCAGGTTTGCCACAAATACTGCATAGTGGTGTACTTTGTAAATCCTTCGGGAAGCAGAATCGGACAGGATTCTCAAACTTCGGTGGCCGATCTTCGATGTATCCACTTTTATACCACGCATACTTAAATAGATTGAAGAACCTCGGCGATGATAATTGATTATGTGTCAAAGATTGTAACTGGATAATAGTGTTTCTTTGATGTAGAGTTAAATCGTATGCCATAAGCAGTACGTCATCTGAAAAAGTCCTAACAAAGTTTTTCCATATTCTAAAACCGTAGACGTCTAGAGGCTGTACTATTGAACTTGTCTTCTTAGGTATTGTAAAAATATCGACTTTTTTGTTCGTTGGTACTAATTGTAAATTGCTCACTTCTTTAGGACAATGCCCACTCCACGAATCCAATAACAAGATACTTTCAGCGTTAGTATTTGGTAAGAAAACATCTGTAAACCAATCTTTAAAATGCTGCGAGGTCAGTTTCCCTGATGTTGATGCAGATATATACACGTTAATAGGCCTAAAAAGTGTTTTTTGTACGTTCGGTCCAAATTGACCTGTTGTTTCTTTTAACACAAGAAAGAGGGGGGATAATAGTCGTCCATTTGACGAAATTGTTGGCATGATTGTGTAACTATGTGTAATAGATGATAATGATTGCACGACCGCTTCCACTGTTTTTGTTCCAATGGCGGACAAGCTTCGACCGGAATGTATCTCTAAATTAAAGCCACTCTCGTCTGCATTGTAAACGTTGTCTTGTCCAACAACGCTAATTTTAGGTTTAATTTCATTAACAAATCGCTCGGCTGTGGATCGTAATTCGTCAACATCGCTATGAATGGATCGTGTGATAAACTTTGTTATTTTACGAGAAACAATTCTATGTACTTTTTTGAAATGCCATATCCACCAATAACTGGCTTTAAATGAATGATACTCTATGTCATCTTTTGCCTGTAGTGCCCATCTGCGAAGATCTATGTCGTGGATAATATTTCCGCTGTTTAGCGCTTCCTTAAATCTTATCAGAACATATTCTGTAACGTATGTACTTTTGTCCTTGTTGGTGCCACCCCGGTCAACACTTGCTTCCCATCTCTGAAGTTGCCTACTTGATTTTACCTAGAACAAATGGACGCCAAAGATACAAATGCTATTATTAACGAAACGTCATTTCGCTTTTCCACTTTTCCAAAACTCAACGGCTCGCGTTTTATATTCAATATCAATTGAACTACCTCCTTCTTGGGATACACAGTCTTCATGTTCATAATCTTCATCATATTCACTTCTTGGTTCAACGAATTGCAGTTCCTGTGGACCAGCCAAGTCTTCAAATTCCAGTGCTACATCTGCCTCAATTGCAAAAGATGCCTCTTCTTGAGCTCTCACAATGATATCCGTTATAGCTTCGTGTAACTCTTGTTCTTCACGTGTTATAGATGTATCAGCGATATTTGCAACAAGGAATGTTGTACGTAGCAAATTCAGTACATTAGCAACGTTGATTCTCATGACTTCAAGAAACACTTTTCGACAGCCTAATTGCGAAACGACTCGTCGTCAATAAACTGAAGACTGCAAGTACTAATTGTAACTTGCCTTGCTTTATATATATGCGTATGCAAAAGCATTTATGGTATACAAGATATCCTAATACTTACATTAATCTAGATAAAATTTAAATACTATAGAAATCATGTAATCTGCACGTGAAAATCAGCACTTGAAGTTTCAATGAGGAATTTTATAAGTATAACGGATAATACGCTAATCGAATACTTTTAAAAATAAATAATGGAATGTAATGCTGATAAGGTATAAATGATCTAAAAAGTATTAAAGATATTTAGACAGATACTTTAGATAAGTATCTCTACGATTTGTTCACATCAATAACAATAAGTAATATTATTTACATATATGTATACCTACATACATATGTACATACGGAGGTATACCTACTCAATTCGTATGTTATTGTTTTTTTTTTAATTGAGTTATTTTATAGCATGTTTAATATATATGGGTGAATTCTGCATAACTTTGTGTATTTTTCCAGCAAATAAAAATTTTAAAATTAGAAAAAAATACGGGGGTGGGGGTTGTTTCTGGAAAACAAGAACTATGACACACAAACTATTGTCGCTATCCTTTAGTACTCATAAAACAGTTATATATTTGTCTTAACTTTTTTTTTGATATGACTGTATATATTGACTATATAGTTTTGGAGATATTAAAGCAAATAGCGAAAGGTAGCGTTGGCTGTAGGCCGCCCCATCCCCGAAAACGGGCGATTTAGCATCTATGAAAGTTACCGTTGTTCTTACACTGCATCAGTCTACAAATCCACCAAGTTTCATTTAAATCGGTGAGGGACACTTCCCTGTGTTCCCTTGTTAGTGGATTATAAGGATTATTATTGTTATTAATGTTATTATTCACTTATCTTTATTTCAACAACTTAATAAGTTGAATCTGGTTCCTGATTTAATTGCTACTTTTCCATTTAGCTTTTTACTGTACCAGCTTCTTTATTTCCCGTCCATGATACATTTCTTTCGTTAACTCCCCCCCTCACAAACTGCCGTCCATACTTTCCTATGCCGTCATCTTTTTTTTTTGTCACTTTCCCGTTTGATGTTGCACATTTTCTTCTACTAATCTGTTAATATTCATTAAATAGATATGGGGAACTAATTTTATTGGCGTTTATTCTACTTCTCGCTTGATTTGTTAACATCCGTAAAATCTCTTTCAATGTATCCAGGATATGTTGTTTTGTCTTTATTGCCAAATAATCAATTTTTGAAACATAAATTTAATAGCTTAAAATATTTTAAATGATTAATTAACTCTGTTATCACTTCTTTACAAAATTGTCAACAACCATCAACAACCTTAATTATAATTCAGTTTAAGCTTTTGCTCGAAATTGATAGCCAACACTCACCTAATTCATCTTTAACTTTACAAGGATTAAATACACCTCCTTTAAATAAGTCTACTTAGAATAAATTTTGCTGTATTTGATGAGTTTTTAAATTTAGAAGTTTATTTATTCCCTTATATTGCCAAATAAAAGAAGTTTTTTTTTTAAGTAGTAATCAGGACTAGAATTTTACTGGTGCCAAATTATTTACTGTGCATTATTGAATCGATTGGACGTCGAATACAAGGCAAAACGGCCGCACATGGCGAAGAAGAAAATTCTCGTTCACCACGACAACGCCCCAGCTCATTCTGCTCGCGATACGACCGATAAATTAAAGGAATTGCGCTACGAATTGGTTCACCACCCACCGTATTCGCCCGACCTAGCCCACAGCGACTATTTCCTGTTTCCCCGATTGAAAATGTGGCTCTCTGGCAAAAGATTTCACTCAAATGAGGATGTAGGGTTGGAAACAGACGCCTATTTCGAAGGACTTGACGAGCACTACAAAACCGGCATCGAAATGTTAGAGGACCGCTACAATAAGTGTATTACTCTAGATGGAGATTATGTCGAAGAATAAAACAGTTTTTTTCGTTAAAAATGTCGTTTTTTCATTGGTAGGCCAAAGACTTTTCAGCCCATGTAGTACTCGCAATATGCCGAGGTTTTTGTACACTCTTGGGGGTTTGGTGAGAATATTTTGGTTCCCTGTTGGCCTCATTTGTAAATGCCTCTGTTGCTCTAACTTCTTTGATAAAGGAGCGTGTACTGAAAACACTTTGGTTTGGTTTATTAATTCTAAATGTTGTTGAAATATGGTTAGTCAGCAGATATGCAGGGTGTTTGGCACAACGATGTAAAGTTTTGATGAAGAGCTGAAGACAACTGTCATAAACTAAAAACGGAATTCAGTTTTACTGCTAATGATGATAGCTTGCTAGCTATCGAAACGTGCGTCCAGCACGAGTTAAGTATTGTGGTAAGGGTTTTAGTGAACTGTTTCAGTGTTCCAGTGCCACAGATTTAAAGTGCCCGATTAGTGTCACACACTGGTTCCATTCCCAGGCGGCAAACTTCTACGACACAGGGATACAAAAGTTGATCCCACGATATCACAAGTGTCTCAATCCTGGTGGTAATTATGTCGAAAAATAGCTCAAACATTGCTGTATCTGTTGTCAACAAACAACCATTACTTCGGAGCTGATTTGAAAATTGCGGCAGAACAAAAGGATCGCAAAGAATTTCGAACATTATTTTAATTTGATGAATATTGTAGTAAGAATTTTAGCCAATAAACTAAAAAATTGGAAAACGTTTAATCAAACGAATTTATGTACAATTGTCGGTTAGGTTTCATCTTAGGTAACTGTAAAAAAATCAAAATTTGTAAAAGAAATATAATTATTAAATATAATAAATTCTAAACTCATTGAAAAATTGTTTTCAAAATTTTATATAGATCCCACATAATTATTTTTTCTTCGTTTATTTAATCCAAGTGAAAGTTAATTTATAAAACAGTCTCACTGCTATTTATTTACTGTTACAAACACAACATACTGTAACGCGTGCTCTTTCTCTGGACTATATACCTGTACCGGTTTTGGAAAAGCTCACCATTGTGAAGAATGTATTTTACTATTTGTTTTCTTAATAAATTTACTTCACTAGTATTTGTAAGCATGATGAAAATAAATTGCTTACCAATTTCTTTCTTTCTTTTCTATAAAATATTCTTATCCTCAACGATAACAGAGACTCTATTAGCAGTCTTAGCAATATACAAGTAGCTGCACATTTCACTAATAGACGTCATCGCAGGAATTTGTTTATTTGTAGGAAATTAATTTTGAGAAAATGTCACAAAGTCTGATTAAATACACAGTCTCCCTCTGAGTGATAATGTGATAATTAGTGAACTTAGTAAAAAGTGTTTTACTGCGGTCTGGAGCACGGCGTTCATCAACGATCTCTCGAGGTAGCTTTGGTTCGTCCAGAGTCAGAATGAAAACAGGTAAGTTTTTATTCTTCGATTTATTTACAAAGAAAAACAAACGACATTCGGATTAAAGCAAAATAAAACGAAATAAAATTATTATATACAGAAATGCAAATTTAAACAAATTTAAATGAAATAAAGTTCAAAATTTAAGTTAAAGTCACCTAAGAGAAACGGTATATTATTACATAAAACAAACTTGTCGCGTAAAATTAAAATGTATTTGCAAGGGAAATAAATAGTATTTCGGAGCTCTCACGTCGATAATATCAGACAATAAAAGTACCGTCAGCAAACTAAGGGAATTCAAACAATAAAATTACCGTCAGCGAATTAAGGGAACTCAGACAATAAAAATTACCCTCGGCGAGTTAAGGGAATTCAGACAGTAAGAGTACCGTCGGTGAAGGCGTCGGACCGGAGAGAACTCATGCAGAATGAAATTCTGCACGGCTTTATATCCCTAACATTCGTGTGTCGTATCGTTTCTTGTATATGAATTTTAAAATAAAATGCTAGACAAGCCTTAGAACGATTGATTAATAAATTGTACACTAACGCTCAAAAGAAATACACAGCGTTATCGAAAAATATGAGACAAAATAAAATTTGAATAAAAGTGAGAAATAATTTAAAGAATTAACACAAAATTATTCTACTAATGATTTTAGTATTTTCTTTGCACGAAGATTTACAACGTGAAGAAAATGGAGCGAAGACGAGTTATTCAATAATTCCTTGGGGATTATGGTTGAATGAAGATAATTTTACTTAATAAAACACCAGGGAGAGGGGGAACCGAAGCTATAAAAGCTACTGCAGAATCTTAATGTGAAAAAGGTTGTCATTTTAGTGACTTTCTACGAAACAGTTTTTTTCAAATCAGTAACGCCTTTTACCAACAAATTGAAAGAGTTTAAACTGATGTAGAGTAAAGTATATGCAAAATTTTTAGGGCAACTTTAATAAATTCTACGTGGTCATATTTCTTACTATGTACTCTACACTAATAATAATGCAATCTTTTTACAATATACGAATAATATATGTATAGTGCATATTTAATTATTTCGAAACAGGCGAATTTATAACTGCTTTAGGCACAATGAACTAAATTTAAGCTAGCTGTCCGAAAACCACTCAATTCAAGGTCAATGTATCAGCATTCGAAGAACCTTACAATTACTGGTTTTGCCTATACACAACGGGTTAGCATATTATCGCATTTGACGGAACTTCTTAGTTAATACGCATATTTATCATTTCATTCTAGTTTCATCAGTATACAAGTAGTAATTCACTATCTTGTCGCGAATACAACGGAATTACATTAGGATGCAAAACATTAAGCTTTTGTGCTGCATTTTTAACGTAATTGTGTTGGTAACAGGTATTTAAGTATGTACATACATTCTTTTTCAATGAACTTGAACATACTACCTCCCGGTTAGGAAGCGTCATCCGTCACTATTACTGGAGGGATTATTCGGGAGAAATACCACACGATGGAATTAGTTACGCTGGCATTTACATCGCACAGATTTCCAACAATGGAATACTACCAGGCAGTTTATATCCCGATACAAAAGCAGTAGTTACAGAAGTTTTCGGCCATAAACTGGTTGAAGCGAAGGGCTTAAAGGTACATTCAAATATTTTTTTGACAGCTACTTAAATGGACTTTTGGAACGCTTTGCGGAAATGTGGAAATAGTCGACTCGATCAGGTATGTACGACGTTTGTGTAGATTTCTTTCGCATGCAAAAGAACAACAAAATCAACGTTAACCAACATTAATAAGCAATAATTAGCAGCTTCAATGAATAAGTAACACTATTCATTCGAAATAAGTAACTTTGTAGATACCAGAATTATCAATTTCTTTTAGAAATCAGTTGAAAGAATCCTTCTTTTTGATGACCCTCTCACGTTGAGATAAAAAAATGTTGTGTGTGGTAGTCTCGCAGTACAGCATTCAACTATAGCGTTCGGGTCGATTCCCATAGACCGGTGTATATACGAATGTCCATAGTTATCTCGTCATTATCGTAAACCACTTGAACTTAAATTATGAAATAACCGTAAACTTAATATTTTGAATTAAATGGCAAAAACAGAAAAAACGATGGATGCATGTCTCTAGCCCCGCTACCCCCGGATTTCGACATTTCCCATACGCTATCATCTTGTGCCCATTTTGTGCCGTTTTGTGTCGCAAAAAGAAAAAGTTGTGTTTTAATATTAACGTAGTTTTAACGGTTTCGTTTTGGCGCGGCTGAGGACATGCCAGCTCCGCCACCTCGACATTTTGAAAATTCGTATGCGCTATCATTTTGTGCCGTAAAAAGAACATTTTGTCTTTTAATATTAACGTAGTTTTAACGGTTTTTTTGCGGGGCTGGAGACATGCCAGTCCCATCACTTCGTTATTTTAAAAATTCGTGTACTCTATCATTTTGTGCCGTAAAAAGAACATTTTGTGTTTTAATATTAACGTAGTTTTAACGGTTTTTTTGCGGGGCTGGAGACATGCCACTCCTGCAACTTCGACATTTTGAAATTTTGTATACGCTATCATTTTGTGCTCGCGTTGTGCCGTCTTGTGCGGTAAAAAAAAGTTTATGCTTATATTAAGCGAGCTATAACGTTTTGAATTTTGGGCATGGCATGTCCCCAGCACTGTCAAAAAAAAAAACCTTTTTCGCTCCGTTAATATTAAAGCACAAAATTTTCTTTTTGTAGCACAGAACGGCACAAAATTATAGCGTATGGGAAATTTCAAAATCCGGAACTGGCGGGGCTGGGGAAACGCACCCAAAAACGGTTCAACGTTTTATTTTCAATATATTTACAAAAATAACCCTTTTAAAATAAAACATCTTGTATACTTCTACATATTTTGAAATTAAATTAATTTTTTGGGCAAAAACCTCTTAATAAATACAGTGGTACCTCGGGAGGAGATAAATACAATGTTATGCGATCGTCTGTATGCCACCGCTTCGCATCTGTCTTAAATTCGTAATTAATATTGTTTTTACTTTATTGGAAAATCTTATTATCTTTGTGTACAGTCTCACAACTCAAACAAAGTAGAAAATTCTGCAATTCCTTATTTGTCGCGTTGCTAATATTGTAAAATAAATGAAAAAGCCACCGTCTTCCATGCGGCAAAAGTAGTCCTCATCAAAGGTTCTGTATGTAAGTGAAGTTATTTTTTTTTAATTCCAACCATATAAGTGTTTATTGATTTCTCTATATGTAACATGATTTTTTATATGTGAAATTGTACTTAAAATGGATAGAATGAATTTTTGATTATTTTTTTCTCTTCCATACCATGCCGCATAAAAAACGTGCTTGCCAAAACCACGTTAATCAACTATCATATATGTTCTTCTAAAAAATTTTGCAATAAACCGTACGCCTTAAAAGTAAAAAAGAGAAAAATCCCACATACTTTCTAGACGTATTGTATATGGTAATTTTATTTTATTGCAAGATTTTGGGAGATTCAAATGTTGTACACAAACTAGATTATTTCTGCATATTGTTTTGCAGATATTGTGTGATCCGAACAGTGAAAACTTCTACTGGGAATACACCACCACAGATAAATTAATTGAAGACAAATTGGAGAATCTGGTAGTAGGAGGTGTAGAGGGTGACAGTCTTCTCTATATAGGAAAAATATTCAATGAAGGAGTATGGAAAATTTGTAAAGTGTTTCCTCCGAGTAGTCCCGCCAGAGGCCTTAGAGGATGGTTCAATAGCAACGACACACTGTATGTTGCGGATGATTTCCAAGTATTGAAGTACAAAGCGCATCCGATTACTCCAAGATGTTGAGGAGGAAGAAGGATAGTGATTCTTTGTGTTATAAGAACAAATTAAAGTATTCAACTGATTTTCTTATTTTCTTTTTACTTACTAAAATTAACTAACTATAAATCAAGGCATATTTTACTTGAGCCAGTAAAAAAAATTACTGGCAATAGCATACGTTTTTATTGCTTTAATAAAAATTAAAGCAATAAAAACGTATGCTAAAATGATCCAAACATACAATCCAACATAATTGGCTTTAACTATCTGCAAAAACCAATGGTTTAAGAATTTGTGCAAAAATTTTTAACCAGCACAATATAAAAGAAATATGTATACAGTGTATCCCACTAAGAGTGAGGACCCGCGATATCTTGGAAACTACAACAGCTATAGTGATGGGGAAAAAATGTGCACAACTAAAGAGGTAAAGAGAAATTTAATTAAAATATTTTTAAATTCCAAACATGAGCCCTAGAGGGCGCAGTTGTTAGGGTCAACAGTAAATTTTAAATTAGTCGGTAAAAGTTCCAGGATTAACTATGATTTTAAATGCTTTATTAAAAAGCTTAATTAATTATGCAACCCTTTGATTAGAGACGTTTTGTCATATCCTGAATGATAAGTGTAGCAGGCGTTGCCGAATCATGTAAAGTGTAGCTTCTGTAGTTTTTACCCGAATTAAAGAAATGTGGGCTTGTTTGAAGGAGCATTCAGCGCTGTTTTAGACGTCGCAATTTTTTGCCACCCGTTAACGTCCAAGAAATCTACTAGATGGCGTTATCCCTAACTGTACGAGTTTTTCTCAATTATCTCCAAAAATTCAAATGTAACTGTTAAAGTATTGTTTGTTGTTAAGAGAAAAAGCCACTGTATAGTGTAAGGGGTCTACTCGTCAGGATAACAAAAATAACTACAACTTATTTAACAATAACGTTTAATATTCCGCCATTTTGGTTACATGTCCACACATAAGTACAACACTCTAGCCTTACGGTGCTCTACTCTTAATACTACTAACTGTTGTACTGCTCTGCCGTTCGCGCCTAAATTCGCTTGTCTATATACATAACGGCCATCGAGCTGGTAACTTAAAAATATAAAAACGACTAGGCACATCATTACAAGAACACCAACTGTAAGTATCAAAAATAACTATTAGTAAAATGTGGTGCCAACCCAAGATTATATCTTACAATAGTTTCATCAATAAACTTTAATATGAATAACTTAATATAAAACTCTACGAGGGAATTCTTATCTCTCGCATCACTATACTTGCGTACATTTCATAGACTGTCTGTTACTATATTCTTGTTACCAACTTAAATATATATTAGAACAAAAAGGAACTAAAGAAAGTATAACAGGTAAGCAATCTAAGTAATGATATATAAAATCACATATTTAACAGTAATAATATGCTTTTCTTATGTTGTGTTTGAAGAGTTTTGGCAGACTAAAGTAGTGGCGAAAACCGCATAGTGATGTACTTTTCCTTTTTCCCGGTAACCTATCTTAGTTGGCCATGAAACAGAGGAATGATAACTTTTACTCTTTTACACACAAAATTGTATCGATATTAGTTTAATATGACTGCTTGTTTTTGATCACTTTTCAAATAAAGGTAACAAAATTTAATATGATTTTAATACAACGGCAGAATTTAGCATGCTATGGAAACAATTATTTATTTGACAATTGTGATAAGTACATAGAATTTTACTGCGCCGTGGCCCTTAAAGATTACTGCTTAGCCGTTGAATGATAAAAAATGTCGTTTTCTAATACAGAGGCGTATGATATGCTTGCAGTGAATTTTCAATGTTTTGGAATCACGTGTATTGTTGAACGTGAATATGTTGTTAAGCATCCAGAAAGAAAATATTTTAGAGAAGTATTCTAACGTTTGGCGACACGATTACGTGAAACAAGGTATGTTCAATCTCGTAGAAATTATACTAGAGGACGTGTAGCTAGAACTGAAGTTAATGTAATAAATGTCCTTGCATATGTTGAAGTTCATCCTCACAACAGGCACTAGAGAAATGTCTTCCGTTGTAGGTATAAGTCATCAATCCATTGCACCCTAATAGACAATACGTCACACCCATAGAGATTTTGACCATAGACTCAATAATTGTAATTGGTTAAAAGATATTTATCATAAAGATGTTGCTTTCCTACACTGCGTGTTGTGGACTGATGAAGCTACTTTTGCTAATGATGGGCCGGTAAATTTGCATAATATGCATTACTGGTCCAGAGAAAATGTTCATTGGATGAGAGAGATTCATCAACATAATAATAAATAATAAATGGGTTAGGCACCCCTCCTGGGGATTTCGCCGCTTCAGATGAAGGTTTCTAGATCCCTTATTAAGGGGAGGATCAGTCCCTGTTCCTTCCTATTCCACTCTTTCACATATCCTTCTCCACACCGTTCTATCTTTAGCTTTTTCTTTTGCCTTATCGATCCCTATCCTCTTCAAGTCTTCCCTCACTTCACTCATCCAGCTAGATCTAGGTTTTCCCCTCCTTCTTTTTCCCGATGGCTCCCAATTTGTTATTATATTTAATATCTTGTCCTCTCCCGCTCTCCACATATGCCCCAACCACTTTTCTCTTTGCTGTTTTATCTTCTTAACTATATCTTCTCCATATTCTTTCGCTACTTCCTCATTTGTTCTTACTATATTCCAAATTTTTCATTCTAACTGGTTGAAGTATTGATCTCAGTATTCTTCTCTCCGCGACTCTTAAATTGTCTTCATCCCTTTTTGTCATTGTCAGTGTTTCCGCCGCGTACATTATTACTGGTCTTATGGTTGTTCTATAAATTTTTATCTTTGTATTCTTTGAAAGATTTTTGCTTCTTAGTAGGTGTTTATTTATATGTAGAGCTTTGTTGGCTGCCATTGTTTTCTCCTTTATTTCCATTTCTCTATTACCATCATTTGTAATGGTGACTCTCAAATATTTGAACTTGTCTACTTCCTCAAAAGTATGATTCCCCACTCTAATTTTTCTATTACTCAGCTCTTTTCCTATTCTCATTATTTTTGTCTTGTTCTCATTTATTTTCAATCCCATCCTCTTACCTTCATCTACTATTTCTTTTAAGATGTTATTCATTATCTCCCTTTTTTTGCCACGATTACTACGTCATCAGCGTACGGTACTAATTGCACCCCTCTAGTTCTGTACCATTATTATTTGGCCTATTTTCCAGTCATTCGGCATTCTCTCCTCTTTCCACATATTTAATATCAATGCGTATATTTGTTTTTTCCATTGTTCGCCTCCATATTTCAACAACTCCATGTTTATCCCATCCTTTCCAGGTGTTTTTGCGTTCTTGGTTTTGTTTATAATTTCAGTCACTTTTTCTAGGGTTGGTTCCGTTACATCTATTTCCTGTCTTCCTTCCCCTTCTCCTCCTTCTTCTTCCTCTGTTGTTGAATTTTCTTGTTGTTGATCGTCATTTAATAATTCTTTGAAGTGTCTCATCCAAATCTCCTTGATTTGTTCATTTTCTACTATTTTTCCTTCTTTGGTTTTTATTCCCTTTATTTTAGGTTTATATCTTTTTTTTTGTTCCTTAACCTTTGGATAAAATTTTCTACTATTTCTATTATTGTTGTCATCTTCGATTTCTTCTATTGCTTTTGTTATCCATTCTCGTTTGCTTGTTCTTATTATTTTTTTACATTCTTTTCTTATCTTCTCATACTTCTCTTTGAATTCTCTCTTTTATTCATACTAATCCATTTTAATGTCACTTCATCAACATAGGTGGAGTATAAATGTTTAGTGTGGCATTGTAGGTGATAAAGTTATTGAACCATTTATTTTTGAAGTCAACTTAAACAGCGGAACATACTTACACATTTTACAGAACGAATTACCAATACAATAGAAGATATTTCGTTGGAAACTCGAAAAACATGGTGGTTTCAACATGACGGCTGTCCAGCTTATTGTTTACGAATCGTCCGTGACTATCTTCATAATACGTTTCCATATCAATGGATTAAAAGAGGATCTATTTTTCCATGGCCAGCTAGATCCCCAGATCTGACTGTGTTTGACTTTTATTTATGGGGAAGGATAAAAGATCTGGTTTACCAAACACGTCCTACAATGAAAGCGAATCATAATGATATCGCCAGCCTACCAAAGTAGAAATCGAAGCAGCCGTTATTAGCACTCGTCGTAGACTAAATCTGTGTATAAATAATAACGGCAAACAGTTTAAACATTTAAAATAAAAATAAATTTAAGTTATTGTTTATTTTAATTTCAAGTAACATTATATTATGTACATTATGTACTGTCTTGGTTTTGTATTGTTGTCATTAATGTGTTTATTTTGTAACTGCTACATTTTGTTATTGTTATCGTTCCTTTCTTTAATGGCCAACTAAGATAAGCTTCGATATTATTAAGTAGGTATTTGTAACTAATAGAGAAATTATTACTGATAATTGGCTGTTTCCGTTATTATCTGGAAAAAGGAAAAAGATATCACTGCGCGGTTTTCGCCACTAATTTAGTCAAAACTCTTCCAACACAACATAAGAAAAGCATATTGTTGCATTTGAATGTTTAGAGATGATTGAGAAAAACTCGCAGTTGGGAATAACGCCATCTGGTACGTTTTTTAACATTAACGGGTGGCACAAATTACGACGTCTAAAACAACGCTGAATGCCCTTTCAAACAAATCCACACTTCTTTAATTCGGGTACAAACTGCAGAAGTTATAGCAGGTTTAGTTTTGCGCCTACTACACTACAGATTGGAATTTAAAAATATTTTCATTAAGTTCCCTTTGCCACTTTAGTTATGAAAATTTTTTTCCCATCACTTTGAGCTATCGTAGTTTCCAAGATATCACCGGTCCCTACTCTTAGTGGGACAGGCTGTATATATTATGTTAAAGATGAATTTTGTAAGTCGCAAGTCGGTCTAAAATACCCAAATAATCTTTAAATTGAAGTTAAAAGCTTACGAAAACACTATATTTGATCTCTTGGAAATTCAACTAATAAATAAATTCGTCTGAGTTCACTAATATTTAATAATTTTACTTTCTTTTACAAAAGTACAATTATAGGTAGATAAGAAAAACTACGTACTAACAATCCAATTGTCAAGCACGGCTACCGGTTATTTTGTGGAATCACCGCGATTTAATGATACGAATTCTGTGAAAAATAGAATATACTTATTTGAATAAGGTGTAACTTTGGCAATACATATACATATATAAAAAACTTCGACATCTTTTCAACAAAATCACTTTTACATATAAATTATTAATATGTGTGACCTTCTGTATTTTTATGCGTTCTGGAGATAGTATGGTTGAAGTTCCAAGAAACACAAGAAGAGATCATTAGTTATTATTAGAGCCCGGTAACAGGGAGCCGTGCCATAGCCGTACCTGCCTAGTATACAAAAACAATAGTAAGAAAATAGAAAAAAAAAATAACAGAACTAATACATAATTATAATATGTGAAAAGTAGTGAAACACTCACCCTTTTAAGCAGCCTTGGCTACGGAACACTAAAACTAGAAGCACCATTATCAGTATTAACATCATATGGATAAGAGTGGCAAAAAGTTGACACCATTAGATGTGTTTCCACAGTTGTCTCGGTGAGCGATGTTCGCCGTGGTGAGAAAATGAGTTTATATTTTGAAAAGGAGCGTTCAACATCTACCGATTTAGACATGCATGATTAAAATACTCTTTGTACTTAGTCAGTGGAGTATTCGATACACCATCACAAATTTGTTTTAGTGTGCTAACATCGGGATCTTTCCGTAGCACACTCTCGAACTTTTCTAAAACGCGATTATATTTTGCGTCATGTATACCCAGTAGCTGTGTATGCATTGCAGCCTAACCCCCTGCAGGAGCAAATTGCACACCGGTTGCCGGACCTTTTTCGTAAATCTTACAGCACTTGTTTTGGCCGGATTCAACGCCAGTCGCCACTTTCCGCACCACTCGGCCATCCCATCTATCTCCCTCTAGATATTCCGCATGCCGTACCTCTCATTCTGATAGGTGGAATACATCATGCTGTCATCCGAATATGTCGCAACCCCATGGAAAGATGATAGATCCGACGTGTAGATATTAAATAATATGGGACCAGGAGCGTTAGCCTCATTGCTCTTACATCTCTCAATTTATGCCACTTATCTTCAAAAACAACAACTGAAATATTTTCTGGTGCCACCTAATGCCAGTAGTTACAGTCACGCCGTCCTAGAGACAGTATACATATACGAGCTCCTTCCCATATTAGTTGGCCCAACCTAGAATTTTACAGACTTTTTATTTTGTAAGAAAAATCATAAGTAATATATCACAAGAACATTAATTTTTTTATTTATTTAACTTTTTTAACATCCTTAGACAAAAATAAATATGTATTTACTGACTTAAACCGATATATAATACAAAATGTGCATAAATGAAAAAATGTCAGTAAACCTTAAATTAACAGAAAAACTATTTTACACTTTACCTTTTTATGACATCCAAAATTCTTCGGGGCATAGTGTTAACCAAGCCTTGACAAAATTCTGGTGTAAAAGAATCCCATATTTCCTGAAGTCTTTGCTTCAGTTCAGGAATTATTTTAGCAGGATGTTTTCGGAGCACCTTCTTCACCTCGTGCCACAAAGTTTCGATAGGACTATTTCCAAAAGTGGTATGTTTTGTCGTTCATCCATTTTAAAGCTTTTTTTGAAGTGTGACCTCCTGTACCGTCCTGCTGGTACATAAAATCTTGAACCGTCAAGTATTCTTCCATGACCGGTAAAAGTGATTCTTTCAAAATGTCTAAATATTTGTTAGTATCGACAGTTCCTTCCCCTTTTGGTGACATGCTGTCCCAGACCATAATCGATGCCGGAAATTTGACCCTTCTTTTAAGGCAATCAGGATGGAACGCCTCATGTTTTCTGCGGATAACTCGACTTCTACTGTCTCCAACACACACTTCGAATCTGGCTTCATCGCTCCATTGTAGTGCATGCCATATCTGAGGTGTCCAATCTTTATGTTCTTTCGCCCATCGTAATCTATTTTTCTTCTGGCGTGGTGTTAAAAGTGGCTTTTTTTTGGCCTGAAGTAAAACCGCCGGTTATAAAATACCAGTTTCTTTTTAAAACATAAAAATTCCTACATTATAAGTGCCAAATCCTAGTTTGTGGGCCTCTCTATGACATGTGGATCTCGAAATTCGCCTTCCAACAGCATCGCTCCACAAAGCACTTAATTCAAGATAACTAGCACGTCGATTTTTCGCAATAATTCTTCTTAGTGCTCTTTTATCCGCATCTATAATTTTGCTTCTTCTTACATATCAGGGCTTTGCGCCTGCTGAACCAGTAGTCTTATATCTTCTAACAATATTTCTTATACTATATCGAGATAACTCTAATAAATTTGCTATTTCAGAATTTGATTTTCTAGAATTAAAAAATTTGATAATAATTGCACGAATTGTTTTATCTAAAAATTTTCCTCTACCCATTTAAAAAAAGTCTAACCTTTAAAGAGCTGAATTCAAATTAAACTAAATAAAATACGTTCTGACAGCTCTTACCAATTGTTTGGCGTCTCTTTTTCAAAGCCACTTTGGCCTGTTGGCTTACCTTGTAACAATATCAACGAGCTGATATTTGAAAACAAAGCCTTTTTTGGCACAAGTTTTCATTTTCTGCTGAAATTTCTAAAATAAAGCGATAAAGTAGATCTTATTCGCTGCATGTAATTAATTACTAGAGCGGGCCAAATTGCGCCATCCAACAGAATCGGAATCAAGCGCAACGGCCGCTTATTGTAAATAGCGTATATGTGAGTCACAGCAGATATGTGATATTTCGAAATTAATACACAAGAGTAAAAAAATAAAAGCTGACGCAATAATAATGTTTAGTAATTAGAGCGGATCTATATATATATATATGTACACGCTGAGGTGTTTTTATTTTCATTATGATTTTTTATTTGATTGAAAACGGTATGCGTTGTAAATGGGATGTAATAAGGAAATAACTGAGAAACTGAACGCTTTTTTTATTCTGTTGTACTTAATAATGTAACTGTAAATAAAGATATAATAATAAATTCTATCCTTCTTAATAATGCGGATAGGCTTGTTTAAAAAGTTGCACCATCAGATAAGTTTCCACATTTGCCTCGGTGAAGGATGTTCGCCGAGACGAAAAAATGTTCTTATATTTCGAAAACGACCGTTCCACGTCTACCGAAGTAACACAGGCGTAATTAAAATAATCTTTAGACTTAGTCAAGGAATCTGCAGATGCCCCATCGCACATTTGTCTTAATCTCGTGTAGTCCGGATTCTTTTTTAAAACACTATCGAACTTAGCTAAAACTCGTCCACTTGTTGCATCGTTTATACTGTGTAACAATGTACTAACTTCGTCCACGACTTGCACTGATTCTACCAACGACAATCCAGAATTTTGCAAATTTTCTATCGCGTCTACTAACCCTTTGTAATTGTTGCTAATATTCTTTAGATGTGTTTCAACAGAAATATCGAGAAATCCCTTCTGGCTCATCCTAATAGCTCTAGCTTCGGCAGGGACGAATTGCAAAATAACGGATTTGACTTCTTGAAAATGTTCATTATAATAAAAAGCGGCTTTTAACCACGTTCCCCAACGCGTAAGAATGGGCTGTGGTGGTTCCCGAATACCAGGGCATAACCTGTGGAATGCCCTAGTCCTCTTAGGACCTTTGAGAAACACTTTTTTTGTGTTTGCTATTAATGCATCCACCTCCGGGTAACACTCTCGAATAGTTTGTGCCACAAGATGTAAAGCATGGACTTTACACGTAACATGTAAAAGTCCTTCACACTTTTCTTTAAGGGAACGGCCTACACTACACATTATTGCTGCACCATCGCTCATGAACAACAACAGTTGACTGGTTGACACTTGAAATTTTTGTAACGTTTCGAGAACTACGGCCGTAATTGCTTTACTAGTACACTGTTTTAATCTTCTGCTGGCTAATAGAATTGTAAAATTTGGTTTAATAGAATCTAATACGCGCACTATTATATTCAAAATAGAATTTTTTTTGCAATCTGTCGTCTCATCAAGACATAGCCACAGCTGTTTATCTTTTAATTCGGCTTTAATTCGATTTTCAATGTCCTCACGTATTCGTGGAATATCAAGTATACGAAGTGGTAGACCACATACCATAAACGTTAAAAGCAATTCTAATTGAAATTGACGTTGTTGTGACACACCATTTCTTTTATTTCTGTGGTGTGCGCTATTTATATGTCTTTCACAATCACGTTTGCTCCAGCACAGTAGTTTCTTTTTACAAACTTTGCAGAAAATTGTATTCCCATTGTAGTGTAAATCCACAAATTCACTAAGAAATTTATTAACTTTCGTAGGTAATGGCCGTTTATTTTTAATAGTTACGTTAGACATATCACTAAAGCGAGCACACCGACGCTTGTTTCTAGTATGCCACGAAGTGGTGCAAACGTAACATCTGCAGACTCGTCATTTGTTGATGAATAGAGCGCGTCATCCGTAAATGAATAAGCGCGCTGTTAGTTCGTAGCCGTCGATGAATGAACTTTTTTTTTGTAGTGGCCCACTGTGAACAACGCCCTATTTATCAACGACGTAATAGACAGTGGTTTTGGTCCTCGTCCTAATAATTACATATTTAAATTACCTATGTTTACATACATATATGCGCCCGGCAGCCTGATTGCGAACCTGGCGCGTGGCGCTCTTGGCCCGCTCTATTAATTACCCGCTGTTATTAAATTTGGGACTCAAAAAAGCATTTAAAGAATATTATCGTTGAGACTGTATCCAAAAAACTCAGATTTCATTAGGTGGACCAACTGGTATAGGAAGGGGCTCGTATGTATACCCTTTGCTAGAGAATAGCCAATATATAGAAACCGAAATATAGATGGCATACTTACCCATGCAATGATATAATCTTTAACGTAGACGTTTCATAAACATTTTCAAAAGATACTGGTTAATGTAATATTTTTTTTCTTTTTATTATTATTTACCACGTGTGTTAATTTAACTATAGTGTTTTAAAAAAATATAAACAATAATAATAAAATGATAAACAAACTTAAATATTAACTCATATTATTAAACTACATAAAAATAATCCGTATTTAATTACATTATTAAAGAAATGATTTAGTTATACTATACCCTATAAAAAAACAAATTTCATTAGCTCATTCACTTGCTCCTAATTTTAATTATTAACTTTAGATTTTTTTTCCATTATTGTAATTTTCTGTACCATTTTTTTATTCCAACCTTTAATATAAATCTATTTTCTCCATGCAAGAAACCATTTTTCTGCGTGCGTATAATGCATATTTATTTATTCCGAAACACGCGAATTAATAATTACTTTATGTACAAGCCCTGTATTTTGAAAATTCATAAACGAACTAAATTTAAGCTGGCTACCTGAAAACCGCTCAATCAAGGTCAATATCGGAAGGACCTCTATACAAAGAAATGAATATAATTAAGCAAATTGCTGTTTCTGCTCAATACTACGGGTTCGCATGACTATGACGTATTTGCCGGAATTTCTTAATAATGCGCATATCAACAAAACTGAAAATACATCCATCATTTCATTCTAGTCGCATCGGTGTACAAGTAGTAA
Source organism: Dynastes maya (assembly GCA_029619315.2). Classification (NCBI taxonomy): domain Eukaryota; kingdom Metazoa; phylum Arthropoda; class Insecta; order Coleoptera; family Scarabaeidae; genus Dynastes; species Dynastes maya. The sequence goes on from JAROYE020000013.1 coordinate 1,905,268, forward strand.
TTCATTGTTTTGTCGCGAACACAACGGAATTACGTTAGGATGCGAAACATTAAGATCTTGTGCTATCTTTTTAACGTTATTTTGTTGGCAATAGGTATTTAAGTGTATATATACGTTCTTTTTCAATGTGATTGTACTTGTATTACCTTCCGGTTAGGAAGGGTCAACCATCACTATTATTGGAGGGATTATTGGGGAGAAATACCACTCGATGGGATTAGTTACGTTGGCATTTACATCGTACAGGTCGCCAACAATGGAATACTACCAGCCAGTTTGTATCCCGATACTAAAGAAGCAGTTACGGAAGTTTATGGCCAGAAACTGGTTTCAAAGAAAGGCTTGAAGGTACATTCAAATTTCTATTTTGTTACAAAAAAGTAAATGTCTTAAAAATAGTATTAATAAACTGTATGCGAGGTATAGTATAAATAATTAAGCAATGAATGCACGTCATCAACAACGAATGACGTCAGATGTTTAGATGTTGTCTTGTCGCATTGTTTATGACAGCTGTTGTTTGCGTTAAGTGGATTAATATTAGATTAGAATACCATGAGCATTAAGTGCAAAATTATACATAAAATACTATTAGTAAGAAAGGACAGATATTTTTAAAGTATTTGAAGGAAGTGAAACAATTTAAATAATAATTCTAAAAAGAACTAACAAAACTCTACAATAAAATTGATTAATAAAACTGCAAGTAAAATAAGTAAACAGTGATCAGCTGATCACGTTAGGATTACATTACAGTTTACGGCCAATTGAAGCCGGCAACATCGATGTTTGTTAACCCAGGATGACCACCATGGTAAAAATAACATTCCCTATTCATATATATTTTCCTTTATAATATATGAGTTTCTCTAGTGCAAAATATATCAATATTAGAAAGAAACTACAAATTTTCAATGTACGACGTCACTAATACCGTTTATTTTCGAAAATTATAGATTTTCGTGTTACAAATCAGGCACCGTAATTTTTAGTAAGTTTATGTTCTTATAATTGCAATAAAACGTCATATAAACGTCATTGATGATGTGCGTTCATTGCTTAATTATTTATACTATATTATTATTTTTTGACAGTTATTTAAAAGGAAAAGACATTTGGAACGCTTTGTATACCACGTGGAAATAATCGTTTCGATCGGGTATATACAAAATTTTTGTATGTACTTCTTTCGCACCTGAAAGAATAAAAGAAAACATGCATTAATAAACTAAAATTCGCAGCTTCAATGAATATGTAACTATACATTCGAAATAAATAACTTTGTCCCATGACGTGATTGCTACAATTTTACTGACACAGTCTTCATCAACTATCCACATCAGTAGTATTATCCTAATTAAGTAGCTTTCAAAAACTGTTCAATCATTGAGTATATAGCGACACAAAAGAATTAGAAATTTGTGGTTTTTGTTTTGTTACATTTTATTTAATAGCAATTACTAAAAGATCATTAAGAATTAGATAAAAAGAATCACACCACATTGTAACTTGCATTTAAATTTTATTTTGTGTATAATAAGTAGAGCCCGGTAACAGGGAGCCGTGCCATAGCCGTACCTGCCTAGTATACATAAACAATAGTAAGAAAATAAAAAAAATAACAGAACTAATACATAATTATAACATGTGAAAAGTAGTGAAACATTCAACCTTTTTAGCAGCCTTGGCTACGGAACAGTAAAACTAGAAGCACCATTATCAGTATTAACATCATATGGATAAGAGTGGCAAAAAGTTGACACCATTAGACGTGTTTCCACAGTTGTCTCGGTGAGCGATGTTCGCCGTGGTGAGAAAATGAGTTTACCGATGTTATACATGCATGATTAAAATACTCTTTGTACTTAGTCAGTGGATTATTCGATACACCATCACAAATTTGTTTTAGTGTGCTAAAATCGGAATCTTTCTGTAGCACATTCTCGAACTTTTTTAAAACGCGATTATATTGTGCGTCATGTATAGTCGGTAGCTGTGTATGCACTCCGTCCATAATTTGCAGACTCCAATAATGATAACGATCTATTTTGTAATTGGTCTATTGCATCAGCTAATCCTTTATAGTAGCTACGAACATTTTTTAAATCTGTTTCAACGGAAATATCTTGAAATTTTGACTGTCTCTCCTTAATAGCTGCAGCTTCGGCAGGATTGAATTGTGCAACAACAGCTTTTACTATTTGAAATGTTCAGCATAATAAAAACCTGCCTGCAACCATGTTCCCCAACGTGTAAGAATTGGCTTCGGTGGTTGACGAATACCGGGGCACTCTGTGTGAAATGATCGTAGTCGTTTGGGAGATTTCAAAAATACTGTTTTTGTGCTTGCTATTAATGCATCTACCTCGGGAGAGCATTGTCGAATGGTTTTTGCCACAAGATGTAAAGCATGCACTTTACACGTAACATGTAAACACTTGCAACCATGTTCAAGAAGAGGACGGCCTACCGAACGCATTATCGCTGCGCCATTGCTCATAAACATCAACACTTTATCTTTTGAAATTTGAAATTTTTCCAACGTACTAAGAACAACCTTCGTAATTGCTGCAGCAGTACACTCTTATAGTATGCAACATGCTTACGTGCCGTTTTCTCCGTTGGCAATCGCAACTCGGGATTGTATTTGTCCCAAAAGTCCTTAAGCGGTTGTTTATCGAGTAAGCCTGGTGGCAAATTACAGTTTATCAACATAAGGATTACATAAAAAAATGCACTTCTCGGTGGCATGCCCAATTTTCGTTTTCTATGCTGTGTGGAATTTACGTGTCTTGTACAGTTCCACTTCTTATTTGACATCAAATGTATTTTGCACAGTTTACAAACTATCTTACTCCCGCTGTAAAACAAATCGGGAAAGTCAGAAATAAACTTATTTACTATGTCTTGAAAGGGTCGTTTTTTAGCCTTCGACATGTTCACTAAAAACTACAATTAATAACTACGTCTATATCAATAAAATCAACACGCCCTATCCGTTATCCAATGCTAAACTGAATTGAGTGATGATTTGTCGTGTCGTATTATAATCGACTAGCCCTCCCCGCCCACCTAAACACAGTCACACCGCCGCTGCGATTGCTCTCCAGTTACCGGGCTCTGATAATAAGATATAGAAGCTTTTCAACTTTAGAAAAAGAATCTGAAGCTCTATGGGGAAGTTTTTAACAAACTAATAAATTCCTGGTGAAGCAAAACCTTTATAAAACGAAGGAAATAATACATCTGCACTTAACAATTCATTAGGAATACCAATTTCTCCCATGTTACCATTCCTCAACCACCTTTTATGACAGCTAATTCCAGAAAGAACAGCAAATGTTTCAACAATTGTCACAGGTGAACTGGAAGGATACAAGCCAAGAAGAATGTAACATCAAATAATTCTATTACATGATTATTTACTTGAATACGTTAAGGTTGTAAACTTAAAAGTAATAAAGTAGACCTAGACTTGTAAAAAAATAAACGGAAGGCCACTTATATAATATCTTATATTTTCCAAAGTAGTTAACAACGGTTCTTGGTATTTATACACAGTAATCTACATACCATCCCTAAAAGATGTTGAAAATATTTCCGCGCCCTTCGACGTATGTACACTTTTTTTGAATCCTCGAAAAAGTTGTACGAACACGTATTTTCGTTTCTCAGACATAGTGTACTAGTAAGTCTATCAACTGCTTCCACAAAACAAAATTCAAGAAATTAGTTTTTACAATATAGTAATGTTGTATGCTACACTTTAGTAACAAATATTTTAGTCTGTAGTTTTCAAACTTGTGAAAAGTATCTTTCTTTACCTTGTCTGGCTCTAAAAAGTAACTAAACCTCGGGTTACACTAGAAATATTGCGAGAATGAGAGCTCTTAAACATTTCCTTCAAAGCCCTTTCATCAAAATTCCCATGCAAAAAACTTGACTGATTTTGGGAATAAAGTTCACTTTTGAAGTTATTTCGACCACAGTGATATACCGAGAACTCTATCATAACTGAGCTGCAAGAAATTGGAGCTTTCTTTTATCCAAAAAATCCTAAAAACAGAGAACAACTCGTTGCTACGATTATGCATGCCACAGGCTGATCCTAAGACCGTTAATAGAGCTACCCTTTCAGTTCTGAAAAGAGCTCGATTGTGTATACAGCAATTTAGTAGAGATTTTGAATAGTTAATGCACCAAAGCAACTTCTTTTTAATTGATTTTCAATGAGATTTTACTTGATACTTATTCAGATTTCAGATTATCTCAGCTCAGCTAGGATAGAGTTTTGGGTATATGTTAATTAGACATTTTTGATTTGAAATTGCTTGAGCAACACATCCTTCAGCTGTGGCAATCATGTTATGGGACACTTTGTGTAAAATACGTCTCCGATCGGTGGTCGATGCTAATATTCACTTCGCCCAGTTGGTTATCTGCTTGTGGGTGCGTACATGCTATGATCCTGGTGCGTCGGCCGAAAGTTGCAACCATAGTCATCAATCCTTTTTAGAAATTAATTTGTTGAAATAATCCTTCTTGTTGATGACACTTTCACACTTATATAACAAAAGTGTTGTGTGTGGCAGACTCGCAGTGCAGCATTCAACTATAGCGTTCGAGTCGCTTCTGACCGACTACACAGAGAGAAATGCATTGTTAAAGTAAAGATAAGTATTGTTTCTTTTATGACAACAAAACTATCTTATAATCAGTACAAACAATTTGTAGTCAAATTGTATATTTCAAATGAATGTACTTTCACTTTAATTCTTTTGCAACATAATATATTAATGCTTATAATTAACAACATTATGTTGAAGTCAGTAGTAAAGTGTTTACTGAAATGTGGTAAAATTGTATTTGTAAAAGTTTTAGACAATATTTTTAAATTTAAAGGCGCAATGTGTAGGAATAACCAATCGTGTTACTTTATACGAACTTATTGTGTTGTAAACATAAATAATATACATTTATGCTTTGTTTAAATAAATAATAAATATTTTCATATTGAAAACGGTGGTACCTACACCTAATAATATTATTCGTTAATTTACTGTATACTTTGATATAGTATTCTTTATTAGAGGCTTGTGAGATTGCTACCGCACCAATTTTTCAGTTTTTGAAAATTTGATAATGACATCGTTTAGTGCTGATTTGTGCTGCGAAAATTTTGTTTTGTGCTAGCACCGTCTTCAAGATATTTGAGAATGAGAATTGGTGCGATCCCTTATTCAATTGCTACCGCACCAATTTTTCGGTTCTTTGACAATTTGATGTCACCGTTTTGTGATGATTTGTGCCGCGAAAATTTGGCCTTTGTTAGCATCGTCTTCGACATATTTGAGAATAAGAGTTGGCACCAATTCTTCCGGTTTTTGAAAATTTGATAATGACATCGTTTTGTGCTGATTTGTGTCGCGAAAATTTCGTCTTATGCTAGCACCGTCTTCGAGTTATTTGAGAATGGAAACTGGTGCGAACCCTTATTCAATAGCTATCGCGCCAATTTTTGGGTTTTTTGAAAATTTGATGTCACCGTTTTGTGATGATTTGTGCCGCGAAAATTTGGCCTTTGTTAGCATCGTCTTCGACATATTTGAGAATAAGAGTTGGCACCAATTCTTCCGGTTTTTGAAAATTTGATGACATCGTTTTGTGCTGATTTGTGTCGCGAAAATTTCGTCTTATGCTAGCACCGTCTTCGAGTTATTTGAGAATGGAAACTGGTGCGAACCCTTATTCAATAGCTATCGCGCCAATTTTTGGGTTTTTTGAAAATTTGATGTCACCGTTTTGTGATGATTTGTGCCGCGAAAATTTGGCCTTTGTTAGCATCGTCTTCGACATATTTGAGAATAAGAGTTGGCACCAATTCTTCCGGCTTTTGAAAATTTGATAACGACATTGTTTTGTACTGATTTGTGTCTTGAAAATTTCGTTTTGTGCTAACATCGTCTTCGAGATATTTGAGATTGAGAGTTGGTGAGAACTCTTATTCAATAGCCATCGCACCAATTTTTCGTTTTTTTTTTTTCTAAATTTGGTAATGACATTGTTTTGTGCTGATTTATGCCGCGAAAATTTCGTTTTGTGCTAGCACCGTCTTCGAGATATTTGAGAAAGAGAGTTGGTGCAAACCCTTATTCAATAGCCATCGCACCAACTTTTCTGTTTTTTTTTTTAATTTTATAATTACATCGTTTTGTGCTGATTTGTTCCGCGAAAATTTCGTTTTGTGCTAGCACCGTCTTCGAGTTATTTGAAAATGGAAACTGATGCGAACCCTTATTCAATAGCTATCGCGCCAATTTTTGGGTTTTTTGAAAATTTTACAATGACATTGTTTTGTGCTGATTTATGCCGCGAAAATTTCGTTTTGTGCTAGCACCGTCTTCGACATATTTGAGAATGAGAATTGGTGCGAACCTTTATTCAATAGCTATCGCACCCATTTTTTGTTTTTTTTTATTTGATAATGACATCGTTTTGTGCTAGCACCGCCTTCAAGATATTTGAGAATGAGAATTGGTGCGATCCCTTATTCAATTGCTATCGCACCAACTTTTCGGTTCTTTGAAAATTTGATAATGTCACCGTTTCGTGATGATTTGTGCCGCGAAAATTTGGCATTTGTTAGCATCGTCTTCGACATATTTGAGAATAAGAGTTGGCACCAATTTTTCCGGTTTTTGAAAATTTGATAATGACATCGTTTTATGCTGCTTTGTGTCACGAAAATTTCGTCTTATGCTAGCTCCGTCTTCGAGTTATTTGAGAATGGAAACTGGTGCGAACCCTTATTCAATAGCTATCGCGCCAATTTTTGGGTTTTTTGAAAATTTGACAATGACATTGTTTTGTGCTGATTTGTGTCTTGAAAATTTCATTTTGTGCTAACACCGTCTTCGAGATATTTGAGAATGAGAGTTGGTGCAAACCTTTATTCAATAACCATCGCACCAACTTTTCGTTTTTTTTTTTAAATTTGATAATCACATCGTTTTGTGCTGATTTGTGCCGCGAAAATTTCGTTTATTGCTAGCACCGTCTTCGACATATTTGAGAATGAGAATTGGTGCGAACCCTTATTCAATAGCTATCGCTCCCATTTTTTGTTTTTTTTTTTATTTGATAATGACATCGTTTTGTGCTGATTTGTGCCGCGAAAATTTTGTTTTGTGCTAGCACCGTCTTCAAGATATTTGAGAATGAGAATTGGTGCGATCCCTTATTCAATTGCTATCGCACCAATTTTTCGGTTCTTTGAAAATTTGATGTCACCGTTTTGTGATGATTTGTGCCGCGAAAATTTGGCCTTTGTTAGCATCGTCTTCGACATATTTGAGAATAAGAGTTGGCACCAATTCTTCCAGTTTTTGAAAATTTGATAATGACATCGTTTTATGCTGCTTTGTGTCACGAAAATTTCGTCTTATGCTAGCTCCGACTTCGAGTTATTTGAGAATGGAAACTGGTGCGAACCCTTATTCAATAGCTATCGCGCCAATTTTTGGGTTTTTGAAAATTTGACAATGACATTGTTTTGTACTGATTTGTGTCTTGAAAATTTCGTTTTGTGCTAACATCGTCTTCGAGATATTTGAGAATGAGAGTTAGTGGGAACTCTTATTCAATAGCCATCGCACCAATTTTTCGTTTTTTTTTTTTCTAAATTTGGTAATGACATTGTTTTGTGCTGATTTATGCCGCGCAAATTTCGTTTTGTGCTAGCACCGTCTTCGAGATATTTGAGAATGAGAGTTGGTGCAAACCCTTATTCAATAGCCATCGCACCAACTTTTCGGTTTTTTTTTTTAATTTTATAATTACATCGTTTTGTGCTGATTTGTTCCGCGAAAATTTCGTTTTGTGCTAGCACCGTCTTCGAGTTATTTGAAAATGGAAACTGATGCGAACCCTTATTCAATAGCTATCGCGCCAATTTTTGGGTTTTTTGAAAATTTGACAATGACATTGTTTTGTGCTGATTTATGCCGCGAAAATTTCGTTTTGTGCTAGCACCGTCTTCGACATATTTGAGAATGAGAGTTGGTGCGAACTCTTATTCAATAGCTATCGCACCCATTTTTTGTTTTTTCTTTATTTAATAATGACATCGTTTTGTGCTGATTTGTGCCGCGAAAATTTTGTTTTGTGCTAGCACCGTCTTCAAGATATTTGAGAATGAGAATTGGTGCGATCCCTTATTCAATTGCTATCGCACCAACTTTTCGGTTCTTTGAAAATTTGATAATGTCACCGTTTCGTGATGATTTGTGCCGCGAAAATTTGGCATTTGTTAGCATCGTCTTCGACATATTTGAGAATAAGAGTTGGCACCATTTTTTCCGGTTTTTGAAAATTTGATAATGACATCGTTTTATGCTGCTTTGTGTCACGAAAATTTCGTCTTATGCTAGCACCGTCTTCGAGTTATTTGAGAGTGGAAACTGGTGCGAACCCTTATTCAATAGCTATCGCGCCAATTTTTGGGTTTTTTGAAACTTTGACAATGACATTGTTTTGTGCTGATTTGTGTCTTGAAAATTTCGTTTTGTGCTAACACCGTCTTCGAGATATTTGAGAATGAGAGTTGGTGCAAACCTTTATTCAATAGCCATCGCACCAACTTTTCGTTTTTTTTTTAAATTTGATAATTACATCGTTTTGTGCTGATTTGTGCCGCGAAAATTTTGTTTTGTGCTAGCACCGTCTTCGACATATTTGAGAATGAGAGTTGGTGCGAACCCTTATTCAATAGCTATCGCACCTATTTTTCGGTTTTTTTAAAATTTGATAATGACATCGTTTTATGCTGATTTGTGCCGCGAAAATTTCGTCTTATGCTAGCACCGTCTTCGAGTTATTTGAGAATGGAAACTGGTGCGAACCCTTATTCAATAGCTATCGCGCCAATTTTTGGGTTTTTTGAAAATTTGATAATTACATCGTTTTGTGCTGATTTGTGCCGCGAAAATTTCGTTTTGTGCTAGCACCGTCTTCGAGATATTTCAAAATGAGAGTTGGTGCGAACCATTATTCAATAGCTATCGCACCAATTTTTGTTTTTTTTTTTTTTAATTTGAAAATGACATCGTTTTGTGCTGATTGTGCTGTGAAAATTTCCTTTTATACCAACCCGGAGATTACCAGAACTGATATTTACTATCATAATGGCACTTTATAATACTTTAATAATATACTACACAATTAAATTTTCAAACCGAAAAATTGGTGCGGTGCCTGCTAAAGAAAAATCTGAACATCCCTCATCATCATATATTTTGTTTCTCGATTTCCTTTAGAAAGTGGTAAGCACAAAATAAAATCTTTACCGCACAAATCAACACAAAACGGGACAAAACGATAGCTGCTTTTCAATCTCAAAAACGGAATGAGTACAACGTAAAATTGTTACGGAACAAATCAGCACAAAACGATAGCATGATAAAATTTTTAAAAAGTGCGGTAGCAGCGTGAAATTGGCGGCCACTTTTCAATCTCGAATATTTCGAGAATCAGCACACAACAACATTTTTACGGCAAATTTTAAAAAACCGAAAGCGCGGAAACCAACTTCACCGACCCCAGAGAAATGCTAATACAAATACAACAAAAACAATGTAGATACAACACCAACATGAAATTATATGGCAATTTTACTTTATTATAAGGTTTTGGGAGATCCAAATGTTGTATACAAACTACATAGATACCCTAGAAACTGTAAACAATATGAAATTATGTAATAATGTTATCTTATTGTAAGATTTTGGGAGATCCAAACTAAATCAATTAAGCAGTATCTTAGATTATTTTTATCTACTGTTTTGCAGATACTATGTGATCCAAACAGCGAAAATTTCTACTGGGAATACACCACCACAGAGAATTTAACTGAAGCCAAATTGGAGAATTTGGTGGTAGGAGGTGTAGAGGGTGAGGATATCCTTTACATCGGAAAAGTATTCAACGAAGGAGTATGGAAGATTTGTAAAGTGTTTGCTGCGAATAGTGAATACAAAGGCCTTAGAGGATGGTATAATAGCAACAACACGTTTTTTGTAGCGGAAGATTTTCAAGTATTGAAGTATAAAGCGCATCCGATTACTCCAAGATGTTGAGGCGGAAGAAGGATAACGATTCTTTTTGTTATAGGAATAAATCTATTCTACTGATTTTCTTATTTTCTTTTGACCTACTAAAATTAATTAAGGCAAGGCATATTTTACATTAACCAGTAAAATTTTATCAAAACAATAAAAACACACAACCCAACATCTTTATCTGCAAGAACTAGTGGTTTAGAAACGTATGTAGACATTTTTAACCAGCACAATATAAAAAGAAATTATATATGTATGTTAAAAGTGAATTTGGACTTGTAAGTCAGTCTAAAATACCTAAACAATGCTTAGATTCATGCTGAACGAAAGCAAGTATATTTTATCTTTTCAGCCAGTAATAAGTTCGTATGATTTCACTAAGTAATAATCTTACTTTTTTTTACAAAAGTACAACTATAGATAAAACACGATGCGGTTGATAATTCCTCAATCTGAATATGTTGTGGTAAAGGTTAGATAAATCTAGTTATGAAACAGGATTACCGGTTATTTAAATAAGATGTAACTTTGCCAATACGTATGCATAAAAAACTGTGACGTCCTTTCAACAAAATCATTTTTACGCATGAAACTTATTATTAATATGTGTTACCTTCTGTATTTTCATGTATTCTCATATATTAGTTTGTTTCAATTTCCCAGAAACAGAAAAAGAAGTTATTAATTATTATTAATAAAATAATGTAATTTCTTTCCTAACCGTTCTTGTAATTACTTTCAAAATTTAAATATAAATTTTGCTCAAGGGTTCTTACAAATAAAATTAAACATTTTTAACATTTCAAAAATTTTTTGTCTTCTTCAGAAATGTATACAGTAGTGTCCGGACATAACGAACCACAAGGGACCGAGAAATTCAGTTCGTTATATGCGGAGTTCGTAATAAACAAAACGACAAATTAAAAAACTTGTGATAACTACATTATTCAAGCGATATTTAGTCACATAAGAGTATAAATTTTGAGAAACACTGCATACATACAGTCCCTGGCCATATTACTTGAAACATGTCATAAATCAACCCTTTTACCTGGAAATTCCCATCCTGTTATAGTGATATTTACCGGTGGCAACGAGCGGTACCGCGCATCGGCGTAGAATCAGTTCGGACCGAGAGGAACGGCAGTATTACTTCGTCTGCGGAGCAGTACGGACATTTTCGCTGCCGGTCATTTGCGCAATTGTTTATCTGTCCTAGAAAAATTATGATTTCGTCAGCAAAACGACCGCGGTCGGACAAACTTCGAAAATTTATTGCAGAAATTTCAGACTTAATATATGAAGGTGCTAAAATTAAATGTGTAATCTGTAAAATCTCGTTAATGTGTTGGTCCAGACAACATTGTCTACGACACGTAAATAGTGAAAAGCATGTCTCGAAAAGAAATTGCGCACGAGACAATGAAAAATTTATATTTAATTTATGCGTTACGTTTATCGCATGTAATATACCGTTTAATTTACTAGACAAGGAACCATTTATCTGCTTTTGGAATAACTATTCGGAATGCAAATTACCGAGTCGAACATCGTTACGAAGAATTGTGCCATCTGCGCGCGAACATATTGAACAAAAAATAAAATCGGAGTTGAAAGATCAAAAATTGTGGTTATGTATCGACGAAACAACAGATCGGAAGAAACATTCTGTTCTTAATGTAATGGCACGCAAATTGGAACCTCATCAATCGGCACCTTCAATTCTATTAGTCTCCAAACGAATACAACAATGTACTGCCGAACTAATTTCAAAGTTAGTGTTAAATACATTGGACAAGTTTGAACTTTCAACAAACCAACTCTTGATGTTAGTGAGTGATGGTGCTGCAAACATGCTTTCTGTATGCCGTTCTCTTCAAAAGCATTCTGCTAATTTGTTACACATTACGTGTAAAATTCATGCTCTCAATCTTGTGGCGGATAGTATCAGAAAATGTTATCCTGAGGTAGACGCTTTAATAGCGCATACCAAAGCAGTATTTGTCAAATCACCGAAACGTATTCGCGAATTTCATAGACTGTGCCCCCGTATACCAGAGCCACCAGAACCTATTCTAACTCGTTGAGGAACATGGTTGCAGGCCGCGCTTTATTATCATAAATATTTTGATAATATTAAGAACGTGGTTTTACAATTCGATACAATAGAAGCTGCCGCTATCCAGAAAAGCCAGTCGAAATTTCAAGATAGTCAGGTTAAAATGTATTTAAAAATCATAAAATCATCATAAAAATTACAAAATCTTGCGGTGCCGTTAGAAGAATCTCTACAAATAGTGCAACATGTTCACGCACAGCTATGCGCGATTGAAGACGCAAAAAATGTTTCTGTTCTAGAAAAATTTGAAAGTGTTTTTGAGAAAAATTCTGATTTTTGCACATTAAGACACATTTGTGAAGGTGCGTCAACAGAATCGTTAAGTTATTTGAAAGATTATTTTACTTACGCAAATATTACGTCACTAGATGTAGAACATTCGTTCTCTGCATATAAACGCATTTTTTCCTCATGCCGTACTGGTTTTGCCGAAACAACAGTTGAAACATATTTAATGTTGCAGATATTTAACAGACATTATTCACTTTGTGATTTCACGGAGGACTCTTAAAATGGCAAGTGTTTGAGCACGTGTTATTTAATTTTTATTTAAAAGATGAGCGAAATTATTTGCGGCACAAACATCTCTATTAGCAGAATAACTCTAGTGGAACGCGAGGCCTGGTCGACTGTACGCTACTGGGCGGTACCGCTCGTGGCCAGCTTTAGTGATATTCTTTTGCTTTGAATCCGATCGTTTATAGGGGGACTAGATTATTGTATCAATAAATAAAAATACGAGAGAAATGATATTTAGAAGAGTAAAGTACGTATATATAAATATTTCAGTTATCAAGTTATTAAGAGAGAGATGGAATAACAATTTTACCTTTGCAATAACGATATATTAACACAAAACACTTAACGATACTCCACAACTTAGCTTCTATACGGTTATGAGGAAATATTTAAAAAAATATCGATGCATTCTCTAAACTGTGAACCCGCTAAATGTAAGTTGAGAACTGAAATATTTATATATACGTACTTTACTCTTCTAAATATCATTTCTCTGGTATTTTTATTTATTGATACAATAATCTAGTCCTTCTATAAACGATCGGATTCAAAGCAAAAGAATATCGCTATAATAGGATGGGAATTTCCAGGTAAAAGGGTTGATTTATGACATGTTTCAAGTAATATGGCCAGGGACTGTATAGCTAAAATAGGGGAAGTAGAACAATACGAGTTATATGCGATTTCCTAAGTTCTAAGAACACTGTCAAATAACTTCTAAGAAAAGGGACGAAACTCGAACGAAAACAAAATATACAAATCTTATCCTCTAGACCACCCAGAAACAATGCAACGAGTCGCATACAATATGCGCACATGTTAAGATAAAAACAGAACGTACTGAACACTACTATACGTAAAATCTAAGAAGAAATAAAATTAAATCTAAGCAATAGAAAAGAAAGGTATTTAACTGAAACAGTTCACTAAAACCCTTACCACAATACTTAATTCGTACTGGACGCACGTTTCGATAGCCAAGCTATCATCATCAGCAGTAAAAACTGAATTTAGTTTTACTGCTGATGATGATAGCTTGGCTATCGTAACGTGCGTCATTTATCGAAAACTTTTATTGAAAATGCCTTTCGACTGTTGCGTGCGAATTGTTGTCCGGCCATTCCTGGGTGTTGCGGTTATTGTTGATCCTGGAAATTGTAACGAAAATAAACGTTAAATCACGGTTTTCAATACACTGATATTAACAAACTGACACTTGAAGGTTACAATTAAAATAAGTAAAACAAATAAAACTTCGATAACATTTTAGCTTTTTTTAAATATTTTTACGGGTAGAATATACTCCTGGAGTTTGGTGCGTTCCTTCTGACACAGCCTGTATAAATGTTGATATTAGTATGTACCTTCTTCATTGATTCTTGCACTAATCTACACAAATTTCTCTTTCAATTCATACAGATTGTGTTGAAAGTTTTGTTCAATGTCTTCCTTTATTGCCAAAAGTGTTTTGAATGTAAGTTACATTCACAAAACTTATTTAAAACACCTAATTATGGACATAACCATTAATTAATTTTAAATTATAATTTACAAATTTTTCCGCAACATCTTTTACTGTGCCAGAAGCAAACAGTATCTAAAAACATAAAATGTACTTGCATTTTTGAGTTTTATTGTTCTTCAGGATAGCTATCGGTACCAGAGGTACGTGGAAGCATTTTTGAGACATCATTAAAGCAAACGTTACAAAAAAACTTCTCATTTGAAGCATCAAGCCTGTTTCACCCGTTGAACTCTCAAATATCTTATGTATGAAATTGAAAAACACATACTCAGCGGGGGCGGATGAAATATCTGCTAGCGTTTTGAAGTCGGTATACACAGCAATCGTACCTGTATTCTCCCATCTAATCAATCTATCCTTTGAACAAGGCCAATTTCCTAGTACTTTAAAAACTACCAAACTAGTACCTATATATAAAAAAGGCGATAAATCTTTAATGGAAAATTATCGTCCTGTTGCTCTCACTTCTTGCTTTTCTAAAATTTTTGAATATTGCTTTCTAAATAGGCTGGAGGATTTCTTAAATCGATATAATATTTTAAATGTTAACCAACATGGCTTTAGAAAAGGATACTCAACTCCAACAGCGCTTCACGCTTTATGTAAGAGCATTATCACTTCTATTGAAAATGGTACCTACCCTGTAGAAATTTATTTGGACTTAAGTAAGGCTTTTGATTGTGTTAATCACAGCATTTTGAGGCGTAAATTAGCTGTCTACGGTATTAGAGGTCTCGCTATGGAGTGGTTAGAATCATTTTTGAAGAATAGAAAACAATATGTTAGCATTTTCAACTGTCGCAGTAGCAGAGTTACAAACCATAGTACCTCTAGCAAACTTACCACTAATATCGGTGTTCCCCAAGGCTCAATATTAGGTCCTATTCTTTTTATACTTTTTATCAATCATCTTCCTCTTAACATAACAGATAACTTTATCACTCTTTACGCTGATGATATTGCCTTGGTGGCATCTGATACGAACGACCATAACCTATCAATTAAATGCAACTCTATGTTGGATAGGATTCATAACTGGTTTATAGATAACCAACTTGTTGTCAACAAAGCTAAGAGCGCGTATATTTGATTTCACCCTTATCAGTTACATACAACTCACGAATTTTACTTAGACTTAAAGCTAAACGATGAACAATTAGCAAGGGCAAGTCAATATAAAGTTTTAGGGGTATGGTTTGACGAGATACTTAACTGGAAAGTTCACTGCAAAAACCTTCTGTCAAAGATTACTTCTCTTTGCTACCTCTTTCGAAGCCTGAAGAATATTCTAACAACGCAACAGCTGCTAAGCATTTATCACGCTTATATAGCAAGTAGACTGACCTATGGTATTAGCTTTTGGGGAAACTCAACACTGGCAAATAATATTTTTATAAGCCAAAAGAAGATTATCCGTTGTATTGCTGGGATTAAACCTACAGATTCTTGTAGGAATTCTTTTGTTAGCTATGATATCCTGACATTACCTTGTATATTCATTCAAGAATTAGCGATGTATGTTCATATAAATAGGCAGAATTATAGATCACATCGAGATTTTCACGATTATCAAACTAGATTCGGGTAGGATCTCCTCACTCCAAAATCCAGGTTGACTATGTATCAGCAGTCGCCCGAAATTCTAGCTATTAAGATCTACAATAAGCTTCCTTCACACTGGAAGAAGTTCAATTTATCTAAATTTAAACAGCAAGTCCAACATATGTTGCGCAGCAACGGCTTTTATTCGATACAAGAGTTTTTGACAAGTAATGTTACTTGATTTTAATTATATCTAATTCTGTTGATGCTTTAACGTGTAAGCGCTCCGCCCAACTACCTTTTATTATTGCCTTTGCAATTGTAGGCTTACCTAATGTATTTTTTTAGTGTTATTACTGTTGTATTTGTGTTTGTATTGTGTGTGTCTTTGGACCATTTCCTATACTTTTTGTAAGTCGTTGGAAATAAATAAATTGTTATTGTTATTGTTAAATAAATTGTTATCAAATCGAAGGCGAAAAGTTTGCTGCTCGACGATGGTCACCAATGAAGCAATATGAAGCAACCCCATGTAAATTGCGATAATTATTTGAAAAATTTATTTATATGTTGCCTAATTGACGTATCAGGCAAAAAGTCTGGGGATAAACTTAAAAATTTAAATGGTAAAGAATACTTTTCAAGTATTTTGGTCTAAACAAACATTCGTTTTAATGGGTATCTTTTGCTTCTTGAATTCTTTAATGGAAATATGTATTTTGCGACACATACCTATCTGAAATGCTCATTATTTTCTCTTTATAATGGCATTAAATTTGTGGAAATGTCCCCCATCCTCTTCTTCTTCTTCTCCGTATTCCTTATGCCCTTTAGAGCGTCGGATCGAATTACATATTACTCGTCTCGCTTATCCATGCTTTCCATCCCTTCCGGTCCCTTGTACATATTTTCATCTCACCCAGGATTTTTCCGCGTCCTGCTCCTATTTCTTTTATTCCTTCAATCTATGTCTTTTCTGGCCTGCC
Source organism: Dynastes maya (assembly GCA_029619315.2). Classification (NCBI taxonomy): domain Eukaryota; kingdom Metazoa; phylum Arthropoda; class Insecta; order Coleoptera; family Scarabaeidae; genus Dynastes; species Dynastes maya. The sequence continues at coordinate 1,922,074 of JAROYE020000013.1, forward strand.
ACACTTTCTCCTCCCGATCCTTGTTATATGACCAAACCAATTTAATTGTTTACTTTCTATGTTCACATGTACGCATGAGGAAATCTAATTAGATATCCTCATTTGTACATTTTTGTCGAGTAAATTATTGCAAACGCCTCTACAGAACTGAACAAAACATATTGTTCCAAATTCTGACGCGACAGTAGCCCCGACTACTGGGTTAAACCGCTGTAGGTTAATTAATTGAACCGTACAGCACGTTGTACAATGTCTATTTTCTAGTTTGATTCTAATTGGTTCTTGGTTTGTTATCTGCCTTATTTGAATGTTCCTTATTCTGTCGTATTTTGTTTTCCCGGCTATCCTTCTGAGGTATTTCATTTCCATAGTATTTATTTGTTGGCGGTGTCTTTCCAGACGTATTCAAGTCTCACTTGCATATAGAATATTGATTGCAGAGCGATGGTATTCTATGCATTAATTTTTATGTTTATGTCTATTTCCTTTTTACTGAGTATTGTTTTATTCAATGCATGGTACATATTTGTAGTCTCCTGTTTTTTTTTTATTTCCAGATCAAGTTTTGTATCACTTGAGATGACACTGCCTAAGTATTCGTAAACCTTTACTACCCCTACTTTTTGTTGATTGCATGTTATTGTTCTTTCTTCCTCTATTAATGTTGCATTGTTTATCATCATTATTTTACTTTTTTCTATATTTACTTCCATATTCAGTTGTTCTAATTCATCTGCCCATATGTGTATTATTAACTGTATTTTTGTTTTACTATCAGCAATCAGTATTATGTCATCGGCGTACATCAGACCATCCAGATTTATGGGAGCAAGGTTTCTGTATCCAATTGTGGTTTTTTCAGTTTTTTTTTCTCGTGTTTTTCATTATTTTATCCAACAATATGATAAATAATAGTGGGCTCATACTATTCCCTTACTTAACTCCTCTGTCCATTTCGAAAGTTTCCGGTCTTAGCCCCCCCAATCTTTACTTTTCCTTTCGCTTTCTGGTAGGCACTTTTTATTACATTTATTAATTTGTTATTTACTTGCAACTCATGTAAGCATCTCCAGACTGATTTTCTCTTTACCATATCAAAAGCTGCCTTTAGGTCAATGAAAGCCAGGTAAAGTCGTTTCTCACTGTCTATAGCTCTTTCAATTATATTTCTTATAATATTTATATTGTCATTTGTTTGTTTGTTTGTTTGTTTGTATTAAATGCAGCTTGCTCGTCTTCTAGTTTTCCTTCTATATTTTTCCTTAATTTAGAATTAGGATTTCCTTAATTTAGGATTAGATTAATTTTCCAGTCTTTGGGGATTTTTTCCGTTTTCCATGCTTCATTGTATATTCTATGCATCCATCTTATACTTTCCTTTCCCAACCATTTCATTATCTCTGGGGCAGCATTGTCTTCTCCACCTGCTTTTCCCACTTTAATATTTTTGAGCGCATTCTCGACTTCTTCCTATGTTATTGTTTCGATTTCTTCATCCACTTCTTCACCATCTTCATTTGAAATTTCTTATCTTTGTTTAAATTTGTCAGCATAGTGGCTTTCCCACATCTTTAATATTTCAATATTTGTATTTTTATTTCTCTTTCCTTATCCTTAATTCCTTTTATTTCTTTTCTTGCTCCTCTCTTCATATTTCTTACTCTATTCCAAATATTATTTCGGATAAATTTACGAATCAACATTCTGATAGTCATTAAACTGCTCAACGTACCAACCTATCTGTGGTATCAAATTAGTGTATAGTTTATTTCAAATTATAAGAATATAACTGTAGACTTACAAGGCCTTTAATACTTTTATTGCACCTTCTGTGATAATAATAATCTGGCAATGCATATTGAATCTAGGGGCCGTATTGACTATAAATTACGGCCCTATAAGATAACTATATGTTTATGTATATATATTTTACAAGCAGTATAAATTTACATAGTAAGCAATTCGATGTTACAAGTAATTAAAGAATTTACATATTAAATGAGATTTAAGTGTACAAACAGGTAGTTACGCATATCGCAAATCATAATTCCATTTCTATTCAATTCACTTAAATTTTGTCATTACGATCCTCAACAGTTTGTTTGCGTATCCAGGTAGTTATTACCGCAGGTGGTGCAATAACAGCATTTAAGCCGTTCAAAGTTATATTCTTATAATTTGAAATAAACTATACCCCACAGACTTATCTATAGAGCCCGGTAACTGGAGAGCAATCGCAGCGGCGGTGTGACTGTGTTTAGGTGGGCGGGGAGGGCTGGTCGATTATAATACGACACGACAAATCATCATCACTCAGTTCAGTTTAGCAATGGATAACGGATAGCGCGTGTTGATTTTATTGATATAGACGTAGTTATTAATTGTAGTTTTTAGTGAACATGTCGAAGGCTAAAAAACGACCCTTTCAAGACATAGTAAATAAGTTTATTTCTGACTTTTCCGATTTGTTTTACAACGGGAGTAAGATAGTTTGTAAAGTGTGCAAAATACATTTGATGTCAAATAAGAAGTGGAACTGTACAAGACACGTAAATTCCGCACAGCATAGAAAACGAAAATTGGGCATGCCACCGAGAAGTGCATTTTTCTTTTGATATAATTCTTATGTTGATAAACTGTAATTTGCCACTAGGCTTACTCGATAAACAACCGTTTAAGGACTTTTGGGACAAATACAATCCCGAGTTGCGGTAGCCAACGGAGAAAACGGCACGTAAGCATGTTGCATTTGTACGCGATGACGTGGAAAAGAAAATGAAACGCATATCGAAAAAACAGTTTCTTTGGTTATGTGTTGACGAGACAACAGACTGTAAAAAAAATTCAATTGTAAATATTATGGTACACAAATCAATCTCATTTATTTCATTTCGAAAATTAAAGTTATATGGTACTCTTAGGACCATAATATGAGACCAAACAAAAAATCGTAATCTCTTTTTTCGTTCGTTATTGGGTGTTGTTACTTTAATAGTTACATATATCTACGTATGATGTGCCCTATGTAACAATACTCGACTAAAGAAATTATTTACTAATACGCTATTTTATGAGTACCTATCTCAGACGCAGACGTTGCAATAGATATTTTACATTTCGATGGCATAAATACCGTTTAACTTTGCACCAGAAAAAAAAAGTTCTATTATGGAAACTAGGCGTACTAAATAGGTTGTAAAGCAACTCTGACTACACACAAACAACTCATTCCAAGGCCGATCCATCAGAATTTTTAAGAACCTTCACGAAAAGAGCAGAATATAATTAAAAAAATCATTGGTATTACCCACACTATCGGCCATTGAAGTTTGGACAACTATTAGAGTTTTAAAAGATCATTTTTTTCCAATATTCAATTCCCTTAGTATTACTGTAAAAACTTCTACAACAAAGTTGGGATAATAATAAAGCATTTCAGACGGAAATCCTGGAATAAATGTTATAGAGAGAAATTTCAACTTATCCTAATATCATGTAATAAAATCATTAGAAACGATATTTAATGAATGGCATATAAACATATTTACAAAAGAGGGAACAGGTCTAGGGGGTCGTAAAATTTTACCTGCATGCCCCCCATTACAATACCGAGCAATTCTTATCATTAACGCTGGCCACGAGCGGTACCGCGCATCGGCGTAGAATCAGTTCGGACCGAGAGGAACGGTAGTATTACTTCGTCTGCGGAGCAGTACGGACATTTTCGCTGCCGGTCATTTGCGCAATTGTTTATCTGTCCTAGAAAAATTATGATTTCGTCAGCAAAACGACCGCGGTCGGACAAACTTCGAAAATTTATTGCAGAAATTCCAGACTTAATATATGAAGGTGCTAAAATTAAATGTGTAATCTGTAAAATCCCGTTAATGTGTTGGTCCAGACAACATTGTCTACGACACGTAAATAGTGAAAAGCATGTCTCAAAAAGAAATTGCGCACGAGACAATGAAAAATTTATATTTAATTTATGCGTTACGTTTATCGCATGTAATATACCGTTTAATTTACTAGACAAGGAACCATTTATCTGTTTTTGGAATAACTATTCGGAGTGCAAATTACCAAGTCGAACATCGTTACGAAGAATTGTGCCATCTGCGCGCGAACATATTGAACAAAAAATAAAATCGGAGTTGAAAGATCAAAAATTGTGGTTATGTGTCGACGAAACAACAGATCGGAAGAAACATTCTGTTCTTAATGTAATGGCACGCAAATTGGAACCTCATCAATCGGCACCTTCAATTCTATTAGTCTCCAAACGAATACAACAGTGTACTGCTGAAGTAATTTTAAAGTTAGTGTTAAATACATTGAACAAGTTTGAACTTTCAACAAACCAACTCTTGATGTTAGTGAGTGATGGTGCTGCAAACATGCTTTCTGTAGGCCGGTCTCTTAAAAAGCATTCTGCTAATTTGTTACGCATTACGTGTAAAATTCATGCTCTCAATCTTGTGGCGGATAGTATCAGAAAATATTATCCTGAGGTAGACGCTTTAATAGCGCATACCAAAGCAGTATTTGTCAAATCACCGAAACGTATTCGCGAATTTCACAGACTGTGGCCCCGTATACCAGAGCCACCAGAACCTATTCTAACTCATTGGGGAACATGGTTGCAGGCCGCGTTTTATTATCATAAATATTTTGACAATATTAAGAACGTGGTTTTACAATTCGATACAAAGGAATCTGCCGCTATCCAGAAAAGCCAGTCGAAATTTCAAGATAGTCAGGTTAAAATGGATTTAAAAATCATTCACGACAATTATTTCGGGCTAGCAGATGCAATAGAAAAACTACAAAATCCTGCAGTGCAGTTAGAAGGATCTCTACAAATAGTGCAACATGTTCACGCACAGCTATGCGCGATTGAAGACGCAAAAAATGTTTCTGTTCTAGAAAAATTTGAAAGTGTTTTTAAGAAAAATTCTGATTTTGGCACATTAAGACACATTTGTGAAGGTGCGTCAACAGAATCGTTAAGTTATTTGAAAGATTATTTTACTTACGCAAATATTACGTCACTAGATGTAGAACGTTCGTTCTCTGCATATAAACGCATTTTTTCCTCATGCCGTACTACTTTTGCCGAAACAACAGTTGAAACATATCTAATGTTTCAGATATTTAACAGACATTATTCACTTTGCGATTTCACGGAGGACTCTTAAAATGGTAAGTGTTTGAGCACGTGTTATTTAATTTTTATTTAAAAGATGAGCGAAATTATTTGCGGCAGCAAACATCTCTATTAGCAGAATAACTCTAGTGGAACGCGAGGCCTGGTCGACTTTACGCTACTGCGCGGTACCGCTCGTGGCCAGCTTTAATGATAACGACACCAAACATACAGTACGAATCTGTAAAGATTATCTAACATCTCAAGCAGAAGCAAATCATGCCCTAGTCCCCGCAGAGTCCGGATTTGAACCATATCGCATTATAGTAGTTTCGTTTTCGGAAGACACAACCTGCGCGAACGAATTCTATTAACCGTACTAAATATGTTCAACGCATGCAAAGTACGCGGGAAGTGCATAGAATACTGAGTGTATTCTGAAGTGCATAGAATACTGAGTGTATTCTGAAGTGCATAGAATACACCCAAGTAAATAAATCTGGATAAAAAAAAGAAAAATAGTTTTTTGTTATACGTATAGAAAACAAAACAACTGGACTATATTAAAAGTATATTATGCTTCACATTACTTACCTTTAATTCGCTGTAGTATTTGCTGGACATTATTAATGTCGAAATATCCATGTTATAGATCTAGATAAATGTAATAAAATGCTAGATTGCTTTAATTTTCATTAAAACTGATATATCCTCTCTTATATTTATATGTTAGAATTAGTATCGGCAATTTTGACTAATTTTAACTTTATTAAACTGTATAACATTCAAATTACTTTACGGATAGACACATAAAGAATAATTATTTTACAGTCTTCTATTATACATTTCAAGATATTAAAGATAACAATTCAAGTTATCACCGTGTTAAATTTATTCGTCATCTAATGAGAAACCTAAATCACTGTCATCATCGTCCTCATTAAGATTAATTATAATTTCATCGGTTAATGTATCCATTATATGTTCTTTGTTTATGTGCTCTTGCTCAATATTGATCGTCTGTCGACAAACTTCTACCCATTCTTCTTATGTAATATTTGAGAATTCTTCTCTAGCCAGTTTTTCCACATCGTTTAATTTAAATGTGACATTTTTCGATGCCACCCTATCCTTTACGGTTGCCCATATCTTTTCGATGGGAAGAATAATAAAACTAACCAAACGAATACAACGAAAGCACAATGCTAACTGACGCCAATATTATGACAATGTTTTCAGTAACGACCGTATTGAAGAAATATATACCTATTTCTGTCAGTTAAGTCCACCTTTTCTCTCTATGACGCAAATGCGTCTCTGCGCTGATGTCTTCCGAAAACAAAACTACTCTACTGTGGGATGAGTTCGATAAACGAATAGGAAAAATCTGTCCAATTTCGAAAGGGCACCTGTGGCAACTTCCCCAAACTGAGTGGAGCAATATTTCCGAGGAAACTAACCAAACTAACAGAACACATGCCGCCAGTGGTCCGGGGAGTATTACAAGTCAAAGGAGGCTATTTCGATGAGCAAGAGATATAGCCTAATATTTTAATGAGAGTGCTTTGTTTTATTTTTTTACGTTATTTCTTCTTATTATTTGTTTATATTTGTATTTCTAGCAATAAATTTTCTTTTGCATTATTACCGTTTTTATTTACGTTTGCAATTACCCTAACTTCTATAACCGGTAGTGTATACGTTTGTATGCATCGGCTGGTGTAGTATGACGACCTTACGGAATGTCCTACCTGCTGCCCGCGTAAGAAAAGTGGGAGAGATACGTTAATTTGAAATATAATGTTTCATTCACGCTCCAACGGCCAGCAAGTTGTTTACTATTTCGTCCTTGTCGCAATTTTAACATTAAAATGAAAAACATCAACATTCTGCTTTGTTTACTCGACGCTATTGTGTTGGTAACTGGTATTTAACATCAGGTTTTTTATTCGACGTGGTTATCCTTCTATTATCTTTCGGTTAGGGCCGATCGTCCACCATTACTATTGGAGAGATTATAGAGGATCCTTACCTCAGGATGCTATCAGCTTCGCTGGAATCTACATCGGACAGATTCCCAACCATGGAATACTGCCAGCTAGCTTCTATCCGGAGACAGGAGAAGCAGTTTCGGAGGTCTTTGGCAAAAAAGTAGTGGAAAAGAGAGGAATAAAGGTAAATATACCTTCAATATTAATACACATAAAATTTGATCGAAGCAAAATGACACGATATTTCATAAGCTTTCACTTTAGGAATTAAAACTGTATTAACGTGATCTGCTACAATTACACTTTCACTGGAAGGACGTTAAAATAACGCCGTTTAGGTCTTAACTTTTGAAAATGCGTGTTTACCTTAGCTGTAATGCATATTTTGAAAAAGGATGTAAGAATTTACTTTTTACTCAGTTACAGCGGGTAGGGTGAAGTCTGGGTTGTTTAAGACCCAATGGCTTAATGTTTATATGTCAATAATAAAATTTCAAATAAAAATGGTTTCAAATAAATTGCAATTAGTGACATAGTACCTGCATTTATTTTATTTATAATTTCTTGATGTATGTACATACACAGGTTGTTCTCAAAGTCGAGGTACAGGTTGTAGAACTCGTAAAATAAATCATTTTACTAAAAATCGCCTACATAAAAATTGCAAAATAACGGAGATAGTGTTTTTGTTTAGATGTTTACTACTAATGGTGGTATGACTATTTGTTTTATAATAAATTTGTTAGACTTTACATTTACTTTAGACTTTACTAATTGAAAAAAATCCTTTTTTGTTAATTTCAAGATATACTTGATTTATCGGCAATAAAATTATGGCATAAGTTATTTACTATTCAAGCATGGTTGAACCCCAAAAAATTAAATTTCAACTCAATAGTTTTCTGTCTGCCTTACCTGCCTTATCCATACGTTAATCCAGGGACACGCTGCATACAGCGTGCCCACCTAGTGCGTGGACGAAAGATAATTTCTTTCCTGAGCAATTTAGAGAAAAAGTTTCCAAATAAAAAATATTCGGAGACAAATGCAGCACAACATAAAATTATATTCAAGTATACAGGGTCAGTTTCCGCTCCGAACGATATAAGTTTGGTTTTTTAAATCAAACACTCTGTATATTATTACGGGTTTAGATATCTCCCTTCAATTCATGGCAACTCTCGTCAGTCATCAATAAAGCTGGCCACGAGCGGTACCGCGCAGTAGCGTAGAGTCGACTAGGCCTCCCGTTCCACTAGAGTTATTCTGCTAATAGAGATGTTTGCTGCCGCAAATAACTTACTAATAAATTAAATACTTGTGAAAGATACTTTTTCCTCGCATAACTCTCATGTGGTAAATTCCTCTGGGGCATGTACTTCTTTAAAAAATCCCTAAATTCTTTTCTGCTTAGTAATTTCCACGCTAAACTGCATGCGCAAAACATGAAGCATAAATCATATATAAATTCTGCATTAGACGTAGGAGATCCTAAAGCTTTACTTCTTTGATGTGTTTGGGAATTAATATGTTTTCGACATTCATTCACACTCCTGAACATAAAACGACGGCAGCAAACAGTACAATATACCGCAGAACCGTTACATTTTAGTTCATCAAAGTTCTGAGTAATTTTTCAAAGATGTTGTGCAAATGGCGCGACCATTATTAAGAAACCGTATCGTGTGTTGTGTGTATTATAGCGTTATCACTAAAGCTGGCCACGAGCGATACCGCGCAGTAGCGTAGAGTCGACCAGGCCTCGCGTTCCACTAGAGTTATTCTGCTAATAGAGATGTTTGCTGCCGCAAATAATTTCGCTCATCTTTTAAATAAAAATTAAATAACACGTGCTCAAACATCGTTTTAAGAGTCCTCCGTGAAATCACAAAGTGAATAATGTCTGTTAAATATCTGCAACATTAGATATGTTTCAACTGTTGTTTCGGCAAAACTAGTACGGCATGAGGAAAAAATGCGTTTATATGCAGAGAACGAACGTTCTACATCTAGTGACGTAATATTTGCGTAAGTAAATAATCTTTCAAATAACTTAACGATTTTGTTGACGCACCTTCACAAATGTGTCTTAATGTGCCAAAATCAGAATTTTTCTCAAAAACACTTTCAAATTTTTCTAGAACAGAAACATTTTTTGCGTCTTCAATCGCGCATAGCTGTGCGTGAACATGTTGCACTATTTGTAGAGATTCTTCTAACGGCACCGCAGGATTTTGTAATTTTTCTATTGCATCTGCTAGCCCGAAGTAATTATCGTGAATGGTTTTTAAATCCATTTTAACCTGACTATCTTGAAATTTCGACTGGCTTTTCTGGATAGCGGTAGCTTCCTTTGTATCGAATTGTAAAACCACGTTCTTAATATTGTCAAAATATTTATGATAATAAGACGCGGCCTGCAACCATGTTCCCCAACGAGTTAGAATAGGTTCTGGTGGCTCTGGTATACGGGGGCACAGTCTGTGAAATTCGCGAATACGTTTCGGTGATTTGACAAATACTGCTTTGGTATGCGCTATTAAAGCGTCTACCTCAGGATAACATTTTCTGATACTATCCGCCACAAGATTGAGAGCATGAATTTTACACGTAATGTGTAACAAATTAGCAGAATGCTTTTTAAGAGACCGGCCTACAGAAAGCATGTTTGCAGCACCATCATTCACCAACATCAAAAGTTGGTTTGTTGAAAGTTCAAACTTGTCCAATGTATTTAACACTAACTTTGAAATTACTTCGGCAGTACACTGTTGTATTCGTTTGGAGACTAATAGAATTGAAGGTGCCGATTGATGAGGTTGCAATTTGCGTGCCATTACATTAAGAACAGAATGTTTCTTCCGATCTGTTGGTTCGTCGACATATAACCACAATTTTTGATCTTTCAACTCCGATTTTATTTTTTGTTCAATATGTTCGCGCGCAGATGGCACAATTCTTCGTAACGATGTTCGACTTGGTAATTTGCACTCCGAATAGTTATTCCAAAAGCAGATAAATGGTTCCTTGTCTAGTAAATTAAACGGTATAAACCTAACGCATAAATTACATATAAAATTTTCATTGTCTCGTGCGCAATTTCTTTTTGAGACATGCTTTTCACTATTTACGTGTCGTAGACAATGTTGTCTGAACCAACACATTAACGGGATTTTACAGATTACACATTTAATTTTAGTACCTTCATATATTAAGTCTGGAATTTCTGCAATAAATTTTCGAAGTTTGTCCGACCGCGGTCGTTTTGCTGACGAAATCATAATTTTTCTAGGACAGATAAACAATTGCGCAAATGACCGGCAGTGAAAATGTCCGTACTGCTCCGCAGACGAAGTAATACTACCGTTCCTCTCGGTCCGAGCTGATTCTACGCCGATGCGCGATACCGCTCGTGGCCAGCGTTAGTCATCAATATTCCCTATACCTATCTATTTTAGTTTTTGAGATAATTGACATAATTAGAGATTTTTGCAAAATCTCGCGGTTTCTTTAACGACCGATATATAACACCTAACACACGCTAGGGTGAATTTTATTCGATTGAGTATCTCTTGGAGTTTTTGGCAAGACACCGATGATTTTTTATATCAACCAGATTCTACAAAATGGCCATCGATATCGTTGCCAAGTTTGATTCATGTAGTTTCATTTTCTTTTTTTTAAATTGTGCAAGAATATGTTTACAAAATGTACCTATTTTATTCGCAAAATAAAACGTTATCGCTGAGAAGTTAAATATTATATTTCAGAGTTTCATTACAAAATATTCTAAGTAATCACCATTTTGCTTTATAGAAACTGAAATGTGATTCTTAGTACTTGTCCACGTTAGTCATTGCCTTAAGACATTCATGCGAAAAGTTTTTCCAGAAACATTTCTATTTATTTAAATTGTGGAATTTAAAAAAAAAACCTTCTGTGTATTTTTATAACTTTTACTACTGCTTTATTGGTGAACTTTAATCAACATTGGTCTACTTATTTTCGCTATTAATTGTTGCTATATGCTCGTTAAATTGCCAGACAATGTATGTATGAGGAGGATTGGTTAATGCAAGTTGATGCTGCAATTGTACCAAAAAACATAACGTTTACACATTTGTTTTACTGGATATCTTTAGCGAAACGCAAATTTATAAAAACTTACCTGCATAGCCTCATATTTCATTTATTAGAGAAGGATGCATTGAGGCATAGGAAAATGTTCATAGAAAACCTCCAAAAAGAGTTCATCTATTAGATTCTAAAGAAATATACCGGATTCTTCATTGAAAAAAAGTAACATGCATTCAGCTTGACGATGATATCGATGACCATCTTGGAGAATCTTATTGATATAACTAATTCTTCGACATATTGCCGAAAACTCCGAGGAATATTCGATAGAATAAAAATTAAATCTCCGCTCTAGCGTGTAAGGCTTACAAGATATCGGCGCTAAAGGAACAGCGGCATTTGTTAAAGACTTGAATTTAACACAATTATGGTTTTAAAAAGTAAGGTAGATGGGTGTAGGGAGTGTTGAAGAAACTACATAAATTGAAGAGAGACATTCAAAAACGTAATAATATACAGGAAATTTCATTTAAGAAACCAAACTTATATGGTTTGTGACGGAAATTTGACACCCTATATACTTTAACAAAATGTTATGCAGAACATGTCTTCTCTAAATTGCTCAAGGAATGCGCAAAGTTAAAGTAATAGCTAATATTACTTTTTTATAAAGTTTCTGGAATAATATTAATTACGACTATGCAATAATTGCAAATTTTCGTCCGCAGTTAATCGCTTACACGGATATTTGATTTCGGGTAAATTTATTTCAAGGTAAATACGACCGTCTAGGCAACAGTGATTGAAATGAAGCTAAAACCCCTCCTTAAATTAAATGCCTTCGTTCGCTTATATGTAACAGATAACTAGAGTTTGTTAAAAAGGTGGTACTGGATGGCAGTAGCGTAGCGGTAACGGCGTGGGTAGGGGGTAATTTTCAACTCGTAGTCGACCTCGACAGTTCGACGAGAGAGTTTAAAGCGACAGTACGTTGCACGCTGCACGCCAAATAAGTACGCGGAAATGGGACGCCCAAAGAGTGTAACGTTCCCTTCGAATGTGAATAAATATATCAGGCATTTTCCTGGATTGCACAATATGCAATAGCGGATTGCTAAGTCGCGATAGGTTTGAATGGAGAAAACATTGTAAAAGTAAACGTCATGTATTGAATTTAAGAAACAGTATTCCATACTGGCAATTTTTATATGATTTTATTTTTACGTTAAGTGTGTGTAACATCCCACAACATCTAGTATCTAATGAACACTTTCGTCTTTTTTGGGCTAAGTACGTTCCCTCATGGAAGCTGCCAACATCTATGCAATTACGATACAATTTGCCACGTGTGCAAGATACAGTAAGGGAATGTATAAAACACGTGTTGAGAAATAAGAAAATCTGCCTATATGCGGATGAAACAACTGATGCTCAGAAACACAGCGTCATTCATGTTGTAGCGCGTCCTTTAAAACGTGATGGTCCACCAGCTTCATTGTGGTTAACCAGTAAAAGGATTCAGAAAACTAATGCAGAAACCGTTGTCAAGATAATAAAAGATTCGTTGAGAGAATTTTGTATCACAGGAACCCAAGTCACAATGTTCGTTACTGACGGAGCCGCAACAATACTGAGAGGTAGGATGTTGAAAACATGCTTTCCGACTCTTCTTCACATAACATGCTTCATACACGCATGTCACCTCGTAGCAGAAACTATTCGAAAGAAGTATCCGATGGCGGATAAGTTAATAGCATCTACCAAAAAAGTGATCACCAAATCTCAAACAATTGCGTCCGAAATTACCACCACCATCTCAGTCTGTAATAATGCGATGGGGAACATGACTCCAGGCAGTATCTTACTATCAGAAATATTTTTCACAAGTGAAAAATGTCATCTTGAAACTTGGTTCAAATGATTCTGCAGCAGTTCGAGATAGTCAGCAACTTTTTTCCAATTCGGACGTTCAACAACAAATAGATGAAATTTCCATGAACTATTCGGAAGTTGCACAAGCTACTGAGCAATTAGAAAACAGTCACTTATCTGCACGAGACGCATTAAATTGCATAAATAATTTACAAGCCGCTCTAGAAATCTTGACGAACACTATAGGAGTCGATGTTGCTCAAAAATTTGGTGCAATTTTAACGAAAAATCTCGATTTACACAAAGTTCGGTCTATAGCTGAAAATCAAGAGTGCCCAGATGAGGAAAAAGAATATCTGACATTTGTAAATCTTACTTCACTGGATGTCGAACGATAATTTTCGAAGTATACGACAACGTATTCACAACACCATCGACGGAATGAATCGACAATGGAAGCGTTGCTGATGTTGCAATTCTACGCAGCTTACTAGGGCGGTTGCCAATTGCCACAGTGGACATCAAGACGACAGGAAAAGGTAACAATATGCGGTGCGCCACTGCCGCTACCACCTTTTTAACAAACTCTGCTGAGATAATTGTACGGATGCAACGTGCTCGCATCGGACGGCAATAATAGAATAAAAGTAAGGAGCAGTGTTACCAGGTCTAATTTTTAGTTTCTCCCTAGCTCAACATCAAAAAATTCCCTAGATTTCCCTAGACTCTTAGTAAAATCCTTGTGTAAAATACAGATTCGATACAGGGATTTAAAAAGATTAACGGCTACATACAGGTTACATATGACATTTCTTATTGCTAACGCCCGTCTAAATTAAGAATAGACCCCCTACGTTCAGACTGAAAAGAAAATATGTTTATCAAATATTTGGTTTTTGGTGTTGAAGCGAAGAACTGCTGATAAACTGAATAATTATTTAATTTAGTTGGAACGCCCACTCAAATAGCAGAAATTGTAATTCTTGATGTTTGTGTCTATTCTGCAATTGGGATCACTTAGCTACCTATCGGGTAAATGGTTGCAACAGTTTTAAAGGAAAATGTCAGTGTCAAAAGTTGTTGGAAATTCAAATTTATTAATTTTTGCGGTACAAAAGGTAAATTTTCCCTAGATTTAAGGTAAAAAGTTTAAAGTTTCCCTTTTTCCCTAAGCAGTTTGAAATATCCCTAGATTTAGGGAAATTTCCCTAGACCTGGTAACATTGATCTTCCAAGGGGACTCGAACCTTGGGATATTCGGGTAATAGTGTGGGGTGTGTGTGAGTATCGCTTCTCTCGCTTAGGCGTTCGCTTTGTTTTTTCCAGCTCTGTACGAGGAGTGTAATCGCGGCATCTCGATTAGGCGTAGCACAGACGACAGACCATTTTTCTAGCCGAAAAAAAAATAGTACAGGTTTGATCTATTTTGTCGGTCGTGTGTTCACACGCATTCTAAACCGTAGTGTACGAGGTGGGTGGCAATCGTAAATTTTCTTCTGGGCTAACACACTTCGCACCCTGGCCGAGTTATAATATTTGAACTCTCTCTATTCTAACTACTTGACATGAAAAAACTGCCAGAAAAAGAAACAAAATTAAATATATTTATTTAGTAGAATAATAAAACCAATAAAGTATTGCGCAGGAACGTTACTACACAGTAAATTTCCAGTTGTTATTTTAGTTTATTGTTAGTAATTAGTAATATCGTTCGTTTCTTTTATCTCTTTTATCGCCTGGAAAAATTTTCCACTTGATTTTGAAACAAACACTAGCTAACAATTTGATGTCAATGAATTTCAGGTCAAATACATTAAGTTACTTAGGTTTTTTTTCAAACGGAAAAGGTTTTTTGGTGGTCTATTAATTTTTGTTACACTTTTTATGGGTAAGTACTATTCCAATTATGAGAATGGTTTAAAGTTGTAATATTGGTTCTTTTTTTGTTCCATAACGACTACGTAAGCACATAGGTTTAATCTTATTGTAATGCATAAGCAAGAGGTTCGTTCCATTCGGTCAATATCCAGACTACGTCTTGGTGTTATCCTACCCTTAAGTCAATTTCTGTTTTCCTTTAGAAAATGCAGGTCTTGTTTGTCAAGTACAACTTCTATACAGCGTTTTGATTTATGAGAATTGTTATTTATTATCTGAGCTCATTTTGTAACATATTGTTTCAAGATAATATACTTTTACCCATGTTCACATTTTGTAATTTTTCTGCACAGTTTCATTGAATAATTAAATAGAATTCCTTGGTTGTTCTCGGCAAACGTCACTAAAAATTTATGGTCTTTAAAATATCCGTTTTGCTTGTGCTATGATGCAAAGATAAAGAAGATACATCAACACTCAAACAATTAGGAATGGATTGATCTATTTCTTTAAATTATACTCCGTGTTTTGTTCCAAGATAACTAATTCCAAACGAATAGGGATGTTTTCAATGTTTTTATTTTCCATGTTTTTTACGTTAGAGATGTTCTACAAGAACAATTATATGCTAGTATGCACTTCGATTTTTAATTTCACGCCCAGCAGTGAGGTCCTACAGTATCCCCCCCTACTAACTTTTGACCGATAGAAACTTGCGTTTTTGAAGAAATAGGTGGATTTATATTTTTTATGAACTAACTTTTGCCGTTATCGGCAGTTCAATTGCATATCTGGTGTCACCGGAAGTGAGTCTTTAGAAAGGTAATCGAAAGGCGAATCCAACGATACCACATATGTTATACTTTAACTTAATAAATATGACGATATGCAGCAATGAAGATTTTGATAATCTGTTTTTGTTGTTACGCAGAGTTGGCTAGGAAAGAACACCAAATTGTTTCTTGCGGCACCAGACTGATCTAAAGAGCTCGTTGCTAAGTAAAGTAATCATAACAATTGCCAAACTGTCAAATCTCAATTTCAAAAGCGTAAATTATTCTTGTTATTTATTATTATTACGAGGATCACGCTATATATTTTGAGATACAAGAAAACTACAAGTCTTTTTACGAAAATGATTTTATTTATGTTCAAAATAATCTCCTTCTGCATCAATGCACTTTTGTAACCGAAGTTTCTACAACGTAAAAGCGTGAAGCCAGTCATCTCTTGGAATGCTCTCAAAAAATAGATGAATTGCTTCATCTATCTCATCCTACGTCGTGAAACGTCGACCACGTAAATGTTTCTTTAGGTTGAAGAACAACCAGAAATCACACATGGCCAAATCAGGCGAATAGGGTGGATGTTCAATGACTTTTACCTTATTTTCATGTAAAAATTCAACTGTCTGCTGTGCACTGTTTGACGATGCATTGTCGTGATGCAACATTAACCCGCGAATGTTGGCCGACTCAAGAACTACAGGTAAACATTTTGTGGTGTACCAGTTTGCTGTGACTGTACGTTGATTTTCCAGCTTCTTTGCTTTTACTAATTCGGTACTACGGAAGAAAACTGCGTACATAACTTTCTTGACAGCCCTTTGCCTTTTGGCCATTGTTGGTGTTGGTGCATCTTCGTGAATCCACACGCGTGTTACTATTTTTGATAGAATGCGATGTCCACCATTATTTTACATTTCCAATGTTTCCCGAGCGATTCTTACTCGCTCTGCTTTTTGGAAATCGGAGAGCGTGTGTGGCACCCAACGAGTAACAATTTTTTTCATGCGAAGATGATCATGTAAAATTCAATTTACTGTTGCGGATCCAACACCAAGAGTTGCCTCAATCACTTGATAGGTGCATCTTGGATCTTCGTCGATCATACGTCTCACGCTCTCAATGTTTCCAGCGGTAACTGAAGAACAGGGCCTACCGGTACGTTCCTCATCACCAAGCGATATCCGTCCTCTTTTAAATTCGGTATACCAGCGAAACACAGTTGCACGTGAAGGACTTTCATCACCAAATGCGAGTTGCAATCGTTCAAGACTTTGTTGTTCACTTAAACCGACCTTAAAATCGTAGTAAATCATTGCGCGTACATGTTCTCTTGACAAGTCCATGTTTCGATGACAAATCGTACCTACCACGTTTACTCTATGACAGCAGCGACTCAACTGACAGTTAAGGATGGTGGTATTTAGAAATGCAGTGTTGCCAGCTCTAACTTCTCTACTTTTGTGACATCTCAAAATATATAGCGTGTCCCTCGTATAACCTGCAATTGTTATACTTTCGTTCTTTGTGCTCGTTATTATTTTATCTCATTTTAACTTGTTTTGTTAATTGTTGTGTCTCCTTTATTTTATCGAACATTATTGTAAGTAATTAGCTTCAGTTTTTTATGTTGTTGATTTTACAGTGGCCTCCGCATGGACCACGTAAGATAAAGATCAAGTACCTAATTTTAATTTTGGCAACAATTACCACGAAGTGGAACATAATGAACACTCCCTTCTAGAGCCGGAAATATTTGAACTTTGCGCTAAGTAAGGATAGATAATATAAAATTTACAGGGCGACCTGCTTTAACAGAAGAAAATATAACTTAAATTATTGTACAATTTGTTGCGCAACCATGGCAAATAAGGTGACAACTGTTACTAGATTTACATAACATTAAAATTGACCCAGCAATTCTGCATGGTTCTTGCCGAAGCCATCATAAAAACCTGAAAAACAGACATATATCAATCAAATACTAACACATTTAAACAAAGTTACCATAATTAATTAATTACAATGTAGTTCATTAAATTAAAGAAATAACAACAATTAACAAAAGAAGTTAAAATGAGAGAAAATAACATGAACAAAGAAGGAACGTATGACAAATGCAGGATATAATAATAATAAACAAGAATAATTTACGCTTTTGGAATTGAGATTTGATAGTTTGGCAATTGTTATGAATACTTTGCTTAGCAACGAGCTCTTTAGATCAGTCTGGCGTCATTCGATTACCTTAAAAAAAAAAAGAAACGTAAAAATATTGTTATGCGACAAATTTAATGAAAAGATTTGAATTGAGGAGATAATCTGTTTTTGTATTTATTTTAAGTATCTACTACAATAGAAAAATAAATTTAATCTAATTAAAATTACTTACAGTTATTGCGGCGTGTTTTTTAAATGTGTGTGTGTGTGTAAAATCCTACTTGTTACTGGTTCCTTTTTCCCTCTTCTTCGTGAAATCCTCTTATTTTTTATTCTTCCTTCCCTCTGCTTCGTAGAGTCCCCTTGTTTGGAAGCTCTCTGATGGTTTTCGTCGGTTAAGTTTCTTCAAATGGTTTTTTAAAATTTTGTAACTGATTAAATATCGTTAATAATCGTTGAATATCATTTATAGTTCACTTGAAATGTTTTTTATATATTTGCACTGGTGACTTTCACGATGTTTTAACTTTTCTGTCTCAAACTTCTAAAAGTCAATCGGAAAGATGTTATTATCTGTCAGAATTGTTTTTCGTTCCTTCTCTTTTTTTTTCGTCGTCCCTAACATTGCCAATCTAATGACTTGATATTTTAATTTTGATGTTTTGAACTTCCAATTCGGTGTCGTAGGCAACGCAAAGGATTTTAACGGTTATTTCCAAATACAATGTGATTTTTGTGTGTATCTGTGTCATTTTTACAATTAATGTCTTTAATATATAAATAACTTAAAATAAGCTGAGATTTTGACTCTTCTCTGTAACATGTCATTAACTGAGTCTTTTTTTTTTCTAAAAGAAAAGATTGATAATATAAATAATCAATAATATCGGAACTCGAATATTAATCGGAAATAATTCAAGTTCCGCATTAAACTCTATTAAAATCTATTCTCGGCGAATTTTGATATAATGTTAATTATAGTGAATTTAACATACGCTATTCACGTTGAAACATCCCACTACAATATGTATATAGGTGTTCTATTTAAAGTTGACGCCACTTTCGGTGACACCGGAAATACAATTGTACTGACGATAACGGCAAAAATTAGTCCACATAAAATAGTCGACCTGTTTTTTCTAAAAACGCTAGCTTCTGTCGTTCACCTATATGCTGAAATTATTTCACAAGACTTTTACATTGTCCTATAACCAAATCCAGAAATGTTATTTTTAATTTTATTTCATATTTTAACGCTTGTCTCATAAATATTGTTTTAGATTATTCTTTATGTGTTGTTTTATAGATACTATGCGATCCAAACAGCGAAAACTTCTATTGGGAATACACCACAATAAGTAAACTGGCCGAGGAAAATTTAGATGATTTGGTACTAGGAGGTATGGAGGCTGACACCCCTGTGTACATCGGCAAAGTTTTCCATGAAGGTGAATGGAAGATCGGTAAAGTAATCCCACCCAGCAACCCGTTTAAAGGCCTAAAAACATGGTACAACAACAATGGAACCCAATATAACGCGGACGACTTTGAGATAATGAGATATAAAAGACGAGCAATTGCTCCGAGATGTTAACAAAAAGAATCTCATTAGAAAGAATTGAGTAATGTCTTTATTTTCCTATGGTATCCATTCTACTGCTTAAATTTGTTGCAACAACAGATATTTTGGATCGTAATAACCCAATTGCATTTCAAAATCATGTAGGATGTCGTGGTAAAGAATGTAATGGTGAAGTGAAATATTCCAAACCAAAGCAGGTTTGCGAAATGCCGATTAAAATTTAAATTAATCTCTAGAAGACTAACCATATGAAAATTACATTATTAAATTGAAATGTATAAGTTTTTTTTTATACAAGCACCATTTAAAAAAGTATAATGTTTTGGGGATTCCTGATTTAAATAAATATGCAGGTTTTGCAGGTTCTAGAAAATGTTATTTTGCGGTTACAGATATAAAACATACTAGGGTAGGTAAGGATACATTTATAGGCGCGAGTCCCTTACATATAACTAGTCTGGGCAAACAGCGATAACAGTCAGTGTAGTAGATATGTGGTGCGGAGTCGGCGATTATTTATTTCACGCGTTCACAGCGTCAGTACTAAATCGATGCTGTATGCGAGTAGTTCTGTGTATATGTAGGCTGTCGTAACTTATTTCGTAATTGTACGCTTACGTTTGCTTTAAAAATGTCGCAGTTAGGTACGTCGCGAAAACGACCAATGGCAGATACAATTAAAAACTTTATAGTGGACATTCCGGACTTAATTTTTGATGGCGCTAAAATTCAATATCTAGTTTGTAAAATCCCTTTAATGTGTTGGTCCAGAAGCCATTGTCAACGTCACATCGAAAGCAAACAGCATTCTTCTGCAGAAAGTGGCATACGAGACCAAGAAAAATTTACATTGGCTTTATGTGCTACTCTTATTTTATGTAATCTATCGTTTCGTTTACTAAACTAAAAAGCATTTGTCTCCTTCTGGAATAAATATGCGGACTGTAAATTACCTAGTCGGACATCGATACGAAATGAAAACGGAATTGAAAGATAAAAAACTGTGGTTGTGTGTGGACGAAACAACAGATCGTCAAAAACATTCTGTGGTTAATGTAATAGTATACACAATGGAACCACATCGATCGTCATCCTCCTTCTTACTTGCTTCCAAAAGAGTTATAAATTGTATTGCCGATGAGATTTTAAACGTGGTATTGAACTCATTGAACAAATTTGAAGTTTCAACTAAGCATCTTTTAATGTTTATGAGTGATGGTGCCGCAAACATGCGTTCTTCGGGCCGATCTCTGAAAGAACACAGTGGTAACTTCTTACATGTAGCCTGTAAAATCCATACTCTAAATCTTGCGGCACAAACGATTCCTGCATGTTTTCCACTAGTAAATGCATTGATTGCTAGTACAAAGGCAGTGTTTCTAAAGTTCCCGAAACGTACCCGACTATTTCACAAACTGTGTCCTGATTTACCTGAACCACCACAACCGATTGTTACACGTTGGGGAATATGAAGGTAGCTTTAAAATTCAATCCGACAGAAGCTGCACCAATCAAGAAAAGCCAGGAAATATTTCAAGATACTCAGGTTAAAAGAGATTTACAAACTATTCACAACAATTACTTCGGACTAGCGGAGGGAATAGAAAATTTACAAAATGTTTCGATGTCGCTAGTGGATTCTGTTCAAATTGTGAATGATGTTCACGCACAGTTATGCGCTGTAGAAGGCGAAACAAATTGGTGTGTAATACGAAAATTTGAAAGTGTTTTAGAGAAAGACTCCGATTTTCTTATATTAAGACAAATTTGTGAAGGTGTCTGTGAAGATGCATTAAGTTGTTTCAGAGATTATTTTAAATATGCAAATATAACATCGCTAGATGTCGAACGGTCGTTTTCGGCATTAAAAAACATTTATTCCGCACGTCGTACTCATTTGACTGAAACAGCTGTGGAAACATATCTAATGATTCAAATATTTAACAGATGTTACCCAGTTTGTGATTTCACGGAAGACTTTTAAAACGGTAAGTGTTTCAGCACGTTTTATAATTTATTTCTTACCTTCTATTTTATGTGTAAACTTTTATGCGTTCGCCACGCCTCTGGCTGTTACCGCATATTTGCCCAGGTTACATATAACGAATAATGTTATCGTTTGTGCTAGAAACGCCCCCTCCGCTCCTTAGAGCCCCTAGACGAGCACACATACTCGCAACTGAGTCGCTGAGCAGACGTAGTTGAGGTAATAGCTCGGCACAGATTTGAGGAAATACGTAATACATCTTATTTGATTTTTGACCTATTGATGGACTTTAATCGTTGATTATTTCAAAAATATATACTATTGTCGTATATCAAGCAAATAAAACGTCCTCAATTTAAAATGAAAACGACGAATTCTAAAACTGAATAGAACCTCTCATTATAAACTAACTGGACTACATTTTTTCATTTCCAAATATCCAGTATATTAAATGTTCAAATGATAATTAGCACATAACAAATCTTTACATGTTTTCTAAATCTAATTAATGGAATTTTATGGCAAAATGAATCGTATTTGTATGTGTAAAAATTCAGTTGAACGTATTATTGTAATAAATGTTCAAATAAGCAGTCATTTGCAGTACTGCTTCTACCGTAGTACCATTTAACGACTTCTTAGTTTATAAGAACATAATTAAAAAGAAAACTATTCTACAGTATAATTTCGAGACACAAACAAAGCAAATCAAAACTAACCAAGGAGAAAAGATGAGAGGCAAGGATGATCAATTAATGAAATAAACTACGGGTATAATGCATGGCTAGAATCTAGCGCGATCCTCTCCTGACAGCGATTGGATTCTTACTGATAAATTCGCTTCGCCTGGCTCCCCACCTTACACTTTTATACCGGGCAAACGTTGCAACACTATCCATATATTTTAGCGATTCACTTTACTACGGAACTTACTAACACGGTATTTCAGTAGGTTACCTTAGATGTATCTGTGCTTTTGAAGATGTTTTGTTTGATTTATTCCAAGGAAGGTGAAATAAATTATTTGGTTTTCAAATTAACCTATCGATAACTAACAACCAACACGAGCAATGTTTTGCATAAAGCTACAAGCTCCTATCCATGTTCCCTATCTTGTTGTGACAGGCTCTGGAGGCAAAAGAAGCTTCTCTTTATAAATAGCAATGCGTAACGGGGCTTTAAGCACAATCTGAAGACATTGTAGCATATTATTTTAATATATCCTTTTGGAAATATATTACCTTTTAATAGAAGAAATTAATTTATTGACACCTATAAATTCTTCCCCTATGAATTCACACACACGGTGTAATCCATGTGCTAAACATGTTAGGATAAAAAAATTCTAATGCTTGTCCTGGTTTAATCATGCAAGGTCTGAGATAAACAGTAACATTTTATCTTTTTTCACAAAACCGGAATGCAGTGTTTCTTAAAAGAATTAATGTTAGGAATTGTTTAAAAAAATAACTGTAACATATTCATGCTATCGTCACAAAAATTTGCCATCGTTTTATGAGGCGTTTTTTCAAGTTCTTTACATACAAGTAAATGAGGAATCTCTGGTTCATTTTTCATTCAAGTTTGTCAACAACAATATTTGCAAGATACCTTAGTCACTGGTTTCGTCAACATATGCAAAGTAATGTTCTGCAATATTTTTTCGATTGTCGTCAATTGCCTGAATAAACCCTCCTAAAAAGGAAATATAATTTGTATACGAACCAATTACTTATTGACATCAAATATCTAAATAGTTTTTTTCTCAAGGCTGATTCGTCAAGAACTGATTAAACTGTAAAGTTTTCTAAAAATTGTTTGAATACAGAAATGACCAAATTATTGCATGGAATACATACAGAAACCAGTGCTTCACGGAGTTTTACACAAAATGCTGACGTCAAAGATTCGCTGTTTGAAGGACAAGTTTAAAAGTTGCGTGGTTTTATTTCTATTTTTCAAAAGTATGCCACACGTCAGATCTTGAGTGACGTGGTACTTTTTTGCTGCATTAGTCTGTAAGAGATATACACTAGTTTTACAAGATTATTCCCCAAAGTATACGGTAAGTCAATAATAAAATCAACAACAAAATGCAAAATTCAACAAAAACTGCAACAAAGGTATTACGAAAACGTGAAAAGTCCTGGGACCAGTGTAAAAATATACGTTCGTTGGGCCTGCGTGCACAGGCATGTGTATACAACCAAACACCTATCTGCACTGACCACTCCAGTGACGTCATTGCACAGTACACTGAGTAAAAAGTGCAGTCCGAGCGAAGAAATCTATAAATTATCACACAATACAAAACATGATTCTTGATAAAACATGTTATATAGGCAACTTAATATGTTCAATTGCAGCATATAGGGTTGCATATCATCTCCGTTTGAATTATAAATATATACATCTGCTATTTACAATTAAATGCTAATGCATTTAGTAGTATAGTTACTTGTAATATTTTGCACAAAAATTATCAACAATAAAAATATCCATTCTAAAGATTGCCTTTTATTTGAAATAGTAATTGTATTACATGTCGTACTGGCAATACTGCATACACAAATGGTGTAAACTATATTGCATATCTCTTTTAGCCATCCTTTTTTATATTTTATTTAAGATTCCTTCATTCTCGGCATATTTGTATCGTTCTCAAATAAAGCAATACATTTTTATTTTATTTCTTATATTCATCGTTTACGTAAAAATCGGTAAAAAGAAGGGAATCACCTTCGTGTATTCTCGACCGCTTCGTAGATCTTCGTTAGTTGTTTACGCATCTATTTCAAATTCAAATCCATGAAATTGTGATTTTACTTTTAATTCACGTGTGTGCGATCTATTTTTAGGCGATCAAACCTCCGTATTGAAATTATTTATGTAAAAATATCGCTCCTGTGTATTGAACGAGAAAAACAACGCGTCGTATTACGGCCTAAAAACAACTATAATATAGACATAAGACATAACCTACGTGAAGCGTAAATTTTATAAAAAAATTCCACTGTGCCGTTCGTTTTCTATTATTAACCGAGATATGTATGTATTGCGTTGTATAATTTCCATTTAATTTAATTATGAGGCACATAATTATATACATATATAATGTATGTATACTTCGGTAGTTTATAAGGTGGTATATTTTTAGACGTACGTGACGTCAAAAAATTATAAATAAATTGAAAATTAGAGCAGACAAACGCACATTGCACGAGATATTTTAATATTTGTATTTTTTATTTTATTTTTTACACTTTAGTTGTATGGCAAAAGCGTAGCGCATTACATTTACACGCACGCACGCACATTAGATCTCGGTGTTTGTTGTTCTTTTTTCGCTCCTCTTTCGTTCACAATATTCTTTTCCTCCCCCTTCGTTTTTTATGTTAATATATTCCTCAAGCTACCGCCCTTTTAAAGGTTTTGTTTACATCGGTACGAGACTCTAAAAGTACAGTCTTACCCAATAGGTTCGTTTTTTTGTTATAATTCTTTCGTTGCATTTAATATTGGAATATAACAACGCGTCCTCAGATCGATTGGTTCTGCAAGAAGAAGTCGCGACTCTTTTAAAAAGTGACGTAAATACGTAGAGCCCGTATCGAATTCATATTTTATTGCATTTAATAACATCGCAGACGTACACTCACACAAAGAAATCCTTAACCGGCATTTTGCAAATGGCGCTCGCCGCATACTATATATATAAATATTATATTTAGATGTGGTTTTGTGTTCATCTTCTTCTTCGTCGCGGCCGTGTGTAACCTCTGTGCGCGGGATTTTTTCGCGGTACCATCGCATTAATCGACCACGGACGAGCCTGCACCCCCAAAAAGGTGAGTTTCTGCAAAAATCGCACCGAAAAATCCATCCTCAGCGATGCCCTAACGTTCACGTAAACAGAGGAGGCCGTGAAAAAACATCCCCTGCCTGCCATGATTCGGGTGATATTAGCGTCGGTGCGCGCCAAGCATCGACATACGTCCGCATTCTTACATACGTCTGGCGCATGTTCTTAAATCGGACTTACCTCGTACACTTACGTCTTAGATAAGTGCCGCCAAGCAATATAATTATTTAACCAACATTTTGCATTAAAAACTTTAGTATTGATTTCTTCGCTTAATTTTAACTAGTGCATACTGTGTTTGAGTGCGTTTGAAGTGAACAGGAGGTAAATGAAGCCGGACACGTAAATATACGTTGTTATTATTTCATATAAATATATAAATATTGTATTTATTCAACATTTTTTCAATGGTAATATTTTAAGGGGTTAAGCAATATGGCGAGGCGTCCTTTTTATTAATAATACCTTTTTAAACATTTCAGTCGGACGTAACACTTTTATTAATGCACTTTTAATTCATAACTGCACAATTTTAGGCTTTATATATTCGTAGATTTCAATTTAATTCTTATTGTATTACTCTTATTTATACCGAGTGTGTGCAAGCTTTTTAATAGCCGGGTTTTTATTGATGTGATGATTTAGTGCTTAATTTCCACAATGTTCATTAACTACGCCTAAATAAACTACTAGAGAAATAAGACAAAAAAACGTGCGTATTCTTCAAGATAGGTTAAGTTTAGTTAGGTTATGTTTTGAAATACCTTTTTTGACTTTTAACCGGTATGTACCTACTATACCAATCGTGTAGTTTAATTCTATCTACCTCATTTGCAATATATGGAAAAAGGATGGATTTATCTAGAAAAACAATAAATTTATTTTAAAAAAACATGTCATTATTCCATTGTCTGTGTTATTGTTCACAGAATGGCTGTTTATTTAACATTTTTCTTTTCTTTTGCAGATTTTTATATATATATTCTTCAACATAGAAAAAATCATCTATTTTATAGAGACCATTTTATCAAAACAAAGAGAACAAAATCAATCGTAACTACCTAGGACAATATACTAGTATCTAAAAAATTTATAAGATAATTACCCACAGTACATAGATATATATGTACATGTTTGCGATAATAATAATACTAGCTGTAGATATAGTAACATAATAATCGTATAAGCATAAGCAAGAGCCGAGCAAATATTATATACTGGAACAAATCAAAACACCCAAAAATGGTGACACCGCCACAGCAATTTTGCGTCCGATGGAATAGTTACCAGTCCAATCTGCAGAATGCCTTTCCGAAGCTGTTGATATCTGAGCATTTTGTTGATGTGACGCTGGCTTGCGAAAATGAAATGTTAAAATGCCACAAAGTCGTATTGAGTGCATGTTCGACGTATTTTGAAAAATTATTACTGGATAATCCATGTCAGCATCCGATTATTTTCATGAAAGATATGAGGTATGTATTAGATATATAATTTTTATTAATTTTTATTAAAGTATCGCTGACGTATTCAACTAAAATATGTATATAAGGTGCGGCAGAATGACCCTGATTTGGAAAGCTAATAAAATTCAAACCAAGCAAGATGCAAAAAAGATAAATGTATTCTTGAATGAAAACAGATCTGATTTTTAATATATTTCCAAATAACACGATTTGATTTAGTAGGAATTGTTTGACTATTTACTTCTTAGCAGTAATGCATGACGAATATTATAAAAGTACTTACTTGAAGAAGATTGGAAATGTTTCAAATTTTTCAGCATACCACCTTTTTTTTACGATTTCATTACTTTTCGCTTTGATGCATTGGGCTCCATAATAAACTGAAAAACTTAAAACTACAGGAACTATTAAAAAAAACTAACTTTTAAAACTGTGATTATAAAATGTAAGTAACTCAACTAATTGAACTAATTACAAGCAGATACTTATTTCAAAAACTCTCTAGAATCCAACCAGTGTATCATACTTCCTAAATTGAGGCAAATTATTTCTTTGAAAATATCACAAAGTTGGAATCCTAGCCATGTAATATAATAAATAAAGCTGGCCACGAGCGGTACCGCGCAGTAGCGTAGAGTCGACCAGGCCTCGCGTTCCACTGGAGTTATTCTGCTAATAGAGATGTTTGCTGCCGCAAATAATTTCGCTCATCTTTTAAATAAAAATTAAATAACACGTGCTCAAACACTTACCATTTTAAGAGTCCTCCGTGAAATCACAAAGTGAATAATGTCTGTTAAATATCTGCAACATTAGATATGTTTCAACTGTTGTTTTGCCAAAACTAGTACGGCATGAGGAAAAAATGCGTTTATATGCAGAGAACGAACGTTCTACATCTAGTGACGTAATATTTGCGTAAGTAAAATAATCTTTCAAATAACTTAACGATTCTGTTGACGCACCTTCACAAATGTGTCTTAATGTGCCAAAATCAGAATTTTTCTCAAAAACACTTTCACATTTTTCTAGAACAGAAACATTTTTTGCGTCTTCAATCGCGCATAGCAGTGCGTGAACATGTTGCACTATTTGTAGAGATTCTTCTAACGGCACCGCAGGATTTTGTAATTTTTCTATTGCATCTGCTAGCCCGAAGTAATTGTCGTGAATGATTTTTAAATCCATTTTAACCTGACTATCTTGAAATTTCGACTGGCTTTTCTGGATAGCGGCAGCTTCCTTTGTATCGAATTGTAAAACCACGTTGTTAATATTGTCAAAATATTTATGATAATAAAACGCGGCCTGCAACCATGTTCCCCAACGAGTTAGAACAGGTTCTGGTGGCTCTGGTATATGGGGGCACAGTCTGTGAAATTCGCGAATACGTTTCGGTGATTTGACAAATACTGCTTTGGTATGCGCTATTAAAGCGTCTACCTCAGGATAACATTTTCTGATACTATCCGCCACAAGATCGAGAGCATGAATTTTACACGTAATGTGTAACAAATTAACATAATGCTTTTGAAGAGACCGGCCTACAGAAAGCGTGTGTGCAGTACCATCACTCACTAACATCAAGAGTTGGTTTGTTGAAAGTTTAAACTTGTCCAATGTATTTAACACTAACTTTGAAATTACTTCGGCAGTACACTGTTGTATTCGTTTGGAGACTAATAGAATTGAAGGTGCCGATTGATGAGGTTCCAATTTGCGTGCCATTACATTAAGAACAGAATGTTTCTTCCGATCTGTTGTTTCGTCGACACATAACCACAATTTTTGATCTTTCAACTCCGATTTTATTTTTTGTTCAATATGTTCGCGCGCAGATGGCACAATTCTTCGTAACGATGTTCGACATGGTAATTTGCACTCCGAATAGTTATTCCAAAAGCAGATAAATGGTTCCTTGTCTAGTAAATTAAACGGTATATTACATGCGATAAACGTAACGCATAAATTAAATATAAATTTTTCATTGTCTCGGGCGCAATTTCTTTTTGAGACATGCTTTTCACTATTTACGTGTCGTAGACAATGTTGTCTGGACCAACACATTAACGGGATTTTACAGATTACCCATTTAATTTTAGCACCTTCATATATTAAATCTGGAATTTCTGCAATAAATTTTCGAAGTTTGTCCGACCGCGGTCGTTTTGCTGACGAAATCATAATTTTTCTAGGACAGATAAACAATTGCGCAAATGACCGGCAGCGAAAATGTCCGTAGTGTTCCGCAGACGAAGTAATACTACCGTTCCTCTCGGTCCGAACTGATTCTACGCCGATGCGCGGTACCGCTCGTGGCCAGCGTTAATAATAAATGTCACCTTCGTGATGGTTTATTGCTTTACTCTATCCCACTTGTATTTTATTCACACGTCATAAAGTTTAAATTTTCCGTAAATGTATTAATTACATGCGCCAAGAGATCGTAATTATTTTTCAATATATTTGAATTAAATAAAATGTATTAAGTTGTGCATCTTGAAACCTACAATCGGTCTGGTTTAATTTTTCGTATCTTTCCAATTACATCAACAATTGAAATAAATAGCTTTTTCTTACATTTGTAAGGACTTGAAGTCTTTGAATTAATTTTTTAGGCTTAATTTTAATAATTCTGAGAAAATAAGCGGTCCAATCGTAGATAAAGGTTCAAAGATTGTATTAAAAATAAAAATGAAAATCGTTCGGTCCATTTTTCAGGTTTATATGTAGTTCCCTATACCACAACCTGGTAGAGAATGCCCTTAACAGTATCAACCTTTATATTTCAAGTGCAAATTCATGTCTTATGTTTATTAAACCACCAGTGTACGGCGCATTTAATTCTGTACCAACCTTTTTCACCCGAGAGGCTAGAGGGTTAAACGATATATTTAATGCTGAAACAGTTCACTAAAACCCTTACCACAACACTGTGTTGTGGTAAGGGTTTTCCTTACCACAACACTGTGTTGTGGTAAGGGTTTTAGTGAACTGTTTCAGTGTTCCAGTGCCACAATTTTAGAGTATCCGTTTAGTGATATATTTAATAATTTGATCATAATTACATTTCATGCGTGAAAAATTAATTTTTACACCCAAACATTTAACATTTACATTTGCTTCGGCATACACAGTTGTTCATTTTAGTATAAGAAATTGGCGTTTCTAAACGTAAACTCGTAAATACGACAGTGCATGCAGCTGCAACCCTACTTTGATTGTGACCCACCCTTTATGTCCTAAAATCACCAGATATAAATTGTAATTTTTTCGGCGGGTCAAATCTCACCACTAAACGTTGTCCTTTACCTGCATCAATAGAATCATTTCATAATCCGACAGGTATTCTCACCACTAGAAGAGTTCAGGTAATAAAAGAATGATTAATACTCCTAATTTAATACATATTACTAGAGTTGGCCACGCGCGCCAACGGGCAGCGGTGTTGTTTCAATTAGGCCTCGGGTTCCACTAGAGCTATTGTGTGTAGATGTTTGCTGTCGTAAATACTTTCGCGTAGTTGTTAAATAAAAATAAAATAATGCGTGCTCAAACACTTACCATTTTAAGAGTCCTCCGTGAAATCGCAAAGTGAATAATGTCTGTTAAATATCTGCAACATTAGATATGTTTAAACAGTTGTTTCGACAGACCGAGTGCGGCGCGAGGAAAAAATGTGTTTATATACAGAGAACGAACGTTCTACATCTAGTGACGTTATATTTGCGTAAGTAAAATATTCTTTGAAACAACTTAACGGTTCTGTTGATGCACCTTCACAAATGTGTCTTAATGTGCCAAAATCAGAATCTTTCTCTAAAACACTTTCATATTTTTCTAGAACACGGTATATTATATACAATACAAGTAACACATAAATTAAATATAAATTTGTCATAGTCTCGTGTGCAAGTTTCTTTTAAAGCATGCCGTTCACTGTTTACGTGCCGTAGACAGTCCCTTTTGGACCAACTCATCAACAGGACATTACATACTACACATTCAATTTTAGCGCCATCATACGTTAAGTCAGGAATTTCGGCTAAAAATTCTCTAACATGGTTTCTGTAGGCCGGTCTCTTAAAAAGCATTACGTGTAAAATTCATGCTCTCAATCTTGTGGCAGATGGTATCAGAAAATGTTATCCTGACGTAGACGCTTTAATAGCGCATACAAAAGCAGTGTTTGTGAAATCCCCGAAACGTATTCGCGAATTTCACGGACTGTGTGTGCCCCCGTATACTTGAGCCACCAGAACCTATTCTTACACGCTGAGGAACTTGGTTAAATGCTGCGTTTTATTATCATAAATATTATGAGAATATTAAGAACGTGGTTTTACAATTCGATCCAAAGGGAGCTGCCGCCATCAAGAAAAGCCAGTCGAAATTTCAAGATAGTCAAAACGGATTTAAAAATTATTCACAACAATTACTTGGGACTAGTGGAGGCAATAGAAAAGTTACAAGATCCTTCGGTGTCGTTAGTGGAATCTGTGCAAATAGTGCAACATGTTCACGCACAGCTATGCGCGATAGAAGACGCAAAAAATGTTTGTGTTCTAGAAAAATTTGAAAGTGTTTTTGAGAAAGATTCTGATTTTGGCACATTAAGACACATTTGTGAAGGTGCGTCAACAGAACCGTTAAGTTGTTTCAAAGAATATTTTAATTACGCAAATATAACGTCACTAGATGTAGAACGTTCGTTCTCTGCATATAAACACATTTTTTCCTCGCGCAGCACTTGGTCTGTCGAAACAACTGTTGAAACATATCTAATGTTGCAGATATTTAACAGACATTATTCACTTTGCGATTTCACGGAGGACTCTTAAAATGGTAAGTGTTTGAGCACGCATTATTTTATTTTTATTTAACAACTACGCGAAAGTATTTACGACAGCAAACATCTATACACAATAGCTCTAGTGGAACCCGAGGCCTAATCGAAACTACGCCGCTGCCCGTTGGCGCGCGTGGCTAACTCTATATATTACACTTTGTATTTGAAATTTTATTTTTTTTTTTATGTTTAAGTATATAATTTGAATGTCTAAGCCATTATTGTTTATTACTGTAAATACAATTTCTTCGAAAACGTAATTTGCAAATGCAGATGTACGTACTTTGTACTTGAAGAAAATATAATTTCATTGTCGGAACCACCCTCTAATTTTCGACCAATAACATTTTATTTTATTGATGGTTAGAGACGCCGATTTGACCTTCGCAACAAAGTCGTCACCTTCACCGCTTTGTAGTAATTCTAATAAAGTAATATAAGTAACGCTAAGTAAGAAACTAATAATAAGCACCTGCTTAAAAGTAATAATTTATAAACAGTCTAGCACATTGACATCTATACATGCATACCTTCTAAATATCTCATTGTGGCATAATGAAACTAGACAATAGACAAGCGATGTGTACACAGATGCGTGTATATACACATTGAGAAAATGTGAAATTAGCTATATCAATATATGTACGGCGAGAGAGCGAGGAGGGGATCGAGTGGAATCCGATCGATTCGCTGCGGGTCGTTAGTACGTTTGTAACAATGTTGGCATGTAGACGTATTGTGTGCAAGAACGCACGTAATAATTTGAAGTCATGGTCGCCTGGAAATAAGAATTTCGCATATTTATTCTGCTGTTGCTACGAAGCTTAGACGAAACTAATAAGAGATTCTAAAGACGAAAATAAAAACAGATTTTAATGAAATAAAAGGAAAAAAAAATAAATACGCTAGAAATTCTTACTATGATCGTCCGCATATAATGCAGTCTACTCGTAACTAACCACATCGGTAACCGTGCGCCGTCGACTGCCGCTAACCCATCCGCTTGTGGTGAATCACCCATTCGCATTTACGCTTTTTCGTATAGCTAGACATTTTCTTTCCTTATGTGTATACCGGGTGTCCTATTTTAATCTTAACAGAGGAATATCTCGAGAAATATGAATCCAACGAAAAAGTTCATCATACCATTGTCTGTTATTCTGATCGGGGGCCACAAAATGACGATTTTAGTTTCAACGTAGATGGCGCTGTAATCGGTGAAAATAGGGTAGCCTTATTTTTTAAGCGGAAACCACTATTTTTTATTACATATTGCAATTCTACGCTAAAAAGTAAGTAACTTTTGTATGAAACATTCTATTGTTAATTTCGTAGATGGCGCTGTAATTGGTGATAAAGATTACCGCTATTTATTTTAATGGAAACCCTAATTGTTCATTTTATCAAATTTCCGTGATATGTTGTTCTTGTCTTTATTGACTAATCGGAAAACAACGCTTTGATTTCCTCGTGCATTTTTTGTCAAGTGCAATGTATTAAAAACACATAAAAAGTATCTAGAAACAATAACCAAAATAGTGCCAATATAGCTCATAGTATTGATGGAATTGGCAATTGATGGCAAAAGCAATGTGAATAGAGAAAGCAGTAGTAAACGGACACTTTTCTGCCTACCCGGCGTGATCAGCCTTGCTCCGAGTGCTTCCTTACCTCACACCAACAATTACCCCTAAGCTTATGTCACTAATCTCTAGAAACAGCAGCAAATATATTTCCTGGCGCCATCTAGTGCCAAGAAATACAGTCATGCCGTCTAGAAGTCAGCAACAAAAAACCGAGTACAGGTGCTAAACCAACTCTCGTGCAGTTCCTGGAATGCTAGTCCCGAGATGGCGCAGCGCATTTTGGTTATTGGCCGCGTTCAGAGGACACAGGTGCTGTTTGCCATTGCTAATCATGATTGGTGATTAGCAGAGTTGCGATTTCTGCCCACCACCGAGATACGAAATACGTAAATTTGCTGCTCCCAGTGTACGCACAGATAGGTGGGAAATACGGACGGGGCCGTTGATGGGGATTGCGGTCTGCTGTGTTTAGTATAATATATGTATGTGTAAGTGCATATATGATAGGAGCAGATACGACGATAACTTTTAAGATGAAAAATGCATGTAGTATTGTATTGAAAGAATTGATTTAATTAAGTCGTAGACGTGAGTAGCGTGCCGCCCAAGAGTTGCAACCCTATTGATGATACTGGGCAGATAGAAACATGTCCGTTGGCTAATGCTTTCTCTAGTCACATTGCTTTTGCCGTGAGTGATTACATCATTATCATGGTATTGATGGAATACCATGGTATAGATATATTAACACTATTTTGGCTAAGTACAATGTACACAATATGCAACGGAAATACACGATGGAATCGAAGCCTTGTCCTTGACCCTCCATTTACGTTATTACCAGCCACCACCAATTATTACCTAACAATCTTAGCACTAGCTGAATACAGAAATGCTGCATGTCCTTTAATGCAGAAATACCTGCTATCACATATAGCACTAACATCAGCTCTGGAAATCCCAAAAGTTGGACATGATAGGTCTTTAGTGATTTTAATTTGAATTTTGGCAAGAAAAATACGTTACTAAGATTGCGTAAGTTAACTATGGCGGAAAAACAACATTTGTAAAGAAATTTTATCAATATTTCTTTATCAGCCTTTGTTACTTTTAAGATTTCAAGAGATGCAATCGCTGGTCGATTTCATGTACAAGGGCGAAGTAAACGTAACGCAGGACGATCTTCCTTCATTATTGAAATCGGCAGAAGCGTTACAAATTAGAGGGTTATGCGGTTCCGAGCAGCTGCTCAACCAGCAGAACTTCCCCGGATTGAAGATGTCGACAAAACAATCGAACGGAAGCGTACCGGACAAGGCACCCACGCCGTTGACAGCGCAAAAGCCGATCGACCAACACCTGCAACAACAATTCCAACACCTACAGCAGCACCAGCAGCCGCAGCAATGCTCCAAGATTAACCTTAAGAAAGAAGACAAGACTGAACAACTTTCCGAAACCGGACTGAATCCATCATCTTCGGAATGCGATTCTAACGATTTGCCGCAAAAAGGTAAGGAAGTTGATGATGTAGAATTTTTGACGTACAGTACCTGGTCACCAAATTAGGATCACTTAAAAATATTATGATTTTGGGGTAGAATTAAAAAAAAAAACCGTTGGTAACGTTGGCAATATTATTATTTAATAGCATTTGCTCTGTAGTTTATATGTATTTTGATCTCTCTTCTACGGACACTCTGTTGAATGGACATGGACACGAATTTTAGAGATTTAGACTGAGTACCTATCTCTCTTAGACGGTCGCATACCTACAATGCCGAGTTCTTTCGAAGGTAATAAATCGAGGACATGATTTTGAACGGTGTTTGCGTTATATAAGTGTCTTAGATGTTAAATATTCCTTACAATTACATAAATAGGTAGGTAAGTTTATCAGTTTAAAAAGTTAAGTTTAGTTGTATATGTATACATATATGTGTTATTGCAATTTTTAGTTATAATGGCACCAAAAAGAAAAATTTTGCCACTAAAAGAAAAGATAGAACTTATTAAGTTTTCTGAAGAAGCCAAAAAAAGTGTAAGAGAGATTACGAAACATTTTGGCATAGGTAAATCGCAAGTGTCGGACATTCTGCGAAAGAAGGAAGATTTATTGAGAGATTTTAATTCCAATTCTGTTTCAACTGGATTAAAAAGACGTTTTGTATCATCAAATGATAGCCATGTCGATGACATCACATTCAGATGATTTTCTGCAGCACGCAATAAAAATGTGCTTATTTCTGGAACAATGATCAGAGAAACAGCTAAAATAGCCACAGAAAGTTTGCGAATCGGTAGCTTTAAAGTGTCGTGCGGCTGGCTAGCAAAATTTAGAAAGCGTCATAGAATTTCATACAGAAGTATATCTGGAGAGGCTGCCGATGTCAAGCCAGCGGACGTGAAAAATGTCAGATAAGTTGCCTTCGATTATGCAGAATTACAATGCTGACTGCATCTATAATGCAGATGAGACTGGCTTATTTTTCAGAGCACTGCCCGAAAAATCTATGAGTCTTAAAGGTGAAAGATGTAGTGGAGGAAAATTATCTAAAGACCGTATCACTATCCTGCTTTGTGTCAATATGGAGGGCGAAAAGGAAAGGCCCTTGGTGATAGGGAAAACAAAACGACAACGTGCACTTCGTAATTTAAAATTGGATCAACTGCCAGTAAACTGGAGACAACAGAAAGGCATGGATGACGGAAGAAATTATG
Source organism: Dynastes maya (assembly GCA_029619315.2). NCBI lineage: Eukaryota > Metazoa > Arthropoda > Insecta > Coleoptera > Scarabaeidae > Dynastes > Dynastes maya. The sequence continues at coordinate 1,958,036 of JAROYE020000013.1, forward strand.
AGAGATTAGCTTTTGACACAAGAATGCAAATTAAGAAAAAAGTCCTACTCTTATATAATGCTGCCTTACATCCAAAAAATATTCAGCTGGAAAATATAAAAATGTTTTACCTACCTCCGAACAGTACATCTGTCTGTTAGCCTTTGGATCAAAGCATAATAAAAAATTTGAAATTTTTCTACAGATCACTAATCTTAACACACATTATTAGCCGCATCGGTAACACCAAATCTACAAATGTTCTAACAAAAAGTATCAACGTTTTAGATGCAATTTATCTCTTAAATACCGCTTGGAATCGGGTAATATCTGAAACGATAAAAAATTGTTTCCGAAAATCCGGCTTTGTAATAGATGCTCCAGTTGATACTAATGATGGATATGATGAAGAAGATGATTTGTCACTAGCATAACTTGTAGAAATGTCAAAACTACAACAACAATGTAAATCTGATGCAAGACCTGAAGACTTCATTCTACTCGACAAAAACGTGTATATAGAGAACGATGTAATTGAGCTACTAGAAGATCATGGTAATGATAATGATGTGAGTGATTTAAGCGACTACAGTGTTGATGAAGGAGGCACAGAAAACCAAAACGGGAGAAATATATGCAACGTACAAAGAGGCCTTACCATTAATTGAAGATTTAAAAGTTCTTGCCATGAAGAAAAATGATGGAAAATCGCTGAATCTCCTTGTAGATCTTCAGACACATTTTCAAACGATGTCGACATTTGCAGAAAAAAGACAAACAACAATTACGGACTTTTTTAATAATTGTAGCATATATATTACGCTTTATCTTTAGATTTTCTTTTGAATAACTGGCCAGTGGCGTCCGCCAAAGCCATATAATAATAATAATAATAATAATAATAATAATAATAATTCTTTTGAATATATATCGATATGCACAAACTGAGTTTTGTTTTATTTCTCATCAATGGGCACTTCCCTTGAGTGGACAAAGATGTTGTCACCGTCGCTGTCCGCCCATGGGAGATTCTACTGTAAATATATGTTCATATGATACTTACTTGTGTGTTATATGTAATTAAATAATATTGCTAACATGACTGTTTTTGTTTATTTTACCTCAAAATCATATTGTTAAGTGCTCCCAATTCCATAGCCAGGGACTGTATGCTGAGCTTTTCGTACTATTTTTGTATTATTGGTATGTTTTAGAGGAACACGAAAATGTAAAAGAAGAATTAGAAGATGATTCCTACTTTGAAGGCGAATCGGAACTGATGGACACCTTCTTAGAAGAAGATACTTCTCTAAATAGTGGGGATATTGATGACAAGACTCCAGATTTTGCAATAGCCAATGTTTCATGCCAATATGACGGAAGTCCTGGTGAGTATTTTTTGTAATTTTTTTTAATGCATTGTGTATTTAGTGATACAGAAAAGTATACCTAGTGTTGAGAAGGTACTTTATGGAAATGTCATAAATTTTGACGTATTTAAAAACAAACCTTAGGACTACCGCAGATTATCGACCTTTGGCCGATTGATAATTTAGTCGAATTGTATAAAAGAAACGATTTTAAAACGATTAAATAATTTAGTCGCAATGAATGCAATGATCATCAATAGTAAATTATTTAACTCATTACATGATCCGCCAAAATGATTAATTTAGCAGAGGGTTTTCAAAAAAATGTCTTTAATTTGAGCACATACGAAAGGAGTTTCTTATGTTCTACCACCTAACAATATGCTATCGCGACAATTTTTTTGTTTCTGCGACATGTTATTCAAGTTTGGTTCCAATTGCTTACCATTCCTCATTTATATATTAGTTTAAAGAAGCGAAAATGAGTGATTTGAATCTTGAACACAGAAGCGTCATGAAATTTCTATTGAAAGAAAGCAGTAGCCCGAAGAATGTCCATGAGAGAATGGTGGCAATGGAATGCAGAAAATAGTCGCCCTATTTCTAAGTGAAATGTTGGTGCAAGCAGTTCGAATGGGGCAGGGAATCTATTCATGATAACCCAAAGTGTGGTAGCCCTCTGGAAGCACGAACTGAGGAAATTACGTCGGTAAAAGATTTGGTGTTGATTGATCGCCGAGTCAAAGTTTGTTATTGCTAGAAAAATAAGAATATCAGAAATGAGTGTTTTTAAAATTTTACACGAAGATTTGGGAATGAGTAAAGTGTCGGCAGTGTGGATTTCCAGGCTGCTCAGTCCCGAACAAAAACTGTAGATGACAAATTTGCGAAGAGAATTTGACTGCTTCATCTCAAGATGAAGACTTCTATAGAATTATAACCGGGGATGAGATCTGGGTACACCACTGGGACCCTCCCACGAATCAAGAGTCTATGCAATAAATTCATAAGGGCTCTCTACCACCCAAGAAGGCGAAGACGCAATCTTCTGTGGGAAAGGTGATGGTCACCGGGACGCGGAGGGGATTCTCTTAATTGAGTATATACCAAAAGGGACTACAAAGGCACAATTAAGAACTTGAACACGTCTATACGCGAAGAAAAACCTCACAATTATGCTCAGAAAACTGTGCTTCTGCATGACAACTGCATGGTGCATAAAGCAGGAATTGTTCAAGCAGTAGTGAATGAATGCGACCTTGAGGAATTCATCCACCTTTCAATCCCGTCCTCGCCCCCTCTGACTATTATCTATTACCAAAACCCAAAAAATACTTGAAAGGACGTTGCTTTTTATCGAATGATGACTTGAGAAACGCTGTGGAGTCGTATTTTGCAGAATTCCCAGAAGTTTTTTTTCTTTTCGAAGGCATAACGTTATTAGAAAAACGTTGGAATAAATGTGTTAATGTTAATGATTCTTACGTTGCAAGATAACATTTTATTTCTTTTCTACGTTGTTTTCATAGTTAGGTAGATAACAAAAAAACTCCCCCGATATTTGTAGTTAAAGGAAAATAAAAGAAATCAGTCTTATTAGGTTCATCCAATGCTGCGTACCGACTTCTATATATTTTTTTAGTGTTTGCTCCTCAATATTCTTAAGCTCTTCAGATACAGTGCGGGTTTTCGATTTTCTCTATCAATATTTTCCTCATTTGATAGAACTGATAGAAAACAGCTTTAAAATTTCTGATTTTGTTGCAGTCTTTAGCTTGTGCGTATACTTATAGCCGAAGGAAGAAAGGAAATCGAGTTTATTGGGCGCGAGTTGAATCCAATTCGGTATAATTAATATTTTTAATACTTGCGCCTGAGCATTCTTTGAAATTTTTCAGGCATAACTAGAGTTGCAACTCTCGGCGACGCGGCAGGATCGGATTCGTTGTTGTGGGTAGATATATATATATATATATATATATATATATATATATATATATATATATATATATATATATATATACGTGGTATGTACGAGGATGATATAAGAAGTGCCCATGTTTGGAAACAGATGGCGATCTGGCTCAATATCTGCATTACCGAATGTGAGTATTATTCTTTACTCGATGTCTCTCAAAATTTCGAAGAAGTTCATCAAGTAGTGTTGTTTTGAGAGCTGTTGAAAGCGAGCAAGTTTGTGTATTTGTGGATCATGGAAAAAGGATCGGTACCGGTCACTGATTCGATTTCTTTTTTTGGATGGGAAAACGTGTGCAGAAATCAAAAAGAAAATGGATGCAGTTTATAAAGACTACACCTTCGATGACTACCATCAGATACTGGTTTAATGAGTTTCAGAGTGCCCGAACATCCGTTTTTGATGAGGAGCGGCTAGGTCGTTCCATTGAAGTGACTACGGACGATATGATCGATAAAGTTCATGATATCATGTTGGTAGACCGCCGGGTGAAGATTAGAGAGATTGTTAATATGGTAAACATCATAACTGAGCGTATGTAAAACATTCTTCAGGAAAAATTGAGTACGAGAAAGCTATCGGTGAGATGGGTGCCGTGTTTGCTAAAGATTGATTAAAAACGGAATCGCGCGATAACTTCAAAGCAGTTTGGACATGTTTAAGCGCAATACGAGCGAGTTTCCGCGACTATGTGATTGTAGGTGAAACATGGATGCATCACTATACGCCAGAAACCAAAGTTCAGTCGCCAAAGTGTTTTTTTCCCGGCGAACGTATACCAAAGAAGGCGAAGACGGTTCCTTCAGCCGGAAAAGTTATGACGACGATTTGTTGGGATTCGCAAGGCATAGTATTAATTGATTATTTGGAGAAGGGAGGGGGGCAATCAGGTGACAGTACCATGCTGATACGACGCTGAACTAAAGAGAAAAAGGTATAGGGAAAAAAAATTCTCCACCATCATGTTCAGACCCTGGCTTACTCATCGACAATTAGGACAGCAAAACTAGTCCAGTTACGGTAAGAATTGGTGCTCCATTCACCATATTCGTCAGATTTGGCCCCTTGTGACTTCTTTCTTTTTCCAAACTTGAAACAGTGGCTTGGCGGAAAGCAGTTTGCATTAAATGAAGAGGTCATTGCCGAAACAGGCGTATTTTGCAGAGTTCGACGAATCCTATTATTTCGATGGCTTAAAGAAGGTGGAACATCGCTGGTCTAAGTGTATAGAGCTACAAGGAGATTACGTCGAGAAATAATTTCACTAAATACAAAACAATTGCGTGCCTTCCTTAACAGAGGTATTTGTCATACTATCCTTGTACGTGGTATGGTGCTATGCATCGCCGATCGGCGGCCGTTGTTAATATTCGCTTCACCTAGTCGACTGTTTGTGGGTACGTACATACTTCGTGTATTGCTGGCGCGTCGCTCGAAAGTTGCAACCCTAGGCATAACGTTTTTCGATCAAAATTTACTCTAATCTGCAACTTTCAATATTTGCCAGCTTAAAAACAAACCAAACGTTTAAACAGCCTTAAAACCAATGTTGAGAGTCAACGAGTCCATCGATGTGATACAAATTTTCAAATAAGATGTATTACGTATTTCCTAAACTCTGCACTGATGTCAAGCACGTACAGTAGTTGACTGATCGTAATTTGTGTGAGGTTCTCTAGGGAAATTGAGGAGTGGGGCAACGTTATTTGTTATATCTACGGGAATAGATGAGCACTTTTCAGCGTGATATATTGTTATATTAATTGCGGAGACTACTAAATTGTGGAACAACTAAAAGTCGATAGTTTGCGGTCCCCTTAGACAATTTTTGGAAAACAACCGCGAATAATTTACATATTTCTTTACAAATTATCCTTACATAATTCCTTACAGATTCTCCTTACATTCCTAAATCATGTAGGTATATACAGTACCGGCCATTGAAGTTAGGACAACTATTAGAATTTTAAAAGATCGATTTTTTTCAATGTTAAATGCCCTTAGTATTATTGTAAAAACTTTTACAACAAAGTTGGGATAACAATAAAGTATTCAAGACGGAAATCCTCATTAGAATAAATGTTTCGTGTTTGCGCTTGATAACGACCCCAAACATACAGCGCGAATCTGTAAAGATTATCTAATGTCTCGAGCAAATTATACCCTGGCCCCCGCAGAGTCCGGATTTGAACTCCATCGAATTCCTGTGGGATACGAAAAGTCTGTTCAACTTCGAAAGAGTACCTGTGGCGACTTTTGGAACAACATTTCCGGTGAAACTCTAACCAAACTAATAGAACGCGTGCCACGAATAGCCCGGAGAGAATTACAAGCCAGATGAGGCTACTTCGATGAGCAGAAGATATAGCCTAATATGTTAATGATAATGTTTTGTTTTATTTTTATTTCTAGCAATAAATTATTATTTTATTTTGCATTATTACCGTTTCTATTCACATATGCAATAATTCACTAGTTGTCCTAACTTTAATGGCCGGTAGTGTATAACTTGCAGTACAAAGACTAATTCTTCACAGAGTAAACCCAAAATGAGAAGTACGCCATATATAAGTGAGATTTTCTTTGGGCGAGTCTATTGCGAGACAAATCAAAATTAGAAGTGGAACGATATCAAACGTGACTTCAATGGCGTGCCAAGCTGTGAACAGGTTAGAAGCGTTTATATTACAATTATATATTACAAAATATCATAAAACTAGCTTTATTTTTACTCTATTAAATAACTTCAGCTGTTTAATACGTCACTAACAAGTCCTGTTCACCCAGCTGGTAATGGCTAATATTGTACTTTTCATTTTGGATTTGTTCTTATACATTTTTCCGTATTTTTCTTAAAGAAATTTTGTTTGCTATATTTTTAAGATCTATCAAAGTTACATGTTTATAAATCATTTCACCAAGAGATTTAGTATTAAACCTTAATGTATGTATGTATGCGCTATACAAATCAATTTGCGAAAGTGGTGGTATTTACAATACTTCCTTGAATCCTTAGTTTACAGTTAGAAAGCTTGGATTCTTTTGTAACCGACGGAAGCCAATATATTAAATAACGAAAACACTACTAATTTACCAAATTAACGGATTTTGCAAAGGAAGATAGCAATACTGGCTCGTCAATTTGAATCTTCCTGTATACTTCAACCCCAAGTGACGTTGGTTATAGTAATTTTGCTCTAGTATGTTTTAAAAATAATGGCATGATAAATACAATGAACACGAATTTTAAATTGAGCCCGTACAGTCACACAAAAAACTAATGTCACCCTTGCTAGAGGCACTTTGATTATTTTTGTATAGGCATATATACAATTTGCGTGTTTTAAGGCAACAGGATCGTCTGTGAAAAATGATAATGATACACCATGTGGCAATAGACGACTGGATCGGATGCCTACAATATTCATACGGGCAATTGGTTTGTAGTTAGCCCGTTGTAACCAAAAGAACGAAAAAAATAACATTATCTTTAATAAACCATGATTTCCAGGTTCAATAAACAAGTAGGTGACCTCCTTCGTTCTAGATAAATAACTGTATGGATAAAAAAATTACCGATGCCTTTCGGAAATTAATAAAAACTAATTCAATCTGTATGAAGAATCCTTTTTTTAATTGTAATAACTCATTCACGGTTATCAAAAAAATGCTTCGTATGATTGGTGTTCGAATCGTTCCCAACCAGTTGATATATGGGATAAGTCGGCAGGAACGAACCAAACTCTAGGAGTGTATTGTACACGCGAAAATAATCTGAAAACAACTCAATTGTTCTTATCCGATTTTCATTTGTTTTCAAATTATAGTGCAATTACCAATAAACAAAATTTCATACATCAATATTTTTTAATAATAATAATAATAATGAAACTTTATTGCAAAAACAAAGAATGTAATATACAAAACAAAAGTAAAAACAACTTTTGCAAATCACTGGGCGAGGTTGAGATAAGATTTCGTAGTGACGTTCATAACATCACTACACGATTTCGTGGATTGATTTCTTCTACACCCCACAGGAGCAGCCTATTTAAAAAGAGTTTTCATGCACTGCTTTCTCGAAATAAAGAAGCTACCAATCTTTACTTTTAGAAAAAGGCTTCAGGAGTGCTGGGCCAGATATTAATGTTGACTGTATTATTATTTATTTACTTTCTTTTTCACAAATTATGACGTGTACCGAGTTGTTACCACCGAGACTGCAAGGCCACGGCGCTCTTCGATGACGTCACGCTGTTTAGGTGATATATAGCAACAATAACATGCTAAATAAGTTATTACAGGCATGTCACTATATACTTGTTTTAAATCAGTTTCATCGATATTTATAAATGGATTCAAATCAAAATTTTGTTGAGCTTCGCTAGGAAAATCGATATTTTCATAAAACTGTTTAATTTGTATATTACCATCGTGATTTTAACGTTAGCAATAATTGAGTTGGAATAGCATCTTTTTTAAGCCTAGGATTTTTTAAACTTACAGTTGTAGTTTCACCGGTCCTTAAACCTGTAGCTGTTAACAAATAAATGATATCTTTATTTACAAAGTGTAACTCACAAACCCTAGTATACATTGTTGGAGTAAAATTTTCCCTCTGCAGCGCACAGACCCATTTTTTACACATCTGAGGATTGGAGGGGAAACCGAATGTGTGAACTTTCGGTCCATTCTTGTAACTACTGCGGCACTCAGGTACGCAACAGGTATTCGCCATTGTTATAAACACGTAACACACAAAACACCTTTAGAGGTGTTTTATCGCTTATACAACACTAGAACGATATATTTTTTTAATAAAACCAATATAATTTGGATAAACTAATTCAAAATGCAAGAGACAGTCTGAACGCGTAAACGTTAAGACGATAATATGGTGCCTAAAACAATATACGTCGCAGCCTGTTGACGTCAGAGCAGTTAGGCCTTATATTTCGGCGGTAACGGCCGAGTGCACTATCTTTTGAATTATTAATTTCTCATTTATTTAATGTAGACTTTACTCTCATAATGTTGTTAATATATCTGGGGTTTAGATGGCGGAACAGGTTAAAACGATTCCTTTACCGCTTAGGCTAATATCGTGCATGGCGGTACATCACCTAAACAGCGTGACGTCATCGAAGAGCACTGTGGCTTTGTAGTCTCGGTGGTAACAACTCGGTACACGTCATAATTTGTGAAAAAGAATGTAAATAAATAATATACGGTCAACATTAATTTCTGGCCAAGCACTCCCGAAGCCTTTTTCTAAAAGTAAAGATTGGTAGCTTCTTAATTTCGAGAAAGCAGTGCATGAAAAACTTCTTTTAAATGGGCAGGTCCTGTGGGCCGTGGGAGAAATCAATCCACGAAATCGTGTAGTAATCTCACGAAATCTTATCTTTTCATATAAATACGTCTTGGTTAATAAAATATTATGTATCAAGCATGAAGTATTTTAATATATAACATATTCCGTATAATGCATCTACCATCCTCCTTTATAATGTTAAATTTCCTTGGATCTACTTTTTCAACAATTTTACCTAATCGCCAAGTATCTCTAGGTTTCTCTTTGTATCTTACAAGAGTTCCAGGATTTAAAGAAGTCACTCGTATATTTGATTTTGAATCATAATATTCCTTAGTTTTTACTTGATTGAACTCAATTCTTTTATCAAATTGTTTGTTAACTAATATAGGTTTTAGCATTTCTAGATTTAACGGTAAATTGTCACGGCGATGTCTAGACATAAGAATTTGTGAGGGTGCATAAATATTATGAACAGGCGTATTTCTGAAGGCTAAAAGGGATAAATTAATATCAAATTGACTTTCAATTGTCTTTTTGATCATCTTTTTTACGATCTTCTACTAGTTCTTTCTACTAGTCCATTTGTTTGCTGATGCTGAGGCGATGCTATTTTGTGTTCAAAATTTCAACTATTAGCAAAATCACTGGATAGTGTACTCGTAAATTGTCTACCAGAGTCAGAAACAACAATAGCGGGTATTCCATGTCTAGGAAATACATTTTTTAATTTCTTAATAACATTTTCTGACGTTAAATTGTTTTTAAGATTAATAACTTCAGGATATTTAGAATTTTTAGAATATTTGGAATCGAAATATAATGGGCTTTGCTCGCACAGTTTCGAATCCTGTACGCAGCGTCATGTGATATCAAAACTACGGTTAGATTAAAACTGTCCCTTTATTCTTAAGATCTCTTACCTTTACCTCTTATAGGCAACTCACTATACATGATATTATATACACGTTGCGACACTGAGTGGCTGTACATACGGGCTTTCAATTGCAACAGTGGAATACTATGTACGTATGTGCATCGTGGCGATTGTGACTCAGCGCCCGCATCCCCTTACTACGGTTACACTTGTGTCACCCAGCAACATACGCCTTCAGTGCGTTAACAGAGGCAGTAGGTATAACTTCGTTGGGGCAGAGAACGATTACGGAACTTACGTATTATGTATTCGCAAATTATGTTGAAAATAAGTTCTCATATTTATGTTGTTGCTGCTAGGAGGCATATACGAAACTTAAAAAGTAATTCTAAATAAGAAATGAAAAGTATTCTGATGAAATAAAAGAAAAGAAAAATAAATACTCTACATAACTATGTACAAAATAAATAAAAATTCTAAACCGCTCTACGACACTACTAGCTGTACATCCCTTCGCATCCGCCCTGGCTCTGTCGCACGAACTCGTGCTGGCGAATATAATCAATATATGCGCTGTTGTCGACCTGTGTTGTTTTCTTCATGTTGTATGTACAGCCGATCTGCGTCGCAACGTGTATATTATGCATACATATATAACATTCAGAATATTTTCTACTTATTCGTCGAGTAACTCGTGCAGATGTTATGTTATCACTGGGAAGCATTCCGGTCTTACACAGTTTGTTGAAAACTCTGATAAGTATGTTTTTACCAGGATTTCTGTGACGTGGAAACCGTTGACGATATTCTTCAACAGCAGCTGTAGCATTCTGAGTGGCATTTTCTAACTCAGTAATGTACAAATTCGGAAATAAACGTTAAATCACAGTCACAATAAACTGACACTGACGCATATCAGAACAATAAATTATTGAAATGATTTTGAGGCTCGAAAGGATTGATTCAAATAGCGGGTACGTTATATGTAATAAGAAGCGAAAAAAACTTTTAACCTGACTTTATTTTACATGGGTAGCAAGCGAAAATTTTGATCATTTACAAGAACGCTGTTAATTTTTTAACTTGAAAACATGAAAATCGGATAAGAACATATGAATTTTTTTTCGTGTACAATATACTCTTGGAGATCAATCCGTTCCTTCAGGCTCACGCTGTATTCGTAGAAAGAGGAGGACATTATTTTTTTGTTTGACTGTACATGGTGTTAATTATTATTTTTCAAAACGCCACTAGGCTTTTGAAAATTATCGCTTAAATTTATTCTTAATTAACTTATTTCTTAATATCGATAACCCTGATAAAATTGGTTTTAGGCGCAGCAAATCGTCGCATACGCAGATCGGACGAAGAACTAAGACGGGCGGCAGAATGCATAACGCGAGGTCAGACCTTCCAAACGGTCAGCGATCAATTCAACATCCCGATCTCAACAATCCGCTTCTACATGGCGCGAAAGGGCATCCTTCCAAGGCGCAAACGCGGAAGAGCGTGCGCGGGTCCAACGGCAGGGATACCAATCACGCCCGCCTTTACGTCAGGTAACACCAGCCCTATAGGACCGCCTTACCACATCGTCCACTACAAGCTACCCGCCTTGGGCGTCTCCAAACTGAAGTAAGAAAGACGCCATGCCCGCACACGGTCGCCACGCCTACTCGGTTACCACGCCCTCCCCGATCACATACTTATTGTAAGTCCTCTCCCCCGTCATCGTCCCGAATCAAGATGATCTTAAATGAAAGAAAAGAAAAAAAGTATTATATTTAGTAAGGAAATGAATCCCGATGATAATAAGTTAAATAATGAAAAACTGCAGATCTCTCGAATTTTCGTTCCGTTTGCTTTGTCTTTTGTTGTTTTTTTTTTAACTCTCAGCGATATCTTCGCTCTGTATTTAATAAGCTCGCCGATATCCTCGTCCAGGCTCCTCCCTTCTCCACATATCAGCCTCATCGTAGCAGCCCTTTACTTCGACGCTAGGTTTTTTTAGCGAGATTTTTTTTTACGTCATCTATTTTCTCTTAATTATTTAAGCAATGCAATATCGATCTTAGTAGGTAACATAGTAATTTTTAGTGTGTTATGTAGTGTCGACAATTCATCTATTTATTTATCATTGTACTAATGGATTGATTTTAACTTAGCAACACATCTTTTGCAACATTTTCGGTAAAGACCTCTTCATGATGGCTATATAGCATTATTTTGATTTACAAGTTTTTATCAAGGGGGGTTAGTATTTTAACCGAATCTTGTTATATCAATTCCAAAATGACAGTTTGCAATATTAAGAGATTCTATAGCTCTGTTGATCTTCCTTTTAATCTGGAGGTAATTTTCGCGCAAACTTACAATGCCTAGACTATTGAATGAAATTATATTCTATTCTAATTAATTCCGGGAGAGTTACTCACTTAATGCTAATACGTTCTGTACTACGGCTTAGAAATAAAACTGCATTAGGGTATATTTTAGTGTTTATTAATTAACAAATTAAAGGTATAATAAATAACCAAAAACATTTTAATAATAAGAGGAAATACGAAAAAAAACCTTTCTTGGCCACCTCTCCCGGCTGTGCGGTAGAGATGAATCACTGTTTGGGATAGGTGTCCCTGTTGGTTTATTTATTAATTGCTTATAACAAAAAAGATAAATGACATGTAAAGGTTATTCAGTTGTAGTTTGTTGTTTCTTTATTGATTTTTTAGGTTGGTCAGTCGAAGCTTTTACGTCCACAGTAGGCTACTTTCATCTCGTGCAACCAAATTCCGTGACCTTGTACTTATGTCGCCATCTTGTAAATGGTGTTATCAAACTAATAGGCGCGTTCAGGCGATGCAACTGTTGAGTGCGGCGAATTGTTGTGTTTCCTGAACGAGAAATATTAACTATAAACAACATTGCCACCAAAAATATTTCGTGTTGAGTTTCGACATCATAATATTGTAACCTTACTTTTGTAAGAGAACTGTGTGTAATTATATATTTTTGAAATGGACAACAAAAAAGTGATTTGCCTAAATGATTACTTATTAATGGAGAACAATAATACATAAGATATGTGAAAGTTTGTCGAATGCATTTCAAATTTATTTGATATTTATTAGTTTTAAAAGGGGGGCAGATGTTTACTCCCCATTTCGAAGAATGGCAATTCCAATTACATTCAAGTTTATTTCCTCTTCGAGTAATTCAAGTAAAATTCTGTTGTTCATTAACCAAAAATTAATGCTAATGTAGCTCATGGTATTGGTGGAATCATTCCCGGCAAAAACAATCTAACAGAGAAAATAGCGCTAACACACGAACATGTTTCTGCCTACCCGATGTCATCGGTGTGGTTCTGAGCATAACTTTCTGCTGTTACAATTGCGTTTGCCTCTCGGTTTATACTGCTAATCTCCAAAACAGCACTGAATATGTCTTGGAACATGTTCGTGTGTTAGCGCTATTTTCTCTGCTACATTGTTTTTGCCGGGAATGATTCCGCCAATACCATGAGCTATATTAGCATTAACTTTTGGTTATTGTTACTAGGCATTCTTTCCACGTGTATGTTGTTCATTGTTTAACTACGTAACAGAAAATAATTATAACAAATATAACATAACCTTCCTAACCTACAATAAGAACTGATTTGTTTCTATGAAAACGGAAATTTACAAAACCGTTCAGGAGCACATTAAATGTTATCTGTCACCGCACCAAAAACATGTTTACTGTGTAAGTAAGCAGTTTTGTCGCCTGAACGCGCCCATTGTTTACATTTATGAATTCGTTTGTTTTATTTACTGTAAGTTATAAATTTGTTTCAGTTTAAATGTTCGGTGTAATATTAGCGACCTTTAAAAACTTTTAATACTAATTACTTTTCATGACAATTTTACCTTTTGGAATCTTCTGAAGAACCGAACACACTAATTCCGTTTTCTATTTGTTGCATAATTGGATGTCGCTTAATGAGGTGGCATTATAATATAAAAAAATATATATTTGGTTGGAATAACAAATTAAACTATGAATTTAGAATCATAATTACACAATCTCTGAATACTATACTGAAAAACAATTCTAACTGCACAATTAAAAGTTTTTAAAATAAATCACTACGCCTACGAAAATATCTAAAAATGTAAATACAGTGTTTGATAACCCCGTTTACAAAATGGCGATTTCACGCATGCGTCATGAAAATAGCTTTCGGGAGTTTCACATTATCTAATCTGTGCCGTAAGTCAGGCTATTGCTATGCCGTCATCACTGTAAAACGAATATGCAGTGGGTGGCTAAATTATTAGAAACACTCAACATTTTCTGTTTTATTTCACACTGGTAGGAAACACAGGGTAGTATATACTATCATAGTACTTTTTCGGGTAAATAATAAGACGTCATAACTATTTAAATGATTTTTTAATAATAAATGTTATAATTTTTAATATTTTGTGATGTCACCTTTCGCGACAATAACAGCCTGGATACGCCACGGCATGCTTTCTATGTACTTTAATTTTCTTTAATTTTTTCATTGTGATGCCACACACTAATTAGTTTCTCAATCAATTGCTGTTTATTTCTGATCAGTTCGTTTGAAATTTCACAATTTGTGAGCTCCCAGAGATTTTCTATGGCGTTGAGATCGAGAGAGTTGCCAGGTCATGGCAAAACATTAATTTTTTTTCCTTTTCAAGATAGGCTTTACGACAGGAAGCTGAGTCATATATAAATGGGAAATCCTCCCCATTTGGGAACCATTCTCTCATCTGAGGCAACATTCTGGTCCCCAAGACTTTGATGTACTGTTCCTGTCGCATGGTTCCCTCAACAATATGAAGGGGGCCAATGCCTCTACATGAAATTATTTACCACACCATGGTGCTCAATGGATGCTTGATCCTTTCTGTGATGCAGTCTTTATTATATTTTTCTCCAGGACGCCTTTTAACGAATGTAGACTTGTCGACTAGGATCTGGAAGGTCAACTCATCTGAGAAGCAAACCTGAGAAGATAATAAATTCGCACATTTTCCCATTAATATTCCAGTCCTCCGCTCTCATGTGGCGATGGTTTTTAGCCCACTCCAGTCGCTTCTTCTTCATAGCTTCAGTAAACCTTGGTTTTTTCACTGGCCGATAGCATTTGAATCTTTGTTCGATTAAACATCTCCGAACTGTTCGTTCGGATAAATTTATTCCAGACTGTTGCACCAGTCTTGGCAACACTTTTCTGCTTGTTTTCCGGTTCTGCAGACAAATATCCCTAATTTTCCTATAAGCCCTTGGTGTTGCGAGGCGTTTTCGACCACACTTTCTAACACGACACGCTGCACTAGTTTCATTTTCCCCACTTTTTGCTCGTATTCTGTTGACTCTAGCTACAGAAACATTAGCAATGTTAACTATTTTCCTCTGGGAGTATTCAGTATCCTTCAGAAGGGTAGAAACTTCTGAAAAATTTGTTGGGACGATATCCTGTGCTTTCCCATCTTGGGAAAAAAAGTATATACAATTATTATTTTAATTATTTTTATATATTAAAAAGTTTTACTTTATACAATTAATTTCTCGTGCATAGACGACATACTTAGGAATCCTTGCAACATTTATTTTAATGTTGCAAGGATTCCTAAGTGTGTCCTTAAAAAAATCTTTTATGAGATGTATATCTCAACTAAGACAAGTTTTAAAAACAACAAATTATCCTATTGGATGTGAAATTATATAAATTAACAATCAATACATTTTAATAATAAATGAAAAAGTTAGTTGATCTATTGTATATATCTATTAATTCTGTTCAGTATTTCCATTTCTTTCTAACAAAGTTCAAATGTTCAACGCAAAATACGCTTTAACAATATTAAATAATTTTAATAACCACGCATGTATCAAGTTAGCCTCAAACGATTTTAATAATTTAAAACAATAACCATTAAGAATATATAATGAAAATCAAGTAACAAAACTTAAAAACAATCTTGAGTCAAGTCAAATGGCAATTGTGATTGCTATTACAGTAAAAAAATAATTCAGCGCTGGATAAAGTGCTTCAAATACCAAGCAGTGAATGCCAGAATGTGTAAAGATAACGAGTATCATACTTACCATTTGCTAGAATTACCAAATACAGTGTTTGAAAAAAGTAAAGCACCAAATACAGACAATAGAAATATCAAGTACAAAGTACTCATTGTAAACTATTTAAAAGCCTTAAAGTACTGCTAAAAGTGCCTCAAGCACTTTGAAAAGTGCAATAACTTTAAAAATAAAAACTAAAGATAGGGCTTCAGTTATTTTACAAGTACTCCAATTACTTCAAAAGTGCTTTAAAGCCTCAAGGTCATAAACAAAGTATTTTAAATATAAAGTATCAAATACCTTCTTTTAAAAATGATTTCAGCACAGAGCTTGAAGCTCTAGAGGAGTGCTTTAAGCACTGCACCGAGGCTCTAAAATAATTCAATTACTACATTTTGAACCACCATGCAGAATTTTAAATGTATATCAACTTCATACACCAAATTCTGAATAATTACAATTCTTGCGTATATGATTTCCAAAAAAGATACATTTACTCTTCAGCAGCATGTGAACCGAATTTTAAATGTAACAAAAGAACTCTACCATAACTTCCAACATTTTATTTATTTCTTTTTATTTTTTATTTATTTATTTTTATTTATTTAGAATTCTATTTCTTTTGCAATAATTTTAAAAATTCAGATAATTATAATATAACCTAAAGATGTTATATTGACCCGTTATGGTTTAAGTGGAAATGGGTAATAACGCTGTAATGCCACAGTAGACTATCAAATGACTTGGGTGCCCGTATCTTTGATGTTGTGCATATTTTTTTCGTTTGAGGATGCGATATAGTGTATCTGGAAGGATATACAATGTAAACAGCAGATTACGAAGCTCTGAGAGATGTGTAGTTAATGTCTCAGCTTTAAAAACTGTTTGATAGTCCACATCTCTCTGTATCTTCTTTCCTATTGCAGACCTGGGTGCGTCTTTGCGTTCAAAATCACTTGTCTCCTTGCTATCATATCTCTAATAAGCTTATTCCAGTTTTTTACTTTCATCATTCTTAGGTTCTTTTCCACTTGTTCCCTCCATCTTGTTTTAGGTCTTCCTTTTAGGCAATTAACCGAATGGTGCTGCAAAACATTTTATTGATCACCAATTACATTACAAAGTTCAATGTACTCTCCTTGCCGATCCTTACAACGCTCCATACGAATTTTCCACTGTCGAAAGCAGTGCTGGAAGTCCGTTTCTGTCAGCTTGTTGAGAACCTCCGTCGCTTTCGCTTTCAGCGCTTCCACACTGTCAAATCTCCCCTTAAGCTCCGATTTTACCTTAGGAAATAAAAAAGAAGTCACAGGGGGCCAGGTCGGGCGAGTACGGTGGGTGGTCCAACACGGTGATGCCGGATTTCGCAAAGAACACCTTCACAGACAAGGCGGAATGGGCTGGCGCATTGTCTTGGTGAAGCATCCAGAATTTGCTCTTCCACAAATCGGGTCTTCGTCTTCTCACTCGTTCACGAAGGGTAGCTAGAACCTCGACGTAATAATGTTGATTGACTGTCTGACTTTCGGGAACCCAGTGGACGTAAACAATTCCGACGCGACGCTAGCGTAAGAACTTGAACGGACGATTGCCACAGCGAGACTGAGCGACGTACAACCGTGCCCATCGAGCTCAGGGTGGGGGAAGCATCTACAAGCACAGACATGTTCAAACCTGCCGTGGCGTGCTCGCTGTTTGCCGATAGTAGCACCAGTCCGGTTATTTAATTGCCACACCTCGTACATTCCTAATTTCATTATTCATTAGCGGTCTCTATTCGTCTTCTCCCACTTTTTTGGGTCTCATAATGACTCGAATTTATTTTCAAAAATCCTCAACTTCTCCTCCTTCCTCTAGGTTATGCTTTCCGTCTCTGCTGCGTACATTACTATGGTCCTGATCGTTGTCTTATATATTTTTATTTTTGTGTTTATGCTCATTCCTTTATCCTTTAACATTTTTTTTTATTTGCATAGAATGCTCTGTAACCCAGATGAATCCTATTTTGTACATTTATCCTTTTGTTTCTCCTATGCACGATTGCCTCTAGGTACTTAAATAACTCTACTTCGAAATTATACTGATTTACTTTGAGTTTATCCAGCGTTTCCTTTTCTCTTCTATTAAAATGCATATACTTTGTTTTCCCTTCGTTTACTTCCAGTCCTCTTCCCCTTTCAACGTTGTGAATGCTTTTTCTAATTGGTTTTTGCTTTTCGTCATTATCACTATGTCATCAGCATATTCGATTATTTGTACTGATTTGGTAATAATAGGTCCTATATTTCTTGTTTTTTTTTATCGCGTAACCCAGCGACGTAATAAACAACAAAGCTGACAATGCATCCCCCTGTCTCACTCCTCTATTAACTTCGAAGCTGTCCGTACACGTTTGTCCTAGTTTTATCACTGCTTTTGAGTCCTCCATTGTCATCATCACCAATCTTACTAGTTTTTTATGTGTATTTATCGTTACCTTTAGGTCTTCCATTAGCTTTCCTCTTCTTAACTTGTCAAATGCCTGTTTAAAGTCAATAAACAGTATGTACATCTCTATATCGTATTCGTATCCTTTTTCAGTAATCTGTCTCATCATGTAAATTGCATCGATTGTGGACTTACCCTTTCTGAAGCCTAGCTGATAATCTCCTATCATTACTTCAATGTGTTGGCCTAGTCTTTCTTTAATTATCATTGTTAGAATTTTATATGTTACATTCTTCTTCATATTCTGCTTTCTCTAATTCCGTCATCTCTTCAGTTTGCTCAACGCCTGTCTCCGACACCATTTTTTCATCCGCGTAAAGTTCTGCGAAATGTTTCATCCGCTTCTCCTCTTCTGTAATGATTGTTGCCGATCTCTTTTTTTTCATTTTGAGAAATTTATACAACGGTGACGAGTTATTCCTCTGATTCTCATTTTCTATTTACTTCATTATTTCATTAATTCATACTTTCTTCTTTTGCTTGCAAAATTTATTGGTTTCCCTTCTTCTTTATCATTTCTTCGCAAACTGAATCAAACCAGTGTTTTTTCTTTTCACTTTGCCTATAACCCAACATTGACTCCGCCGCTTATATCCTTTGCTTTATTATTTTCCATGTTTGATAGGTATGCGACGTCATTGTATGATATTTTGCTGAATACTGCTCGACTGCGCAATGAAGCAAACGCAAATTTTTTATGGTAACACAGTTTTGTAAGAACGGTTAAACGTCATTTCATTCTTTTCCCTTACGCATGCACAACGTTTAGTAAAAATATAAGACATGAATTGTAATCCATAGTATCTACATAGGATGGCAAAAACGTAGTGCTTGATAATTATAACTTGTCCCAAACAAAAATTGTTTGGTAATTCAGGTTACCTTCAATAATGATAGCAAGGACTGTGGGGTAGTATGACAAACACAATATTCACGGCACACTCCGCACCCCACAAATTATTAATTAACTCGGGAAGGCCTTTTCGAAGACACGTGGGTCATCATTATCAGCCAAGTACCGATTCGGTACTTGGATGATCCGCATGTCTTCGAAAAAGCCTTCGCGAGTATCATCCAAGTACCAAATCGGTACTTGGCTGATAATGATGACCCACATGTCTTCAAAAAGGCCTTCCCGAGTTCATTAATAATTTGTGTGGTGCGGGGTGTGCCGAATATTGTGTTTGTCAGGTTACCTTATTTAAAACTATTTACAGCCGATTTTTTTTTTATGACAGACCACTTTTCTTTGTTTTGAAAAATAGTTTTCTGTGCAGTTATATCGTGTTTTAATATTGTTGTGAGAAAAATTGAAAAAACTAAGAATTAACTAAATCATGATATACTATCAGGCAAAGAAAAAGGGAACTGTCATTAAAAAAAAAAACGAATCGGTGTCGTAGTAACCGAACATTTGCAAATAGGTGTAATTAATTTTAAACCGAAGAATAAAAAATTAATGTAACCTACCAAATCATTTTTGTTCAAGGGCGTTTTCCATAAGAAGCGTATTTAATAAACCCCGACCGATGCTGTTTTCCACCCTGTATATTAGGTGCTACTAATTCAGATTTCATTTACCTTTTGTTTCGCTATTTTTTTTTGTTACTTATCTTTTTAACTTATTTTAAAAGTAACTTGTAAAAGAAAGATGGAAGTTTGCAATTTTACTGCTTTATAGATATATAAGCGTCATCAGTAAAAAATACTATATTATAATAAAATAAAATAAAAAGAAATTGTCGAACATATGCATCTAAGGACAGTTCCTAATAACCATACAAGATATTCCATAGCTACAGAATTCTTCAAAGTAACAACTATTTATACAGGGCGAATCATATTTCTGCATAAGTGAAATTACTCGTCTAATATTAGAGATAGAGGAAAATAGCATTAAGAAAAATTGGATGATGGTTACACGGTTACAAATCTGCTTGATCAGATGTTTCCGAGCTTCAACTGTTTTGGCGTGGCCCCGTATTTTTTTTTATTGCATGGCACCTATTTTTTCGCACCATTTGATAGAGAATTATTTTCGCTTTTTGATGGTTTAAACATTTCAATAGCTTACATAGCAAAAATTTCGAGAAATGACATGATATGAAAATCGTAGATCTGTGGATTTTTTCAACAAATTAGTTTTAGAACTTTTCGTAACATTATCTAGGGCTATTAAACTACAGTATGGGAATGAAAATGTGCATCTCTTATTCTAATCTTCGTATTCTCTATGGTTGTTGGAATCTCTGTAAACACAGTCTTTCACATAGCCCCATAAAAAATAGTCACGTGGGGTTAAGTCGGAGAATCTGGGGGGCCACTGTATCGCACCACCTCTTCCTATCCATGTAGCGAACGTGTCATCTAAGAATTCCCTTACTATTCTTGCATTATGGGGTGGTGCACCATCATGTTGAAAAATCATTTCTCATCGTAACTATCTATCTTTTTAATGTTTTAGGTACATTGTCAGAATCCGTAAGTAAATGATTAATGTGGAACATAAATAAACATCACTCTGTAATAAACATTTTCATTTCCTTGCTGTACTTCAATCATTCTAGATAATGCAATATGCCAAGTTTTAAACGCGATTTGTCGAAAAAATCCACAGATCTACGATTTTCATATCATGTCCACGGCTTACCATGATGGAAACGTTTACATTTTTCTCGAGATTTTTGTTATATAAGATGTTGAAATGTTTAGACCATCAGTAAGAGAAAATGATTCTCTATCAAATGGTGTGAAAAAATGGGTATCATGCAATTTAGAAAAGAATAAGGGGGCGTAGCCACGCCAAAACAGTTGCAGCTCGGAAACATCTGATCGAACAGAATTGTAGCCGCGTAACTATCATTAAATTTTTCTTCATGCTATTTTCCTCTACCTCTAATATTAAGCGAGTTATTTCTCATCTATACAGAAATATGACTCACCCGGTATAATAAGGATGCTTCAAGTGTTTATTATTAAATAGGTATTACATAACTACATGTAATTACAATGCATATCTTATATATAGAGTAACCAAAACTTGCGGACTCGCATAGGCGTCGGTATTACGGGTTAATATAAGAATACGAAAAATTCATAAATAAACTTACTTGCTAATTATTCAACAAATTAGAGGCATCAGGATGTGAACCACTGTAAACTTGCATCATTGCATATGTTTCCGCAGTTACTAATTATGAATTTATCGTATTCTTATATTAACCCGTAATACCGACGCCTATGCGAGTCCGCAAGTTTAGGTTACTCTACTTATATATTTTAAAATAATCCTAAAGCAATAATAAATACATAACTACATTTCTTTAAAATAGCGTCAATTTTATTTTTATTTTTTTTACTATGGTAGGCAATGTTGATTTCGGAATGTAAAATTTCTCCGCGATCTTAGTTTTGGACCAGTTCACTAAAACCCTTACCACAACACTTGTGTTGTGGTAAGGGTTTTAGTGAACTGTTTCAGTGTTCCAGTGCCACAGTTTTAGAGTATCCGTTTAGTTTTGGACATTTATTTTTTTTCTACCTCTTCTAAAATATCCAATTTTCTTTTTGAAGAAATCCCCGGTCTTTTATTACTCATTTTTATTAAATGATGTGTACTCGCGCAATTTATGTTGACCAAATCTTAACTCTAAAATAATCTCTCAGAAACTAAAATAATAAAAAAAAATACCGCTTTGGAAACAAATATTTACTCACGGTTTCTAAATTATATCGGTGTAAGATTATACTGGTTCGAATTATCGGTATTTTTTATTTATTAGTTTTTGCGCGTTGGAGGATTAAAATTGTTCGTAATTCGCTTACCTTGAAATTTCGTTATAATGAAATAAACTGCTTTATAAATACATTAGTTTTCGTGCAGAGATTCTTGTTTGTAAAATAGACAATTTCGCAACAACGGTGTTCGCCGCAACGAGGGCTTACTGTATACATATTGAGGGTTGGTCTTATGGTCGCATCTATCTTGATCGGATACATTCGGAGCGAGAGAGGGAATATTCATTTACTACATTACTCAAATATGTATTATGTCACGGCTGTTAATTGCCTGTCTTGTCAGTTATTTACAGTTAACATTTGAGTTTTGATGTACGTATTGACGTATCACCTTTTCTCTATTGTAGCGATTCTGCGTGTGTTACACCACAATGGCTATATTTTCCTTACAACAAAAGAAACTTGTATAAATCATTTCATCTGTGCAGTGACAAATTTTAAATTTGGCGGTTTCTGTATTACAAAGCTTAGTTTAAAAGAAAAACAAGTTGTTCATCAATCTGAGCACTGTTTAAACGCTGCACCGCGCCGGATCTGCCGATTCCTTTTCATCGGCTTTTCCATACAATTTGCCAATGGCAAGCATGGGTTTTAAAACCGTTAAGACACCTGACAGCAAAGTATACCTATGTAATAGTGTGGTTTTTCATAAAAATACGAATCTCGGATGAAACTTTATGGGGTTTAATTAAAAAATCATGTATGCAAAATAAAAGAGAAATTTAACAAGAATGGTTTTAAAACTGGATGGTTCGTAAATACAATATGTAAAATTTGAACCTCCAAATTGGAATAAACAAAATCCCAAGCCTCTTCTTGCGTTTAACAACATTTCAAGTGAATGTTTGTTATACAGTTAACGATCTTAGCTTGTAACTTTGCAATATTAGTGGCTCTATTATTTTCAAAGCCATAAATTGAGGACGTGACGTAACCCCAATGAAAAAAATCGTTAGGAGATAAGTCAGGGGATCGATCGTAGAGGCTAGCGAATAATGCTCCTGCAGTTAACAATCCATCATTGAAAATGTGCAGGACATCCGTCCTGTTGAAACCATATTCTCTCTAACGTAATATCTTCTAAGTTTTCTACGGAAGGTATTATGCTATTCTGCAAACGTTGCAAATATCTATTTGGATATCTGCCCAAACATTTACTTTTTTGGGATATTGCGTTCGGGCATTATAAATAAGATGTTTATTATTTCGAGACCAATATCGTGGCATGGATGGGTTATGATGTTCATGTATTGCGAATGAAGTTTCATCAGAAAACAATACATTTCAATAAAATTTTCATCATTATTACAGCGGCCCATAACTTTTTCGCAAAACTCCAGTCTTCGATATTTGTCATCGGGAAAAATGCCATTACTCTTGTTTAACTTGAATGAACGGTACTTATTTTTTTTAATATTTTACGAACGGTGAAATCCGAAATCTTTAACTGCTCCGCTATTTTCTGAGAAGTTAATTGTGGTTGTCCTTCTACTGCAGCACAAACTAAAAGATCCCGTTCTTCATTTTGTAATTCTACGCATCTTTTGTGTTTGCACGGATATAAACAACCATAATTTTCAAAATTTCTAATTATATGGCGTACTGTTTGAAAACCAATAATTTTTTCAAATTTAATTCCAAGATGATAGGATTTTATCACAAATTTCTTTTGTTGCAACGAAAAGCTATCCATTATGTAACATACAATTGGTTTAATATAAGAAAAGGTAATGCATCAAAACCAAAACGTCAACTTTAAGCAACTGACAGTTAAGAGCGGTGACATAATACATATTTCAGTAATGAACGAATATCCTCTCGCCCACACCGAATATATCCGATCAAGATAAGTGCGACCATAAGACCAACTCTCAGTCTGTATAAGCGTCATTAGTAAAAAAATACTACATTATAATATAATAAAAAGAATTGCCGAACATGTGCGTCTAAGGACAGTCCCTAATAACCGTACAAGATATTCCATAACTCATTGATAATTTGCACAAACTTTAAAAAAAACAGATTTTCATTTTAAAGTGAAGTAACCAATTGTAATATATGATTTATTTATTATTTAATTAATTATGTTTCAATCGCTGATAGCCTATCAATATTTCAACACTTCAAAGAAAAAGTTGCAAAAGAACGTTGCCATTTACTTTTAGATTACTCTGTATACATTCTAAGTGTTAACTGTGTAAGTGTGTCATCATGAACTTCTGTGTATCCACCTCCTCTCTACTTTACAGCCTCCCCCTCCATTCGCAATTACCCCAACTGTACTGAACCGATGGTTTTTATTGGGTCGTAGTCCACTGCTCCAGCATTCGTTTGTTTTTCTAGCATTTTCATTCTAGAAACCGCACACAACCTCAGATAACAATATTTACATGGTAGTGATGAAAACAAAATGGAATCCGTATAAAAATATGGAAAAAAGACGTAGCTCTATATTATTAATAATAATTATTATTACAGTATAGGGAAGAAAATATTAACGAAAAAAAAAAATAGTATAAATCCACTCTGTCTTGTTAGTATTTTTTCTTTTGCTAAGCAAAAGTACATCTCGTTCATTTCTAACCTATTTATTTCACTTTATTTATTAATCGTATGGTTTATTCACCAATTTTATCTGACTGACGTCTTTCGTATATTTATTTTTTCTGTAATAATAAATAAGAATGATTTTTGTGTTCGTCTGAGTTGTACTTAAAACCAAAGAAAGTATTTTTTTTTGTACGTCGTTTGTAAGTTTTATATTTCTTTTTTAATTTTTTTTTATTATGATCCCAGTATTCCGATTAATAGTTTCAGAGTGGACGAAACCTTGTTTCTCTTTTGTTTTTAAATCTAGTATACCGGAGACACCAGACTTAGGTGCCAGACTTGCAATGTTAAATAATAATAAAAAAATAAATAAAAAAAACAAAGTTGTACATGAACAATCGTATAAATGATAAGTATATTATTAAAAGCATATGCATACATGAAAAAAAGTATATATTTATTGTATAAGTCATATGAATTTAAGTGATTTTGATCCGTTGTTTTGCCCAAGTACAGAAGGTTTTCGTTTGGAAATTGCTTGGTTGATTTCTTGATATTACGATTAATAAACAAAACCTAAAGTGGAAATATATCCTTCGATTGTGATCTATTAAATAAAGAAACAAGATAATAGTAAGCAAATTTAAATATCAAGACAATATCACCAAATTATGGTATTTTAGCTTTTTTTTCAAAGTTGCCATATTTATATTTATATAGAGGAACCTATATTTAATCCATTTATAATTTGGAATGTAGCACTATGTGCTGCAGGTTTGGCAATGCTATCAATCAATTAATTTCAGATACATGTGTAATGCAAGTGAAAATTGGGTGCAAGCAGTGCAAAAACAAAATTAGGAAAATTATAATTTCTAAGTGACCGCCAAAGCACCCGTGACGTCATAATATTTATTTACACGTTTCTGACAAGAAAGATAACCTTAAAATATTCTTCTGCGAAGCGAATGTCGTGACGGTCAGCACTGTGTGAATTATGGAAAATAAAACTCATAAAAGTTATTCTAAATATTGTGTTGTGTCACTACGCCAATCAACTTCGATTAAAACACCAAATAAAGAATTCATATTGTTGCCATTTGGGGAGTAAACATAAAAAAAATAATATTGCTTTATTAATATACACTACCGGCCATTGAAGTTAGGACAACTAGTGAATTATTGCAAACGCGAATAAAGACAGTAGTAATGCAAAAGAAAATAAAAATTTATTGCTAGAAACAAAAACATAAACAAATAATAGAAGAAGAAAAGATAAAACAACATATTTTTATTAAAGTATTAGACTATATCTTTTCATCTTCTTTGGCTTGTAATACTCCCTGGACCATTCGTGTCATGCGTTCTGTTTAATTTGGTTAGAGTTTCACCGGAAATATTCCACTCGATTTGGAGAAGTCGCCACAATTGGACAGACTTTTCGTATTTGTCTGTAGAGCTGATTCCACAGTAATTCGTTGGGGTTCAAATCCGGACTCTGCGAGGGCCACAACATAATTTGCAAAACGTTCTCTTCTGCTTGAAACGTTAGATAATCTTTACAGATTCGACGGCTCACGGTTACCGATGTGGTTAGTTACGAGGTAGACTGCATTATGTGCGGACGATCTTAGTAAGAATTACGTGATTAACGAATACAAGATGTCCATTTCTCCGGACATAGCCGACAGCAGACGATCGATCTCTTTTCAGTGGAGTACGTCGACCGACTTATTCCAAGCACGCAGACGATTTCAAATATCGTCGATGCGTTTAAGAAATCTGGCTGTGTTTTCAGGTATTGCAGCAAATGCCACCAAATGGACGAACAGCCTCAAATCCCTCGAATTAATCCTGAGTGGGAGGAGAGAGAAGTGAGGGTTTATTCGTATGTTGAAATAAATGAACCTTGCCTTAGTCGCCAAATATCAGACGAAACCGGTGTCAAAAAAAGGACGGTCGGAAATATTTTGAAACGCAATAAATACAAATGTTTCAAAGTTCAAACTTGCCAGGACATTTTTTCCGATGACAATTTTGCTAGACTAGAGTTTTGTGAGTCCGGACGAGTCACCTTCTACGTCATGGCTGTCGTAATCCTTCAGTCGTCATTGGTTTCGGGAAAATCAACGTTTGACCCTTAATGTTAGAACTCAGCACCCCGAAAAACTTAACGTTTGGGCGGGTACCTTGGGTGATAATATTATAGGGCCATTTGTTATTGACGGACTTGAATGGAAAGAGATATTTGTATTTGCTGCAAACTCAAGTTGTTTCTGCAGGAATTTGGTTCCAACAAGATGGTTGTTCTGCGCATAACGCAAGAGCAGTAATGGCGTTTTTACAAAACACCTTTCCTGTTCGTGTTATTGCCAGGAGGGGTACGATAAAATCAACACCGATATCACCTGATTTCACTCCCTGTGACTTCTTTCTATGGGGCTATATCAAATAATATGATCGGCATTTCCGTGACAGTAACCCCCGAAATTCTCAAGCGAGTGAGACGGGAGTTTTACGACCGACTTGGTTATTGTTCAGCCAAGAAGCGGAGCATTATTTTGTACATATTTATCTAGAGTATTTATTTTTCTTTTATTTCATCAGAATCTGTTTTAATTTTCGTCTTTAGAATTCCTTATTAGTTTCGTCTAAGCTTCGTAACAACAACAAAATAAGTATGCGAAACTCTCATTTTCACGACGACCATGACTCAAATTATTACGTGCGTTCTTGCACACAGTAGGTCTACATCCCAACATTGTTAGAAGCGACCCACATCGAATCGATCGGATTCCACTTAATCCCTTCTTCGCTCTCTCGCCGTACATATGTAGATATAGCTAATTTCACATTTTCTCGATGTGTATATTTTTCATTGTAAAAAAGTGTCGCTTAACTAAAAGAATTTGGCTTGCTTAAAATTGTTTATGCCGCAGTCCCAAACAATGTAGTCCTATGATTCCTTTGATGCCGATATTGAAACGACTGATTTTTTTATCTTGCTGTAGAATCATTTTCTGGTTTTCATTATTACTATTGTCTAGAACTCTCAGTTTTCAGTTGTTCTATGGACCTGATTATCGAATACTATGAGGAACTATATTAAATACAATTAAGTAATATCTTTTTTATAACCAGGCACTTGGGTATTGGACATTCACAGCTATATAACTTAAGAGTTGTAATAATATAGCAATGGTTTTAATAAGTACAGAATCAAAAAATGATTCTGCGTCAAATAAGATGTTGCATTTAAAAGAACTTTCACAATATGTCATTAAAACATCTTCTAACAGCATAAAAAATGTGGTCGGTATTTCAGGATTTTACAGAAATCGAAAAAGTGCTTTATTTAGTACAATGCATATATCACATAGTGCAATACAAGCTCTCCTACCCAAAAGGCCTTTGACTGAAGTTCTTCAACCACTTCAAAATTTATTTGATATGTAATAGTAAAGAACCCAAGAAAGACCCCAGAAAAACCCAGTGACAATTGTATGACATCTTTCAAAAACAAAATCAAATGAATTTTTCTTTTTTTAGTATAAGCTCTAAGAACAACTGCATGCTTTTCAAATTGAATGGCTTATTGCAACAACGTGACAAACCACATACTGTCACAAAATGTCCTTCATTAAAATAAAAATGTTAACAGCCAGTCCATTCTGTATTTAATGTAGTTTGAAACCAAAATCCAGTATTCCTGTATTACAAAACATTTTAAGAACCTTATTTTGAATTATAACCAACGGACAAAGCTTGACTTGTACAATCAGAAATAAAACAAAAATTATGAAAACCAGTGATTGCAATTATTGCTGAAATTTCATGGTATCGAAATGATTGATTTATCAATTACTATGTTCCATCACCTCTGATATTGTCCGAATAACAAAGCAATTTATAAACAAGACCTTCTGTACCATTATTATACTCAAAACTAGAATCAAGGGAAACCGACAAATATTAGAATCATAAAATTGATATTACTCCCAATTCTGCTTGTTCTTTACGGCAACAGGGACTTGGGAGACATTCTGTTGGAAGATACAGATGAAAAAAGGGTCAAAAATAAGTCTAAATAAATAAATAAAGAAAAAAGTGGTAAACAACATCTATTAGTTCGTAGTCGTATTAAGGTATAACCTTCATTTGTCCTTAGTTGAGTAATGCCATAATGATGATGTGTTTTACGCATTC
Source organism: Dynastes maya (assembly GCA_029619315.2). Taxonomy (NCBI): domain Eukaryota; kingdom Metazoa; phylum Arthropoda; class Insecta; order Coleoptera; family Scarabaeidae; genus Dynastes; species Dynastes maya. The sequence continues at coordinate 1,986,697 of JAROYE020000013.1, forward strand.
TTCTTTTGTCTCTTATATTCTACCGTTGTTTATTTTATTTTTTATAAATTTGTATCTTTTATGAGGGGTGTTCAAATTTGAATTGTTTTGAGATTTTTTTTGATTGAAAAATATTCTTTAAAAAAGTTCTTTTTCTCATACAACTTACATTTTCTCCCAGAATTGCACGGGGTATCTTGGTTATTCTTACCCCCGGTTTACAGAACACTTAATTCTGAATTAAGTTATTCTCGAATTAAATTTTAATTCATGATTAACTAGTTAGAATTAAAATGACATTTGGGGTAACCGGCAGCACAAAAATATGTTAGCGTGTATTAACGACTATATTTAGATGATCATCTGTTCTATTTTATACAAATTCTTGTTAGATTTGTGCAAATAACAGTATTTTACATTTTCGCGTTAATATTGACATAAAGTGACATTTGATTTTAATAAAGAATTAATTTAAATGATGATTAAGACGCTTAATCGTGATTAGTGAAGTTAGCGTGCTAATTCGTGACTAAATATTTAATTGTTCTGTAAACTATGAAATGGTAAAAGCATGAGAAGAATTGAATATTTTATTTCCAATGTTCCATTAAAAAAAATGTTATTTTTGTAAATATCCCGGAAATATAACATTTTTCGTAACTGGAAAAATAACGGAAGTTAGTAGTGAGAAACTAACTTTGGACGCAGTGTATGTCTTTCTTTATTAACATGAGTTAATTTACCTTCACCATAAATTTCGCCTACAATTTAAATTGGTAATTCTAGGAATAAAGGCCGATCACTAATGTTTTTTTAGCACAAAACATTATTTTTATTGCTGTAACTACAAACTTAAAGTAAATAATACACGACGTTTAAAAATTTCTGCCTCTGTCCTTTTCAAAATTAAATTGTTTTTGTTTATGGGTTTTTTTAATGATTCAAAACTTTAAAAGATGATTAGAATCAAATTTGTTTGTTTTACTTAAAAATTTTAAATGAGTCTAGCTTTTAGTCAAAAGAAAAAGTCTCTCTGGAAACAAATTTGAATTCCCCCTTACATTTTTAATTATAGTCTCTTTTCCTCTATTAAAATTAGTTTTATTAACTTGATTGTAAGTTAGAAGAGTTTGTTAGCATTATCATCTTTCTTTTCGTCATTTATTTAATTTCTTTTCGAAAAAATTTCATGAAAGAAAAATCCAAGAGCCAGTATATATTCTTCTAGATAAAAAAGTATATAATATTACAAAATGAACAATATTTATCCATTTTTTGATATAATTTCGAATTACGATTGTTCTTTTTTCTCATCATGAAGAAGCAGCTATTTTATCAATTATCACGTTCCTTTATTATTGTGTTCTTTTTTATATCTTTTTTTTTATTCTTTATTTATTATTATTAATTATTTTGTGTAGAAATATAATGATAATGATCACACGATACGTTTGACTGTCGTTTTACTTAAGAAATCTGTTTTAGATCTGTTTTTTATGTCAGTTTTCTTTATTTTTTCCGCCTTTTTTTTGTTTTAGGATTTCTTTTACAATGTAACTGTAAAATATATATTATTATGTGTAAAGTGCCATTCTATAATATATTTTTCTAGTACATAGAACGCTTACGTCTCGTGACTTAGACATTGTATACAGTATTCAGTCGTAAATATACAAATATTATATATAAAACCAATTAGTATTTTTTTTATTTATTGCCTTTTAGATTGTTTCTATTCCCAACCCCCCATATAACAAAGACCTTGATGCAGCGATGAAACATGAAAGTGCAGTGTTTCGGACATGTGTTTCGCTTAACTTCAAAGTTTTCGAGTACTCTTCTTCCTTCCGAATCGTAGATTGATTGGGAAAATGCGAAATTAGCCATATCGCTATCCCCTCCTCGCTCTCAAGTGGAGGAGTTAGCGGCAGAAGATGGCTCAAGGTTACCGATGTGGTTAGTTACTAGGTAGACTGCATGATGCGCGGACGATATTAGTAAGAACCCTTATTTGCCATGGTTACGCAATAAATTGTACAATAATTTAAATCATATTATCTTCTATTAAAGCAGTTCACCCTGTAAATTTTATACTATCTATCCTTACTCAGCACAAAGTTCAAATATTTCTAACTGTACAAGGACAGTGTCTTTTATCTTCCACTTCGTGGTAGTTGTTGCCAAATTCACCGAACATTAAAATTAGGTACTTGGTGTTTCTTACGTGGTCCATGCGGAGACCATTGTAAAATAAACAACATAAAAAATAAGCTTAAGCAAATTGCCTATCAAAAACTAACAAATTTAAACAAACCTACCACAATTAATTAGTTACAATAAAGTTCGATAAAGTGAAGGAGAAACAACAATAAACAAAACAAGTTAAAATGAGAGAAAATAATAACGAGCACAAAGAACGAAAGTATAACAAGTGCAGGTTATAACAATAAATAACAAGAATAATTTATTTTGGAATGTGATATCGTTGGATTCGTCTTTCGATCACTTTTCCAAAAACGTAAAAATATACATGGTGTTCTGTTTAAAAAAAGAAAGGTGACGTCACTTCCGGAGAAACCGAAAATACAATGGAAGTACTGGTAACGGCAAAAGTTAGTTCACAAAAAATAGAAATCAACATTTTTTTTTCTAGAAACGCTAGCCTCTGTCGTTCAAAAGGTAGTATGGGGTGGGGGGGGGCACTAGGTCCGCACTGTATATATACATATAATCTGTATCCTTAATGTACCCTTAGGGTGTTAAGATTTATACAATTTAAAATTCAGTTATAAACAATTTTTGTCGGTCCGCTTGTCGTTTTTTACCAATTTTTCTGCTTCCCTCCTTGCCAGACCTCGTTTTTTCAAACACTCTATGATTGCTTGTTGTCCAGGGTCCGCCTCTCTAACGTTTTTGTTGCGATTTGGCCTGGCATATTCTTGTTTGTCTCTTCTCTCCCGTTCGTGCAGCGTGCCCAAACCATCTCAGGCAATGTCTTTCAATGCACTCTAAAGCCTGCTTTACACGCCGCGATTTATTGGTCAATTAATTGAACATGTTGATCTTCGATTTTATCGTATCGTGTAAAACAGCAAAAATCGGTCCGATTTCTTGAACAATTTATCGTACGAATAATTGAATTAAATAGAACATGCTCTAATTTTGCCCCAATTTTCCGACGATTTCCCACTAACTTTGCTGTTTTAATACCAACCCAGTAACAGGAAAATAACAACGAATTTTATTTTAGTGTTTTTAACCCTTAACCACTGCCCTGTATTTACTTACGCTAGCCCTGACGTACGTCTTCTAGACGTATGTGCTTCTTAATACGTTCTAGGTAGCACATATTTTATGCATTTTTTATTCTTAGGTCGTTAGTTTAATGTTTTAGGTACGTATTAAATAAAAAAAGCGGTATTATTTGTAAAGAGTATTTATTTTATACCGAGTTATAAACTTAAAAAAAAATAAACATAAAAGTGGCCTCTCTTCTTTGGCTTAGGAACTTAATTTATCAATCTACGTAGATCACATATATGATAGTAATTAAAAGTTCGGTCTAGATCCTTGAGTTCCGGTTTATTCTTTTATATTTTTGCCTCAATAACTCGATTCACTCATTTATGTGGCATATTACTTTATCTTTCATATTGTCAGTAATAAACAAAGTGAATAAGTCTTTAGGCTCACTATCTGTTGGTATTACGATATTATGAGCAGGTGCGGCGGCTATGTGATGGACGCTCTCTTGACCATTTCATGCATCTACGTTTCCCATTCATCACCTCCTTGAAGAATCCTGGGATGTTGAAGCTTCTTCATCGTCTGACTCATGAAGTCTTCATCAGGCGGCAGAAACTCATTTTCATCGGCTGATGAATCATCTGACTTCGCTAAAATATCAGCCACAAAACTATCAAAGTCATCACTTGCTACATCACAATTCTGTTCCCTTTATCTGCCTTTAAATAAAAACAATTTTTATTTTTGAGGCTTTTAGTAGCCATGAGATCACTTGTGATATTTCTCACTTTTTTCATTCAAGTTTTTCGAAATCGTAATTTTGCCCGCGTTTCTTACAAAATCTTTCGTTGTGGCATCTAGGTTCTTAACGGATGTTTCTACCGACGCAGTGAGGTCTTCCGTTGGGATTTTTGAGTCGCGAATACAATGTTTTGGTCCCTTATTTAACAGTGCGATTTCAGTTTTATTGAAGGTCTGTGTTGATCAGTTACAGATTAGTGGTGTGCTCTCCATGGAACATGCGGTATTTACGTTCTTTTTGGGACAAATTTTGCAGAAATTCTTGTCGAGGCATGGCATTTTTAATGTGATTTACGATTAATTCGTTCAATTACGCGCTTTGGGAAACACAGCATTTTTGAAAATTGTTTTCGTCTAAAAAACACGTTATTTCAGGGTGTAACTTGTGTTTCCAATTGACTACGTCTTACATACTATCTGATTTTGTTTCGTAGCCAGTGCTTTTTAGCATGATTTATGACGTTTTGTTTTTTTGCAATTACTGGAAATTTTAACTTTTATAAATTCTGGGAATACGTTTTTTACATCGTTTAAGAAATAAGATATCAGCTTGTATTAACTTAATTCTTGTACTCGCATCACCAAAGCGATTATTATTAATCAGGTAGTTTGTTTCTTCAAGTCTTTTCTTGCCCAGAGATGTCTTTTATTCGCACCAGCAATATCTTCGTGAATGTTACCTCAAGTTGCCATCTGTATGCCGACGACTCAGCTATACGTTTCCTTCCATCCCGCCGAAATATACTCAACTTAATGAAGATATTCAAAATCTAACCATTTTAAGTGCCAAAACTGCTTAAAAATAAATTAAATCCCGAGAAATCAACTCTTCAGTTTTTTGGCAAAGAAAAAAATGAAAACCTCGCTTGATGGTATAGCTACAAAATTACTGTTAAGGACAAACAACTCATCTTTGTTGAAATAATTAAGAATTTGGGTGTTCTAATTGACGCATCATTAAGATTTAGATACCATTAAGATGATAAGAGCAGCTTAGAGAGAGTCTTGGGAAAAAACTTGTCTTCTTTGCAACATTCTCGTCCTGTCCCACTTCAATTACTGTGACACTCTGTATGGTTCATCAGCTTCTCTATCAAATTCTAGAAAAATATACAAGATGTTTCGTTTAAAAGAATTGAAATAGCACGAATCAAAGACGGCGATGAATTCGATGGTAAAAAAAAATCCGCAAAAATGTCAATTATCTCAAAAACTAAGGGGGTATAGGGAATATTGAAGAAGGTTGTCATGATTTAAAGAGGCATCCAAAAACGTAGTAATATAAGGTGCTCCATTAAAAAAAAAAACTTGTATTGTGCTACCGAAATACCTGAATATAATTCTATGTTGTGCAGAATTTGACCCCAATATTTTTTTGTTTGAAGGGCTTTTCCCTAAATTACTCACGAGATGAATGATTTTGCTCCCACGCACTATGTGGACACTGTATAGATGTTCTAAGACAGAAAATGATTCCAATAATACCACGAAATTGCTATGTAACAAGTGAATAGTTTGTTCAAAACGGCTTGTTCACCCAGTAATATCATCCGTAAGAATAATTGTCTGAAGTTTTGGAACAGCCTGTATATTATACGTAAATGTATTTTAGAGCAATAAAACTCATCAAAACATACTAATATAGCATTTAAGTCATTTTACCAGTACTTTACATGCAGTAAATATTACAGAAGATAAAAAATACACATAATAAATAAATTAACTACCTAATAAGTACAAAAACAATTACCAAAATTGTATCAACAATTAATTTGGTCACTATAATTATTATTATAGAGTTCTAGTTGTTTACAAACATGTAATACACACATATAATAAAAAAATTGTACAAAAATAAATTATCACTATTTCTATCTCATAAAAGCATTAGTTAGATCTTGAATGGGATTATATTTTAATTGTTCCAATCAGGAAAAAGGTCGTTTAATAAATGCCGACAGTATTCGAGTTCCTCCTACACAAGAAAAAGAAAACCACTTGATAATCTTTGAATAAACACTAAAAATCATTCGAAAACTTACATAATACTCGTCTTTATCTTTCGAGAATTCATGAATCTCCTTTAGTATGCTCTTCAAATCATGTATTGGGTTTTTGCAAACATCAGCTGCCTCCGGACTGTTCTCGATCATTACTTTCATCAATGACATGATATGCTCATGGCTAGGTAAATGTTCTTCCCTTAAAATACCGATTAACACTGGTATGAAGCCTAAGTTCATCAATTTCTCTGAAATGTTCATAATTACACGTTAACAATATGTTTAAAGCAATAATATTTTTAACTTACCAACAATATCTGTTCGCATAACGCATAAGGCTTCCAAGAAGAATGCCGATTTAGTTCGTAACTTATCGTTAGCCTTTTTGATTGTTTTCAACATGATCTCAAGACCTTGGAGTTCGAGAAATTTAGAACATCCATCTCTATTTTCTCTAACGATACCTAAAAATAGAAACAAAAATAAATAAAACAACATTTTATAAAATAAATATGAGAAAATAATTTAAATAAAGGTAGAAAACATACAACTTAATGCATACAAGGCCTTAATGCACACATCGTCATCTTCGTCCTTATCCAATATTTCTAAAATGATTGGTAAGAAATCATTTTCGATAATAATCATCTGGCAAAATGGATTATTTTGGCATAGTTCGGCTAGGAGATCGCAGGCACCTAATCTAATTTTTGGATGGGGACTCCTGAGACACGGATCGAAAATTGTAAATCCTCCAATTTTATAAAAATCTACAAGTAAAAGATTCGCTTCTTAATGGTACCTTGAATTTAAAAAGAATATCATACCATTTGCCACATCTATATTTCCAATGTACTCTGAGATGGTGTAGAAAGCTTCGGTATACTGATTAACAGAACTAGTAGCAGTAACACTAGTAACATCGTCAAATACCTTAATTTGTTTGACGAGAACTTCAACGACATCAATGGTCATCGACTTTAAAGCATCTTCCAAGAATTTTCGTCTCTAAACAGGATGAATTATTGTATTAAAGACCTCGAAGGCTTACATCCTAATCACGTGCTTACCTCATCATCCATAGCTTCGAAATTTGACGGTCCAGCCGCATCCTCTGCTTGTGTAGCTTCCGTTGCAAATCTGAGAAGTCCCTGAAGGTTCCTGGCTGGTCTTGGTTGCGGTACGATATCCTGTTGATCGTTCGATGCCGCGTTGTCGTTGAAAACATGTTGGTTCCGCGGTAATTGTACCGGACATACCGCCACTTGCATATCGGTTAGATCATCTCTCAATAACCCAGGCATTATGTATATGGATCAATATTCACGAGCACCACAGTTAGTTGCAATTATATATTCTTTACCGGGAAAAATTCCAGTAGAATTGTTATAGATACACTACGATCACACAGAAATTTTTAAAAACGAATGATAAAATTGAGACGCAATTACTTTTATATAGGTTATGTTATTGTTCTAGAAGCTTCATTATACGAGTTCGAGCACCATCTAGAGGTTCTAGAATAAAAGATTTATCGCCAAGCTACAAAATAAGTTATATATTTAATCATAGATGGTACAACCAATATTGAAGTCGTATATTTATAGTATACAGATATTTCAGGAAACTCCTTACAAGTTTTAATTATGTTATTATAAATAGTCTGGGCGAACAGCGGTAACAGTCAGTGTAGTAGATATGTGGTGCGGAGTTTGTGATTAGTTATTTCACGCGTTCACAGCGTCAGTACTAAATCGATGCTGTATGCGAGTAGTTCTGTGTATATGTAGGCTGCCGTAACTTATTTGGTAATTGTACGCTTATGTTTGCTTTAAAAATGACGCAGTTAGGTACGTCGCGAAAACGACCAATGGCAGACACAGTTAAAAACTTTATAGTGGACATGCCGCACTTAGTTTTTGATGGCGCTAAAATTCAATATCTAGTTTGTAATATCCCTTTAATGTGTTGATCCAGAAGCTATTGTCAACGTCACATCGAAAGCAAACAGCATTCTTCTGCAAAAAGTGACATACGAGACCAAGAAAAATTTACATTTGATTTATGTGTTACTCTCATTTTATGTAATCTATCGTTTCGTTTACTAGACAAAGAAGCATTTGTCTCCTTCTGGAATAAATATGCGGACTGTAAATTACCTAGTCGGACATCGATGCGAAATGTAGTGCCATTTGCTCGTGAACATATAGAAAAAAGAATGAAAACGGAATTGAAAGGTAAAAAACTGTGGTTGTGTGTGGACGAAACAACAGATCGTCAAGAACATTCTGTGGTTAATGTAATGGTACGTACAATGGAACCACATCGACCGTCATCCTCCTTACTTGCTTCCAAAAGAGTTATAAATTGTACTGCGAATGAGATTTTAAAGGTGGCGTTGAACTCATTGAACAAATTTGAAGTTTCAACTAAGCAACTTTTAATGTTTATGAGTGACAGTGCCGCAAACATGCGTTCTTTGCGCCGATCTCTTAAGGAACACAGTGGTAACTTTTTACATGTAACGTGTACAATTCATACTCTAACTCTTGCGGCACAAACGATTCCTACATGTTTTCCACTAGTAAATGCATTGATTGCTAGGACAAAGGCAATGTTTCTAAAGTCCCCGAAACGTACCCGACTATTTCACAAACTGTGTCCTGATTATCTGAACGACCACAGCCGATTGTTATACGTTGGAGAACATGGTTGCAGGCTGCGTTTTACTACAACAAATATTTTGATCAAGTAAAGAAGGTAGTTTTAAAATTCAATCCGACAGAAGCTGCAGCAATCAAGAAAAGCCAGGAAATATTTCAAGATAGTCAGGTTAAAAGAGATTTACAAACTATTCACAACGATTACTCCGGACTAGCGGAGGGAATAGAAAAATTACAAAATGTTCCGATGTCGCTAGTCGATTCTGTTCAAATTGTGAATGATGTTCACGCACAGTTATGCGCTGTAGAAGGCGAAATAAATTGGTGTGTAATACGAAAATTTGAAAGAGTTTTAGAGAAAGACTCCGATTTTCTTATATTAAGACAAATTTGTGAAGGTACGTGCGAAGATGCATTAATTTGTTTCAAAGATTATTTTAAATATGCAAATATAACATCGTTAGATGTCGAACGGTCGTTTTCGGCATTAAAAAACATTTATTCCGCACGTCGTACTCACTTGACTCAAACACTAGTGAAACATATCTAATGATTCAAATATTTAACAGATGTTACCCAGTTTGTGATTTGACGGAAGACTTTTCAAACGGTAAGTGTTTCAGCACGTTTTATAATTTATTTCTAACCTTCTATTTTATGTGTAAACTTTTATGCGCTCACCATGCCTCTGGCTGTTATCGCATATTTGCCTAGGTTAATCATAAATATTCACAAAATAATATACATACTATGTTAAAATGCCCAGTAACTAGTGTTCGCGGAACTCGTTACTGTTGGCAATAACGTCGAAAAGCAAATCTCGTATTGCATACATTTGCGTATGCTTTGTGAACACACTCTAAGAGAGATGTTTTCGGAATGCACTACTAACGAGATTGTGATATACCGTGTTGATACAATAATACGTTGTAAGCTGTCCTGTAACTCGTGAACCTTTTTGTGAGCCGTTCTACCATTAAAAGCCTTCTTAAACCTGTTTCTTTGAATAACCATACATTGTACAGTTACCCATGCAGTTTAATAAACACAAGCCAACAACAACAACTTACGTTTTAATTAGAAGTACCATTGAGATCTACTCATGACATCTACAAGTAGTCATCACAAGTATCACGCCCCAACAGCTGGATAAACCACCCAAGCAACCTCTAGTGGTTTAACCAGACATAGTAGACTACAGATCATAAGTTATAGCTAGAGACGGGATTTTAGGACGTAAAAAACAGTTAAAAAGGCCCTTTTTGAGGCCTTAAAAACTATGTATTTAGGACGAAAACCTGTGATTTAGGCATGTTAGGCAAATACTTTAAAAAAAAAACGGTAAACACAAAAATCATTTTATTTTAAAACATGAATAAGAAGACGATATTTAATGTAATTTTAGGTACATTTCAGCCATAAAAAGAAATAAAACATACAAATTTTAAGTAATAACTAAAATATGTAGATTCATTTGGTTTAAAATAATAAATAAATTAATTAATCGCCGTGTAACATGTCCTCAAATTTCGCGTTTGCGTAGCACACAAGATGTTTTTCCAAGTTGTCGTTAGTAAAATTTGTTCTTCGGTCGGAAAACAGCAGTTTGTACGAAGAAAATGAACGTTCTACATCACACGAGGTTGTAGGACAAAACTTAAATATGGACCAGTCAGCTGTGGTATGAGCGGTAGCTTCAACTGCTTCGCCACTGAGCAGCTCAGCAAACTCTTTAACCGTTTTGAAACCGGGATTTTTCGAAATCACTTGGTTAAACATTGACAAAATTATTTTGCCAACTTTTCCTGAGGCATTCTTGAGAGCTGCTTCGGCATTATTAATTACTGCAACAGAATCTGTAAGAGGAAGGCCGAATGTTTCTAATCTTTTGATGTTATCAATGAGAAATTTATAATGCGACTTGATGTATAAAAGATCGTTTTTGACATATTGATTGGAAAAATATTCTTGCGCTTGCTCAATACAGTTAGCTGAATCTTTGTCAAACGATATTACAACCTAAAACATAAAGCGTTAAATAAAAACAATCTTATTTAAAAATTTTGCTAAAAAAGTACTTACTGATTTTATTGCTTCGAAATTATTAGCATAAAAAACTACCGCCTCTAACCAAGTTCCCCAACGTGTTAAGACAGGTTCGGGAGGCAAAGGGAGATCTGGCAGATTTTCTTTATACACTGCCACTTGCAGTGGAGCTTTTAAAAAGACTCTCTTGGTATTTGAAATTAAACCATTAACATTAGCATATTGATTTCTTAGACATTCACACACCAAATTGAGTCCATGTGCAAAACATGTTAAATGATTAAGATTTTTATAAAAAATCTTCAAATTTGTACCACATTTGAGCATATAAGAAGCACCATCCGTGACTAAAAGCTTGACTTTTTCGTACTTAATTCCATCTGTTGGCCACAAAATACCTAAAATACGAGAGTTGCCTTTAACTTAAATATCTAGCATTAAATTTACAATATTATTAAAGTAAGCTTTTTGCATAATATATCTTACCTAAAGCTTGGTTCACGAATCTTGCCATTGTATTGCAATTTGTTCTTTCAAGTTGCTTTGTAGCCAGTAAATACGGTTTTCCTGGTGTTTCAGAACAAAGCTTACCCACAATCATATTTGCCATAATACGACCTTTAGAGTCAGTCCTCTCATCTATAGATATCCAAATATCGTTGTTACCAACTTCTTCGCGAATAGTATTAATAGTCTTAAAAAATTAATAAAAATATTATAGGTGTAAACAAAATCTTAATGACACTCAAGTATGAAAATACATTTTTAAATTATTATTTATTATATTAATTACCTCATTGTAACATTTTGTTACATATGTTCTTAAGGTTTTCACGCTTGCCACATTCTTGTTGCAGTATTTAGTGAGAAAATTTCGCAGTTTTGAATAGTTTAATCTGTCCAGAGGAATATTTGCAGACATAAAAGCGTCGCATAAATCTCGATTAAAAACGTCGATTTCTCTTGAATTTTTGGTGTCTATTAACATTTGGTTCCTCAACGGTTTCCTAAGATTTGCCTGATGTCCACGAGCAGTAGCATGTTGCTCTAAATGATTTTTCTTTTTACAAGTTAACTACAATAATATTTTTGAAGCAAGTTAGGAAAGAAAAACAAAAACGTCCTTTACCATTTTTCCGCACGCTTTACAAAACAACTCTTCACTGTTGCTTGGATTCAGCTGAAAGACAGTAGTGCCTCCAATTGCCTTCAGCCATTTTTGAACTTTATCGCTATGTGATTCCTTGGATTTTGGTATTGTTGTAGATGGAAATACACAATACACTGAGTAGATAAACAAGCACAAACCGACAGAAAACTACCGAAAAATATTCGTTGCAAGCTACGATATAAATGAAAATTCAAAGTACGTCTTTCACTATATACTGATTCGTCAATAGTCCACCTCGCTATAGGAACACACACATATACGCTCCAGAGAAACATTAAGAGAATAAATATAAAATCTCTAAAATCCATTGTATAAACTATGAATGGGCATCGTGTATTCATTAATCACGTTAACAGGGAGAAGAAATTTGCTTATATGGTTTAAATTACAGGGCGTAAACAAGCCGATAGGGATTCCCGTAAAATAAAAACGTGGGTGCAGGTAAATGAACCCGAGAGCGATAAGCCGATAATTGAGGATATATCTTCAATAGGGTAGTAATATAAATTTTACGGCAGGCAAATCCAAACTTTGCCCCTCACACAATAGACGGGAAAACCCATCGTTGTATTAGTTTATAGCATTTTAGCTGTAAAACTAAAATTTACATTTAAGAAAGATGCAGCTGTGTAAAAACCATATTTATTTAAAATTAAAAAAAAAAACGTTTAGACCAAATAAATATGATTTTAGGACAAAATAGGCGAAAAACCACGATTTAGGCCTGTTAAAAGTCCAAATAGGCAACTAGGCAAAATAAAACATAGCTAGATCGCTTTGATTTGTCGAGAAACATATAGATTTTGTATTATTTTTAATTTGCCTTGAATCTAAACAGAGGCATTTTGCCTAAAATCCCGTCTCTAGTTATAGCCATATAAAATAAACGTATGAATGGTATTAATGTATGTGCCACCTAACAATAAATGACAGTTATATAGTTACAAGCTGTAATTGCACTAATTTATACAATGAATCCGAGTGAACCTAGATGTCACTTCAATATTTAATGTAATATAAAATTCAAGAAACTCTCGAAAGCTGCTATTGGAAAGCTTTCGAAGTGTTTTTGTAATTGATAAGATACTTATTTTTAAAAGCATTTAAATATCCATGCTTTTCATTATGATGAACAGGTATTTACTTGAATATTGGTGTAGCTTACATCCAGGGAATGTTCTGATTGGTACCATTGTTGATCACATTATGCACACAAGGTGTCGCCGTGTATGAAACCATAATTTATATACCTAGTTTTGCCTACTGTCGTCAGATCGCTGCATTTCGCCATCAATTTTTTGCCATGTCTTAGACTGAAAACACTCTTGAGCGTTCCTGTCTAATATATATGTACCACATTACACAAACAATAGTACAAATCGAAATCACCAACTCTATAGATGTGTAGTTCAATGCTTTAAAATATCCTATACTAAACTGTCAAGAGAGCCGGTCGGGACGGAAATGGGGTACTGGTCCTATGCAACCAGCGTTGCGGTTGATTTATGTATTACAGGAAGTGTACATTTATCTTTTAAGTAACGATTTATCTACCTATTAGGTAAATCATTCCATTGTTGTTACAAAATGTTCCACAAATATTGAGCTGACATAGGACACATTTCCCGTACTCTTCTATGGAGTTCATCCCACGGAGGTTCAATGGGATTTAGGTCCGGAGATTGCGATGGTCATATCATGATGTCTAATATATTGCTTTCGTACTAGTCATTTAAATAATTTTTACACGCTGCTACAATATTCTTGGAGTGGCTATGGAAACGAAGTTCTCGCCAATCGGCCGAAGCCCAGACGGTATTGCATTGTCTTGTAGTATCTTGAAATAATTCTTTCAATTTTTTCAAATATCTTGTACCTTCATAACAACAGCTTTCCCAAACAAGTACAGACCTCTATACACGCTTCGATTATCCAAATACTTGTAACTACGAGTCGTCGGCTCTAAGTACCCGTTTCTAAGCTTCAAGCTTACTGCAGAGGCACAATCTTCAATCGTTGTCTCACCGTAGGAATGTAGCCAGCGTCTTTGCTCTCCCAAGTACATTTCGTGGTGCCTCAATATAATCGCAGATCTGCTGATACATTTTATGTTTCGCAATCTCGTACTAACGTTCTACTTAAAGTACCACTTAATCACATGAGTAGGAATGCCAATTGTGCGTATCCAGACCCCTTTCATTATTCTAATGTGCATTAGTATATTGATTCGTCAGCTCCAAACCTGTTTTTTTTTTTCTGTTCTCTTTTTTATATTATGTTAGTGTAACGATTAGATTCTTACTTGTTATTTTTTTCAATTGTATTTACTTATACGTTAAGTTTTGACTTACAACACTGCACTCTATTACTTTTTAATATGTATATTGCCCTATTATTGGATTTTGTTTGTAATCTGTTGGGTAATAAAGTAATTATTATTATTATTATTATTAAACTATAATTAAATACTGGTTTGTATGGCACAATTTTATTTTGTTTTAAAATTTTTTGTATTTGGGACCTTTTCACCACTCCTAAGTATTCCGAGCGTCTCCTCAGTGACATCCTTGGATATTCATTCACTGACTGTAAGACTAGTACAGTAGCGGTATCTTCATCGTTATGGTTTTTCTTTTGCCTCGGTGTTTTCAATAGCGGCCCTGTCCTCAAAAATTTATGAACTATTTTATGTAATGACGACTGTGGCACATGCACACCGGGGTATTTTTCATTAAATTCTTGAATTACTTGGCGAAAACTGTTATCACCCTTACCGTAGCACTGTATTAAATAATTTTTTTGCTGTAGAGTTAGAATTTTTTGATAATTATTATTCATGGGTATTTTCAACGATGTACAGTGACACATAAAATGTAATTTTCGTCACCACCTACTATTTGAAGTAAAGTGAAATAACGCCAAGGATTAAATAATAATTATTTTAAATCACAAGCAAAATTTTCGATAAAAATATTCCTTTATATGTGTAAAGGAGAAAAAGGCCATAAATTGAATATCTGTCGTAACTTTTAATTCCAAAAAACTTTTTCTAGTGCCACTCTTTCGTAATAGTAAAAGTAATAGTAGTTTACTCTTATGGCCAGTGTTGTTCCGTCTACCGATTTTTCGGTAGATCTACCGAATTTTATAGCTACCTACCGAACTACCGAAATGCTCCTTGGATCTACCGATTAAAAAAAAATACTAATATATTGTAGTTTCGAACGGAAAATAAATTTGATAACACAATTTTATCTTTTATTTGTGTTACCATCAAAAAAGTATTTTAAGAATATTTTTAATAAGTTTGATACATCGACTGAGAAATTTAGACCTGCCATCTATTGACCTATTACTACAATCAGATATTTACTAGCGTCTGAAAGATCTGTAACACTACATTTTTTAAAAATTACTTTTGAGTAGATAGGAGAAGAAGACATCATTCTGTTGTAACATTGTTAAAAAACGATATTCCAGATTTATTTATCATGAAATGTATATGCCATTCATTCCACTTGTGCGCTTCGTACGCCTGTCAAAAACTTCCTAAACACGTAGAAGAGACATTTTCAATTATTTCAGTTCAAGTCCAAAAAGAATTGCCGAATTCAAAGAATATCAATTGTTTTGCAATATTAAAATTCACAAAATTCTCTACCCTTCACAAACAAGATGGTTGTCAGTACATCAGGTTGTACACCGAATATTGGAACAATTTGGTGCTCTGGAATTGTATTTTACAACTGCTGTGACCGAAGGAGATGTCTCGGCTGCAGGCAACGTCCTCCAACATTTTAATAATCCACTAAATAAACTTTTTTGTTATTTCTTGGTTATGTTTTACCATTTTTTAATAACTTGAACCGCGAAATACAATCCGGACCTCCAAAATTACATGTCTTGTATACTACTGTCTGTAATATTTTACGTACATTTGGTGATTGTTTCTTAAAACGAGAATACATAGCCGCAACACCCCGGAAGATATTGATATTAAAAATCCAAGACATTTTTTACAGTTGGAGGATTTTTTACTAGTTGGGAACAAGCGTTGCGGTGTATTTGCAAGAAACGGCGTAAGTAGTTCGCTGCTTAGATTTTTATAACGAAAGTTGCGTACAAATAATTTCACGATTTCCTGCAGTGGTTAAAAATGAATCTATAAGTTCTATTTCAAGCATAGGTCCACTTTTCCCAAATATAGTATCTCGTCAAAACCTGCAAAATTTTGATTCAGAATGGAAGTTACTTCGTAATAATGAGGAATGTCAGACATTTAGTGACGATGTTTAATAATTTTGGACATAAGTGAAGCAAATTAGCCGAAGTGATGGTACATATGTATTTCCCGTTTTGAGTAAATTTGTGGAAAATATGTTATGTCTTCCACTTTCTTCTGCCAATGTGGAAAGAATTTTTTCTGCAATTAACTCAGTGAAGACAAAACAAAGCAATCGGCTAAGCACAGAATCAATTACTGGTCTTTTACATACAAAAAATTATATCAACCGAGAAAATTGCTTTAATTTTCCAATTGAACAAAAATTAATAGCGAATATGAACGACAAAACTTTAAAAAATTTTCCTGAAGATGAATAAAAATCAATAAAAATCTGTGTTTTTTAATTTTTTTTACAAATTTGTTTTAATTATACATTTCGTTATTATATCACAGGTATTTTATTTTAATTGTTGAATTTATACCTCAATAAACTTATTGTTCAAAAAATTGTTGACTTTGAATTTCGAATATAAAAGTGTACATATAATCTACCGAAATCTACCGAATTTTGCCGAAGGTATCTACCGATTATGGAAAAGCGCAACGGAACAACACTGCTTATGACATTTTCGTATTTTTTTAGTTTCCGGACACCCAGTATGTGGAACGTTAACATTCTCCACGGGGATCTCATTTTAAATACAAGCAAAACTTTTTATCAAGTTTGCTCCTTTTCCCTAAAATGTAAAATAAAAAGGTTTTTCCTCTTATTCACTCTAACCGTGGACATACTATATAGTATTGCTTTACGATTTGCAAATGAGAGCTTTTAACGGAAATTTCCAAGAACACAACTTCAATGTGACCTCAATTTTTTTACTCGCCATTGTATTTTCAAATATTTTTTTTGAGCGAATGCCCTACAAAGTGTTTTCTGTAACAATTGCGAAATTTATAATTTTTTTTTAGATAAATTTTGGTTTCTTTGATTGATTAAGTAAATGTGTAACCTCAAATTAAATCCCTGAGATTTAAAGAACTTTTACTTTTTATTTGTAGTATTGATTGCAAAAATATTACCAATATTTCTCACATAATCTTATCTCATCTCTTTTTAGCGTGTAACAATTCCCTAACATCACGTAAGCGTAATTTTATTTCGTTAATATACGTTAATTACTATTGCGCTACCTTCATGGTTATATACTTGGAAAACCAAGCCTTTCGCTATTTATATACCCACAAAAAATGTGAAGTTTTTAATAGGCACGTTATGAAATGTTTCAAACAACAAAAAAAAAAAGAAATCTCTGTATCAAGTTTCGTTTTTACTTTCCGGTGTCAACGACTTCACAAGTCGTCTATTGGAGGTGTTACCATCTAAGTTTAGGAGAACGTCACTTGCTATAACAACAGGCCGTTCCGCCGTTAGAAGCCGTGCGAAAGATCTCTCTTCGTGTTCCGTGACCTCAGCACGCATACACACAACGAAGCTTATCGCTTTCCCTTTGTCAATGAACTTTAGATCTGCAAACTTACTTTCATTTTCAACGATGTATACATATACATACCTCGGCTACTGTCACTTTCTCCGATAGAACGCCCAGCAAGGAGATCGAAATTAGAATCTAACAGGTGTACATATTTGTTTGAAATACACAAAGGATGATTATTACCCCGAAAATTAGAAAAAGAAAGTTTCAATCAAGACTTTGTACGGGAGTAGTCCACCCCAGGATGTGTTTAGAACTATTTTTTACGATAGCGATAGTGTTTACGATAGCTAAAAACCTATTCATATTTTATTATTCCGTAGGTCGCAGTGGATCTCTGGGATGCATGTATGTGCAGTTCTTTCTTGTTGCCCTGATGATGTATCAAATTTTGCGGCTTACAAATCTCGTCAACCGTCGGATATTTTCACAACCTGTAATTTTCAAGCAATATTGACACAAATACAAGGATAGTGAACGTGACAAATATTGCTGAATGCAGCCGATTTGTCTGCTCAAGGTCAAGTCGCTCGTAACGTCACCTGCGTTTCATTATCGCTTTTTCAGAATTTCTGCAATTACATTAAAGAATGCGTAGATAATAATAAAGAAAAAAGAATTTGCAGTAAACAAACTAGTGTACACGGTTATTTACCAAAAATACTATTTTCATATATACACCCTAAGCCTACAATTGAATTTTTTTATTTTTAATTTAAATTTAAAATAAGAAAAGAACAACATGTAATAAGTAGACTGGCAAAAAGAAATCTTTTTTTGGCCGGTAGAATTTACAATGAAAGATATCCAGATAGGAGACATCCAGAAAACTAACGAGATATTTACGTCCACAAGAAATGCGAAAAAACAAAGGGGGCAAGAAAAGAAGAAAATGCTGTAACTGTTGGCAGTTACTGAATTCAAATATAAGCCAAAGAAATATAAATAACAACACACACGCAGAGAAATAGTTTCTTGCATTAGGAAAATAGATTTTCTTGCAAAAATCAGTCTATTCAAAAAAATATTTTTATTTCAAGACTATAAAAATGTATAATTTAAGAACATAATTTTTTTTGAAATTTTATTTGGATTAAATAAACATGTTCTTAGAGTTAGAAAATCAAGAAAATCCCAGATAGAAAAATGTTTCTTCCAAGTAAATCATTTAGTTTTAAGTTAAGGAAATATATTAAAGGTAGGAATGAAAAAATGGTCCAGATCTTACAAAGTTCTATTGAGAAATTAGGCGACCGGTTTCGTGTTCAACAAACACATCATCAGGCCAGCTACAAGGATATCCAATAAAAGAAAAATTACAATAATGAAAAAAACCTAAAGTTAATAATTAAAATTGGGAGCAAGTAAATGAACTAATGAAAACGTTTTCTTTTTATATGTTACAGTATAATTAAATTATTTCTTTAATAATGTAATTAAATAAGGACTATTTTTATGTAGTTTAATAATTAATGAGTTAATATTTAAGTTTATTTATCCTTTTTTTATTATTATTTATTATATATTAAAAGAACTATAGTTAAATTAGTGGTAAATAGTAACAAAAAGAAAAAAAAATACATTAATCGGTGTCTTTTGAAAATGTTTATGAAACGTTGTACGTTAAAGGTTATATCATTGAATGGGTAATCGTGGTATCTATATTGTAGTTCCGTTGCTACTACAGCAGACGCTCGATAACGTAAACACGGGATAATGAAAACATTGCGCTAATGTAAACACAAACTTCGTTCTATAGGATCAAACGGAACGCGCGATAACGTAAGCAATGTGTACGCTCGATGACGTAAACAACTCTTGGCGACGGTGAAGCCCCGATTTATGTCGGGGAGTTATCGATTTATGTAGGGGATTCACCTCTGCGATAAAGTACGACAAACTCGGTCAGTCGTATGAGGATTTAGGATATGTTTATACGTACGTATTTCATTTTTGAACTTAAACGAATACATTGCACGCGTTAATACATTTTTACGACTATGGCATCCACATCCTATAAAAGAAAGTGTTTAAAATTGAGCGAGAAAGTAAAAAATCATAGACGAAGTTGTACTAGGTGCGCGAGTGACACAGTTAGCAAAAAAATGTGGAGTATCGAAAGCAACAATCTGTAAAATGAAGCGTATGAAAACACAAATTTTACAAAGAACGTGCAATACATTTGGAGGTCCGGGAAATAGAAAAACTTTAAAAAATACGAAGGCGCCTAAAATGGAAAATTCCCTGTATAAGTGGTTTTTAAAACAACGGGAAAATCATGTCCCAATTAGTGGCGAAATACTTAAAGAGAGGTCTAGACTGTTAAATGAAAAACTGAAAGAAACTGAAAATTTCGTAGCTAGTGATGGCTGGCTACAACGATTCAAAACAAGATATGGAATTCGACTGCTGTCTATATCTGGTGAGAAATTATCAGCACAACTTCAATTAGAACAACCATTCAAAGAAAAATTGATGAAAACAATTAAAGAGCTAGATTTAAGAATGGAACAAATTTACAACGCAGATGAAAGTGATCTTTATTGGAAAATGTTACCAGAGAAAACCTATACTGCATCATTTGAAAAATCTGCTCCGGGCAGAAAGTCGGAGAAACAACGAATAACGTTTCTAACCTGCACTAATGCTAATGGTTCACACAAAATAAAGCCATTGGTAATTGGAAAAGCAAAAAATCCGCGCTCATTTAAAAATTTTAATATCCCTGTTGATTATGACATGTTCAAAAACCGCTTGGATGACTAGCAGCAATTTGTAGGTAAAAAGTTTCCTAAAACAACGGAAGCTTCCAATAAAAGCGTTGTTACTATTGGATAATGCACCAAGTCATCCTCCAGAGCAACAACTGAGGAGCGGGGATGCGTCAATTTTAGTCATGTACATGCCGTCCAACGTAACATCATTAATTCAACCCATGGATCAGAATATAATAAGACTCACCAAACTATACTATCGAAAGTTTCTACTTTCGTCTGTCTTATCAAAGAATCCTGAAAACATATCTGAGGCTTTAAAAAAAGTAACATTACAAGAAGCTGTTTTAGATTTACATATGGCCTGGAATGAACTTAATCAGCAAACTATTCAAAAATGTTGGAACAATCTCTTTTGTACCAATGATGAAGATGATGAAGAAGACGATGTTCCTTTAAGCGTAATTAGAGAACGTTTGCGATCCAATGTTGATATTGTTATTAGTGCGTCATTGGATGTTGTTGATTTATTGAAAATAGTGAATCCCAACATTGTTTGTACTCCAACTGATATTAATTTTTTGGAACGAAAATAAGCAGACGAATGATGCTAATAAGGAGGAAGATATGGACAGTGAGAACGATGAGGACGATCCCATTGAAGTCAGAAGTGTAGTGACTGACGCGCAAGCTATACAAGTTTTTAACCAAGCTTTAGATTGGGTTGAAAGAAAAGAAGTGTCATACACGGATATTCTAGTTCTTCGTGAATTACGGGCGCAGGCATTGGAAGACAATGCTAAGCGCAAATTTACGCAGACTAAAATTGTTAACTATTTTTCTTCTAATTAAAAAATACTTATCGCTGTTAGAATATTTGTTTATTTTGTTATAAATATGTATGTATTAAACGTTTCTTTTAATAAATCATTTATTATTGAAATCACGTTCGCCAATGTAAACATTTCGATAACGTGAACTACACTTGGTTTGAATTAGTTCACATTATCGAGCGTCTGCTGTATTTAGGACGGCATGACTATATCTACTGGCACCAGGTGGCGCCAGGAAATATTTCAGTGCTGTTTTTGAAGACTAGTGGCATAAACTGAGAGATGTAACAGCAATGTGGGCAGGAGCAAAAACCGTCAGTGCTTTTCTCTTCTCACATTGTTTTTGCCGGTAGTGATTCTATCTATACCATGAGCTATTTATTAGCATTATCTTGGTTATTATTTCTAGGTACTTTTTTCATGTACACTTCTACATTAAGATCACTTTTGTTTGAACATTATTCTGTAGATAATCTCTACGTTGGCCTTTTTAAAATCACAAAGCCATGAGAGTAATTCATTGCATTATGTACGGATATGTCGTGCAGTTTTAAACAAGGGAAGTGTGATATGCGTTTTACATTACATACGTATTAATACATAATTTTAATTAATTGTGGTGTCAATTTATCAGAAACAAAATTAAACACAATAAAATCAATTTAACATTATGTATACATATAACACAGTAACTTAATACATAGTATGTACATATGTAATAAAATTCTTATTTTTTAAAATAATCGGAAATTAATGATTGCTTCATATTTTTTAGTTTATTTTTATCAAATTCAGATTCACATTTTATTAATAACTTAGAAATATTTGTGGACATGTGAAAATTGTTCTCTTTAATAAAAAAGTTTTCTAAATCTCTCAAACTTACGCCGGCTTCAGATGGGCTTGATATATTCGACACTGGAAAAATTTCGGGTTCCTCTTCCTCAGATTCAGAGTTAGGAGTAGTTCCATCCATTTCTTGTATTTCTTCAATGCAGTCGATGGTGGTCAATTCTGCATTTTCTGTTGGCACATCACTATCGATCAATGCAAATTGTTTCAAATCCACAAATGTGTCCTTTATGGTAGGAAATAGTTGTGCGAGCGGAATACTATCTTTTTCTTCAAATCCATCCATAGCAATGCATTTCTTTGTTATCATCGGCGACAAACTACGCCAAGCCACCGTAAACCATATCAAGACGTTGGTTATGGTTATGTTTTTCTTTATTTCTTGAATAGTCTGTCTATACATGTTAAAAGCCTGTTAATAAAGTAGCTTCTATAGAGCATTTGAAAATTCTGGTTAATGCCTTGGTCCAAGGGTTGGCAATGTGAGGTAATATTGGGTGGAAGAAAAATAAGTTTCACATTATCCAGTGCAATTTTGGAGTGAGATGTAGCATTATCCAGAAATAATACCACTTTTCTATTTTGCTTTTTCATCTTTGTGTCAAATTTGTGGAGCCATGTAGTCATAATGTCTGCTGTCATCCATGCTTTTTTGTGTCGATGCGTGACCCCTTAAAACATCGAGCATTTTTGCTTTTGCCTATGATAAGTGGTTCCTCCTTTTCACCTTCCACATTTGTACAGAACAAAATTGTAATTTGTTATTTTGCAGTTTTTCTTCCACAACACTTGTCATACTTCAATGCATATGTTTTTGTTGGTAACGCACGATAGTAGAGACCCGTCTCGTCTGCATTAAAAACATATTTTGGGGCATAATCCTTTAAAATAGACAACAGTTTTTCTTTCCAAGATTTCACGTTTTCAACATTAACACCGGCGGATTCGTCACATATTGGTTTGAAGGTAATATCGTGCCGACGACGAAATCTTTCTAACCACCCATTTGATGCCTTCAAGTCACCTACTCCTAGGCATTGCGCAACTTCCAGGGCTTTTGCTTGAATTATGGGCCCAGATATTGCCAAGTGCTGGTTTCGAGCCTTATAAAACCAATTAAATACGGCTTGGTCCACAGCAAGTCCCTCGGTGTTAGGAAAGTTTCTTTTTTGTTCAGCGTTGCCACCTTCTTGAAACAAATTTCTAACCTCTTCTTTGTTTTGTAGCAATATGGTCACTAGAGTCTTACCTACTTTAAATTTTTCAGCCAGTTTCCTGGTACTCAAACCACTTTTTTTACTTTCGTCAATTATATTATTTTTTTCTTCGATAGAGAGACGTTTCCTTTTTCCCGCCATACTCAAGTAATTACGATAGTCCCAAAACAACACACAAAAGCCACGATAAAAAAAACCGAAGTCAAACTTTCATTTAAAGAAGTGAATTTTACTCTGCCTCCGCTTCTATAAAACACCAGTATATCGGAATGTATTTTCTAAAGAAGCACAATTAACATTATATTACATGCTCAAAATATCCACCATACAGCCCGATAATGATAAATAATGATAGCAAGGACTGTGGTGTAGTATGGCAAACAAAATATTCACAGTACACTCTGTACCACACAAATTATTAATTAACTCGGGAAGGCCTTTTCGAAGACACGTGGGTCATCATCATCAAGCCAAGTACCGATTGGTACTCGGCTTAATGATTCTTCATAAGATGTTTTGTATCTGCTTTGAAATTTAAATTTTCGTCAATAATTGTTCCTAGATATTTCGTTTCTTCCAATGTTTTCTCTTCATGCACAGATGGAAAGGATTTCTTAAACATACTTTGCTACATATACATTTCTTTGATTTGATTAACCGAGTTTTTAAAATAAAGCAGTTTCCTTGTGCTTTTCTTAGAAATTGAAAACATATGAATAGTGTGGGCAAACAGGGGTAACA
Source organism: Dynastes maya (assembly GCA_029619315.2). Taxonomy (NCBI): domain Eukaryota; kingdom Metazoa; phylum Arthropoda; class Insecta; order Coleoptera; family Scarabaeidae; genus Dynastes; species Dynastes maya. The sequence continues at coordinate 2,010,681 of JAROYE020000013.1, forward strand.
GTCAGTGTTGTAGATATGTGGTGCGGAGTCGGCGATTATTTATTTCACGCGTTCACAGCGTCAGTACTAAATCGATGCTGTATGCGAGTAGTTCTGTGTATATGTAGACTGTCATAACTTATTTCGTAATTGTACGCTTACGTTTGCTTTAAAAATGTCGCAGTTAGGTACGTCACAAAAACTTTATAGTGGACATGCCGGACTTAATTTTTGATGGCGCTAAAATTCAATATCTAGTTTGTAAAATCCTTTTGATGTGTTGGTCCAGAAGCCATTGTCAACGTCACATCGAAAGCAAACAGCATTCTTCTGCAAAAAGTGACATACGAGACCAAGAAAAATTTACATTTGATTTATGTGTTACTCTTATTTTATGTAATCTATTGTTTCGTTTACTAGACAAAGAAGCATTTGTCTCCTTCTGGAATAAATATGCGGACCGTAAATTACCTAGTCGGACGTCGATACGAAATGTAGTGCCATTTGCTGGTGAACATATAGAAAAAAGAATGAAAACGGAATTGAAAGATAAAAAACTGTGGTTGTGTGTGGACGAAACAACAGATCGTCAAAAACATTCTGTGGTTAATGTAATGGTACGTACAATGGAACCACATCGACCGTCATCCTCTTTCTTACTTGCTTCCAAAAGAGTTATAAATTGTACTGCCAATGAGATTTTAAAGGTGGCGTCGAACTCATTGAACAAATTTGAAGTTTCGACTAAGCAACTTTTAACGTTTATAGTGCCGCAAACATGCGTTCTTTGGGCCGATCTCTTAAAGTACACAGTGGTAACTTCTTACATGTAACGTGTAAAATCCATACTTTAAATCTTGCGGCACAAACGATTCCTACATGTTTTCCACTAGTAAATGCATTGATTGCTAGTACAAAGGCAGTGTTCCTAAAGTCCTCGAAACGTACCTGACTATTTTACAAACTGTGTCCTGATTTACCTGAACCACCACAGCCCATTGTTACACGTTGGGGAACATGGTTGCAGGTTGCGTTTTACTACAACAAATATTTATATGATCAAGTAAAGAAGGTAGTTTTAAAATTCGATCCGACAGAAGCTGCAGCAATCAAGAGAAGCCAGGAAATATTTCAAGATAGTCAGGTTAAAAGAGATTTACAAACTATTTACAGCAATTACTTCGGACTAGCGGAGGTAATAGAAAAATTACAAAATGTTTCGATGTCGCTAGTGGATTCTGTTCAAATTGTGAATGATGTTCACGCACAGTTTTGCGCTGTAGAAGACGAAACAAATTGATGTGTAATACGAAAATTTGATAGTGTTTTAGAGAAAGACTCCGATTTTCTTATATTAAGACAAATTTGTGAAGGTGCGTGTGAAGATGCATTAAGTTGTTTCAAAGATTATTTTAAATATGCAAATATAGCATCGCTAGATGTCGAACGGTCGTTTTCGGCATTAAAAAACATTTATTCCGCACGTCGTACTCACTTGACTGAAACAGCTGTGGAAACATATCTAATGATTCAAATATTTAACAGATGTTACCCAGTTTGTGATTTCACGGAAGACATTTAAAACGGTAAGTGTTTCAGCACATTTTATAATTTATTTCTTACCCTCTATTTTATGTGTAAACTTTTATGCGCTCGCCACGCCTCTGGCTGTTACCGCATATTTGCCCAGGTTACATATGAATATCTTTTTTATCAGTTGGAAGTTTTGCTCACCAATGTAAAAATACATTTGTAAATCAATTTTCTAATAATTTGGAGAGATCCAAGCGATGCCGCTTTAACTATTACATTTGGAGAGTGAAAGGAGGATTCTTGAATGCACAGATTATTTACTTTAATCTTTCCATTAAAACGATGTTTGAGAATTCTTAACATTACACATAAATTCCTTCAATGTTATGTCACAGGTATTATACGAGATGAATACATATATATTCTGTGAATAAATATGTCGAAAATTGCTCCAGTGTTTTTTCACCGTCTTAAAACATTTTTTGTAAAATAAGAAATCATTTCTGGACATGCTCTAGAATAAACCATTCACCCACAACATTTAACATTTTTTCAATTTTCCGATTGGAAATTTTTCCTTATTACACTTAGAAATTGATTTCTATACAAGGAAACGTCATGAGATGATGCTCGTCATCAGACCGTTTAATTGCTCAATTCCTATTCTTATTTATTTTATTACTTCTTTGTATTTCCGACCTTGGCAGAAGCGAGGAAACATGGCGAATTAATTCGTTTATCTGACGTCTTTCGGGTCTTAGAACGCGACCGATAGCATGTGTAGCAATACGGCTGGGTACGTGATGGGCGTTTAAAAACAAAGGACTCTGTGTCAAGGTAGACGATGCAAATGCTGTTGAATAGCAATTAGATATCGAGAAATGTAGTTTAGACCGGGTTTTTTCCCGTGGCAGTTTTTGGAACAGATATGTGCAGATATCAAATGTTAACTTTGTATACTGCTAATATGATGTAGCCAAAAGTTGTTATGGATTGTAGTACTTGCAGCAGAGTAATGTGGTGAAAAACTTTTACAAAATTTGTTTATAGCAAACAATTTAGTAATGACTTGGTTATGAATCTATGTGAACAAACAATGCAGAGAAGTGTCTCTTGAATTTAAAGCTAAAAATTTGATATCCATATCGCTCCACTTTTAATCGGGGGATCAAGGCTATGTTGTGCGAGGCCCTTGTTTTGTCTTTATTTAATTATGGCTTGCCTGTGTACGGCGCTTGCCTTGATATGTGACAAAATGCCTGCATCCGGTACATATATGGCATTCGTAAGTACGATACAGTCTCGCACAAACTCGTTGATCTCCGTTGGTTGAATATGGGGCGCAGAATCTATCATTCCCTTGCTTTATATCATAAGATTATTATAACACAAATGCCCGCCTACCTTTTAAGTAAAATTCAGTTTCGGACAGACATTCATATCATAACATCAATATACGTTTACCACTGTCTGATGTATTCAATGCTGTCAAAAGTGTTATTCAAAGCGACTATAATGAGTAATGAGTATTATACAAGTGCAGCAACAGGAAACTTCTACAAAGAACTTGTAACTAAACCTCCAATAACACCATGGTTTCAGAAATGTTATATTCATAAACGTATGGTTCAAGACGTGTGCCGATTAAGGTCCAATCATGGTATATGCAATAGTTACCTCAAGAAGATTAAGTTGAAAAACAGTGAAACATGCGAATGTGGAGAAGAGGAAAGTCTAGAGCACATTATTATGAATTGTCCTAAATATTACATAAGTCGTCAACTGCTTTTTGCAAACATTACCCGATTGTTGCAAAATCCATTCGACTACAGGACTTTGTTAGGATCATCCAACATCAACATTTTTCAATTTATGTATTATTTTCTCCGCGAGAACAAAATAAGAGTGTAGTTTTTTGTTTTGCATAGTGTAACTGCGTAATCCTTCTGTTTCTTCCTTTGTGGGTTTTCCCTTGTACCGTGGTTCTGTCATGTGTGTCAATTTATTAAATAATGCCCTGATGAACCCCTCGGCGAGAAGTGTGTAACCCAAGTTAGTCCTTTGTTTGAATCTTGAGCGAATGCGAGATGATGGCCATGGCAAGCGCTACAGCCATAAATTGACTAATCAATCAATCAATCAATATACGCAACAAAAACCTCGTAACACCGCCACCACACCACACCTCCTTATTTGAACGTTCTTTCAGTTATAGCATTTATTCGTTATACCTTACCGAATTCATTGAAAACCTTGTCCTTGGCAACGTTTAGACGTGCACTCCGTAATTATATTTCTGCTAATGAATGATTTTGTTGAAATTGTAGTACACTTCTATAGGTTGCATTATATGAAATAACAGTTCTATACGTAAGGTCTCATATTTGTCTCATATTTGTTGCCCTTGTATGTCGCGGAATACTTATTGTTAGTATTTAAGTTAATATATGCACACTTTTCTTTTATTTTTTACTTGAAATATTATGGTGCCGATGGAAAAGCGGGTAACGGTGTCCTCAACACCGCTTTCCTGATATCAGCTCCATAGGATTTTTTTCCGTAGCTTATTATTAGTTAGAGTTCTAAACATGTAGTTTGTTGTGGCTACTGAAAAAATAAATAATATTATTATTATTATTAATTGTAGTTTTCAGGTTTTCATTTATCGCCTTTCTTAAATATTGGTACTGTGACACTCGTTTTCATTTCTATGGGGATCTTTTGGGTTTTCAGAATAATTCCTACGAATCTGAGTAGTGGCCCCTGCAGAGCCTCTCCACCGTACTTCAGCATCTCATTGGTTATACCATCCATTCCTGACGCTTTGTTGTTCCTTAGTTTTAATATTGTTGTTTTATTTAAAACGTATTAATTCGAAAACAAGCGAATATTTGGACCATTTACAAACACTCTAATTAAAATTTGTTAATTACACTATAACTTGAGAACCAATGAAAATCGGATTACAACATATGTGTTTTTACATTATTTTGACGTGCACAATACACTTCTGGAGTTTGGTCCGTTCCTCCCGACTCACCCTGTATAAAACTGTATAAGACGTGACGCTGTGTATAATTAATAGAGTTTGTTAAAAAGGTGGTACTGGCAGTGGCGCACCGCATAAAAGTAGGTACGTAATATACAATATTAGTGAAAAATAATATTGTTACCTTTTCCTGTCGTCTTGATGTCTACTGTGACAATTGGCAACCGCCCTGGTAAGCTGCGTAGAATTGCAACATCAGCAACGCTTCCATTGTCGATTCATTCGGCCGTCGACGGTGTTGTGAATACGTTGTCGTATACTTCGAGAATGATCGTTCGACATCCAGTGAAGTAACATTTGCAAATGTCAGATATTCCTTTTCCTCATCTGGGCACTCTTGATTTTCAGTTATAGACCGAACCTTTTGTAAATCGGGATTTTTCGTTAAAATTGCACAAAATTTTTGAGCAACATCGACTCCTATAGTGTTCGTCAAGTTTTCTAGAGCGGCTTGCAAATTGTTTATGCAATTTAATGAGTCTCGTGCAGATAAGTGACTGTTTTTTAATTGCTCAATTGCTTGTGCAACTTCAGAATAGTTCATGGAAATTTCATCTATTTGTTGTTGAACGTCCGAATTGAAGAAAAGTTGCTGACTATCTCGAACTGCTGCAGAATCATTTGAACCAAGTTTCAAGATGACATTTTTCACTTGTGAAAAATATTTTTGATAGTCAAATACTGTCTGGAGCCATGTTCCCCATCGCGTTATTACAGGCTGAGGTGGTGGTGGTAATTTCGGACAAAATTGTTTCAATACACGGATGTGTTTGGGAGATTTGATGAACACTTTTTTGGTAGATGCTATTAACTTATCCACCATCGGATACTTCTTTCGAATGGTTTCTGCCACGAGGTGACATGCGTGTATGAGGCATGTTATGTGAAGAAAAGTCGGAAAGCATATTTTCAACATCCTACCAACTCTCAGCATTGTTACGGTTCCGTCAGTAACGAACATTGCGACTTGGGTTCCTGTGATACAATTCTCTCAACGAATCTTTTATTATCTTCACAACGGTTTCTGCATTAGTTTTCTGAATTCTTCTACTGGATAACAACAATGAAGCTGGTGGATCATCACGTTTTAAAGGACCCGCTACAACATGAATGACGCTGTGTTTCTGAGTATCAGTTGTTTCATTCACACATAGGCAGATTTTCTCATTTCTCAACTCGTCTTTTATACATTCCTTTACTGTACCTTACACATGTGGCAAATTGTATCGTATTTGCATAGATGTTGGCAGCTTCCATGAGGGAACGTACTTAGCCCAAAAAAGGCGAATGTGTTCATTAGATACTAGATGTTGTGGGATGTTGCACACACTTAACATAAAAATAAAATCATATAAAAATTGCCAGTATGGAATAATGTTTTTTAAATTCAATACATGACGTTTACTTTTACAATGTTTTCTACATTCAAACCTATCGCGACTTAGCAATCCGCTATTGCATATTGTGCAATAAATATGCGACTTCTATATTCTAATCCAGGGATATGCCTGAGATATTTATTCGAAGGGAACGTCACACCCTTTGGGCGTCCCATATCCGAGTACTTATTTGGCGCGTAGCGTTTAACGTACTGTCGCTTTGAACTCTATCGCGGTTCTGTCGAGATCGACTACGGGTTGAAAATTACCCCTACCCACGCCGCTGCCGCTACGCTACTGCCATCCGGTACCACCTTTTTAACAAACTCTAGTTATTAATCATCGGGGAGAAATCCTGTTTTGAGTATAGTTGACCGTATATGCAATAAATGAAATATTTTAGCAAACCACATTGATGCAATTTATTTACTTAAGAAAAACTCGTTTTATTATTGTAATCAATGGTGGTCGCCGGCGACCTCCGCCGTTAGTGAGAAATCACCTTTACCGGTCGCCGGGGATCGAGAACGCACAGTAGAAAATATATCTCTTCTGACTTCCGCAGTAAACGTGTTAAGTAGTGTTCCTAATGGCAATAAATTATTTTGCTTCCTTTGTTTCAATTAAAAATACTATTAATAGATGATCTCAAATTCACTTACGTTATATTAATTTCACTGTGCAGATTATTAAAAGAGGTCTTAGTTCTTAGTAATTGACTTTATAATTATCACGAAATTGCGTGAAAATTATCGTAAAATTGCTTTTAACGTTGCAAAACGTGGTAGTATTTGGTAACTTCCATAACAGCTATTCTTCACGTAATAATTGCCGCAATGCACTATCATTTTAACGTTATTATGTTACCAAAGATTTTACTACGACTTACGACTAATATAATAAGAAAACACATCAGAGTTTGCCAAGTTATTTCCTGTATTCGGTGACATTATTCTCGTATTAGCTAATACCTACCAAATCTTTTTTACGCAATCGTGTATAAATCAAAAGACAACATCGTATCTCGCATTACAAAACGCAATTTTCCGCTTATCGCCATATTACAAAACCAACTCTTCGGTATGCTCTCACTTACACGCACAGCGAAGTGTTTATATACAAGGATCGGCTGAAAAGTAGTACCTAAAATGGTTACGTTTTTGGAACTTATAATTTTATCTTTTTATTTTCCAATGCAATCCATTAACATCTGGAAACGTTTGAACCAACTTTTCGTTAGGCTTTTGCTGTTATTTGTCCAAAAGACGCGCGCATTATTCGCTTGTGACGATACGAAGTAATTAATTAGAAGAATGATTTTTGCTTCCCCCAAAAAAATGGAACAATTACTAGCAGATATAGCAACCATTCCTCTCTTTATATAACAAAAACAACTGCACAACAAATATCTTGATTGCAAACCCAAGCTTCATCCACTCGGCATATAAAATCCACTTCCTAGTATACTGTAACGATATTACCGTAATCTGGTACTCTAAATCTGTGGCACTGGAACGCTGAAACAGTTCAGTAAAAACCCTTACCACAACACTTAACTCGTACTGGATGCACGTTTCGATAGCCAAGCTGTCATCATCAGCAGCAAGACTGACCAGTTAAGTGTTGTGGTAAGGGTTTTTAGTGAACTGTTTCAGCGATATTACCGTGCTCGAATCTTTGTTTTGGGAAATTGATTAATTGAGTTCACCATTGTAGTTTTATTTTGTTGCATACAGTTGCAAGTTTGCGAGTATCTCTGTATTACTACACAGTATTGTAGGAATACTTTTACTATTAAAACAGAACAGTCAACACCAAACAACAGTCAACAACTAACAATATCGGGTATATCAAAATCTATTAAAAATAATGGGAAATGAAAAATTTTTCGCAAAAAATAAACAATGAAAATTTATAAAATGTGTTCTAAACTCTAAAATTTCACCCAGATAAGCTTAAAATAGCATTCATCAATAAAACGTAAGTGATATTTGAAAAATTATTACCTACGAAGAAATTTTAAGAAAATAGACAAATTTCGAGCAGATTTCGAGATATCCCCAGGACTGGAGTTCGGAAAGGATCTCTATTAGTAATAGTAATAATAATAATAAAGTGTAAAGCTGATACTTGCAGTAATGTAAACATTTATCAATATTAGACGTTTAAATAATATAGAGTAAAGGATCAAGAATACTGCCGTGAGGAACTCCAAATACAGTAGGACGCGGTGATCACAATAAGCCTTTATATGAAACCAATCGTGTTCTGAATAAATATGAAGAGAAAAATAACATTGAATTATCACTAAAGCCAACATGTTTCAAAATAGCAAATAGTAAAGAATGATGCTAGTACCAAAAGCTTTACAGTAATGTATAAAAAGATAATAATAATATATTTATTGGCCCAACAGGTAGCACCCAATTACAGGACATTACATTTAACATACACAAAACTTACAGATTATGAACAAAAATAAAAAAAGAAATACCAGTTATAGGGAGAGAAAAGATATGAATTAGGACAACGGGTTAGAAGATGGAAAGAGAAATCCTGGGGATAGCAGCCAAACAAAATAAAAACTCTCTTTTATGAGATTCTAAGCTTTCGCATACTTTATTTACGCTTCTTCAGAGAATATCAACTGAAATAGCAATCCACTTAGATAACGTACACAGTCAAATGCATCTGTTACTTACCTAGGAGGTAATAATATCCAACAAACAAGAAAACATCAAAATAACATCGTCAATTACTAGACATAACATCATTTATATAAAATCACACTAAATTTGCAAAGTTTTTGAATAGATTATTAAAATTCGAAGTAAAAAGGTTGCACTGCAACCCTCGATGTGAAAACGAGGTTAAGAAGCAATTTGGTGGTGAAAATATTTGACAGACTTGGCTACCAACAAGTAAATCAACAAAATTACCAACCAAAACTGACTAGCTCGTCGTCTATTATTAACGGGATAAGTTGATATAAATTAGCTTCCCACAAAGATATCGTCATAGATCTTACTAGCATTTTGGTAATGTTCACCAAAACTGGAGCTTGCGAAAGTACATTTGTGCGCGCAGTTGGGATGAAGAATATTGCAAGATGCCTGGACGCTAAGCGAGGGGCATTGGATGAAACACGAGATAATAGAAATTCGCAGTCGTCTCTATTATGAAGAATGTTCAACAAAAATCTTGCGTGTTGATTATCACATCGCTGGACAAAGGTTCCATTCCATCTCGTTGCAATAAATTACCTTCACATGCACCCCTCGGTGGGTAAACTCTATCATTCTCGAATGGCAATAGTTTCAAAAATTTTCAGTGCAGACGATCAAGACTGAAGTTATGACCAACGTAGATGGGATATATATGAGGCTAGTCTATTCTAGTTTGTTAAGGTCGAAGGCGTGGTGTAGTGTTTTAAAGAAATCTGAATCCGTAGTGTTGTCAATCTGTATAAGATCCCAAGAGTTTTACTCGCTGTTAAACAAAGTTCTTCGATGTGGCCAACAAAGCTCATACGAACGTCGAACATCACACCAAGATCTCGCACCGAAGAGACTCTTGATAATTGACAATTGCCAACATAATAGTATGTCAGAATTGATGACGTTCTCCTCACCATTCCATAATTGTGAGCAAATAACTTTGCGAGTGAGCTCAATTCTATTAATTGCACAATATATCTTCACATCATCCACGTATGCCAAAACCGGACAAGTAAGACTCTCAAGGAAGTCGTTTATATACAAGCGACCCAATTTTAAGGCCTGTCCAATTCGTATGAACGATATTTATTGTAAAAAACATAATTAATCCTTCCAAATAAGATATAAACGTTTTTGGTTAATAATTTAGAATTCTAAAAAACATTTAATATAATAATTTTAAAATATTATCGGTAGAGTTTAAATTAGGCGATTGTTTAGAAATCAAAATTTTATAAAAGCAATATAATTATTTTTTATGTTCCTTTGGCAGTCAAATTTTGTTTCATTCGACTTTAATTTGAATAGTAATTACAATGTTTTTTAAGATCTCACTTATTTAATTTTGTACAGGGTGCGTTTTATATTCCAGGCCGATGTTTTTTTTTAATAACTAATAAATAATAGATTTTTTATCATTTATATTTTATTTATTGATTATATGGTCTTTAACATTATTTATGAAAAATTATCTCGCCGCTTCTGGCATGTGTTTCATAATTTTCTCGCAGACTTCAGGTATTATTTCGGGAATTTTGTTTCAAATGTTGTCCTTAAGCATCAGGATTGTGGTTGTGTTGTTTGTGTACACTTTTCCCTTCAAGTATCCCCATAGGAAATAATCTGGGGCGGTCAAACCAGGAGATTATTGAGGCCAGTTTATATCACCACTTTTCTGACATTATTCAGCCGGGAAAGGTTTCTCGCAAAAATTACTTCGTAGCACGAGCTGTGTATGATGTGGCAACGTCCTGTTGGAACCACATCTACTGTAGTCCCAGTTGATTCAATTTGGGCACAACAAAGTTTTCTAACATGTCACGATAACGATTACCACTTACTGTTATAGCATTACCTCTAACATCTTCAAAGAAATATGGCCCAATGTTGCTGCCGACCTAAATGGCGCACCATACATTCACTCTGCGAGGGTGTAATGGTTGTTGGTGTATCAAATGAGGATTTTCAGTGCCCCAATAGTGGATATTTTGCTTATTAACAAAGCCAGCCAAATTAAATTTGTCTCGTCACTTATGATGTTTTTTTGCCAGAAATTGGGGTTGTCTGTACCGAGCTGTAAAACCTGAGTGCTCTAATTTTGCTGTCGTTCGTGGTAATTTTCCTGTAGGCCTTTCGTCATTTGAATTTTATACGGGAATCAACGCAAATCTGTTTTGAGAATTTTTAGCAAACAGAGAGGTGCCCGGGCGTTCACGAACACTCTGCCTCACTGCGTCAGCATTTTCTGGCGTACATTGGCTACATTTTCGCCTAGACTTAGCTTTATTTTCCAATGTATAAAAATTTTCAAAATTACTCATTTCACGCTGAATGGTTGACTTGCTTGGCACATGATTAACACCAAAAATCTCACGCAATTTTCTTTGCGCATTCACAATTGAACATTTATCTAAATAAAATGATTTGATAATTTCAACACGTTGTTGCGGCATTAGATATCCCACAATAAATTGTTATCGACCACTCTCTGCAGCTATCAAATGACAGCTAAACTAAAATTGCGGAGAAATAAAATCGGCCTGGAACATGAAACGCACACTGTATTCCAATTTTCTCTGAGAAAGTGTCAAAGGACTCATTGCAATATATACGCTAACATCGTACTATCAAGTGCTGATAAGTCTTTGAAAAAGACGTAGTTAATTAGTGTTACAATTACAACGCCACCCAACTTATCAAAGGCTTCTTAATTGAACAGCCGTGAAAACAGAAAATCATGACGATCCTAGACATGTCAATTGACTTCCCGGTATGTAAAAGCAATCTGAAACCGCGCCATATATCCACCATTCCAAGTACTTTTCAATTTATCCTCGTGTACGATACAGAGTCGGAATAGATGGTAACATTTTACTCCCAGACGCAACAGTTGACAAAGCGTCCGTAAAACGTTAAATAATATCACATATATGACGTTTAACGAACGAAACAATTGCGTAACTCGTGATATACCGTTTACTTGTCTTTTTTTGTCTTCTTTTCATCCGTAACATCTTGCGTCTTTTATCGTACGCAAAAGACACTCGTACATAAACAACTAAATAGCCTAGATAGAAGACTGGGTCAAAGAACTGAACATACCTAAAAATCTGGGACAATTTAAATTGTTGCCGCCATTATATAATTTCCTAATGTAAATCTTTGCGCTCGAGTTTGGTGTACAATAGGTATTACTTTCTAAATACCTTGTCATAAAGCTATTATAGTCTTGTATGTAAAATAAAGAAACTGTGCGAAATAAATATAGCAAAATTTACATTGAAATAACGTGCGACAAGGATATTTTCGACTTCCTAAAATTTTATTCCGTATGTAGTGTTTGTTTCGGTAGAAAGCAACAGCGTAACTAACAGTTTCCTTAGAGATGTGCAAGTCAAGTGACAAGTAGCTACTGGTTAAGTATATTTACAAGTGACAAGAAAACGATTTGAGTCTATTCACCATTTGTTATCTTCCAGTTTACTACTTGGAAGTTTCGATGTTTTTATGCAGGTAATAGTTTGTGAAAAAGAGATGCAGAACCTACACAGTAACCTGTTGAACATGGATAAAAGGTGTTTGCATTTTTGTTGGTGTTCGCTTGCAGATGTCATGTTGTGATCGCACGTGGTCAGTAGAATTAATACACTAAATTATTACATTATTATTAGCATTTCGGTAATTTTGATTTGGTTGGATCTAGTTTGGTACTGAATTGGTTAATTTACAATTAAGAATTGCAAAAAAAGAATTAGAGCTTGGAGAAGAGAAGTTAATTTTGGAACAAACAGTGAGCTACCTAGTCGTAAGCGACGTAAGCCCACCTAAATGAAATAATGCACAGTTATATTCGACATACATGTATTTATTTTACTAATACATACTAATACAAATAAACTAATAACTAATATATACTACATAACTAAATCCATACCTACCAATCGTAGGTGTAAACAAAATTTTTATACAGCCACAATGGCATGTCATATTCGATTTAATAAAAGTGAATAAAAATAACAAAAAAGTAACGCACTATTTTAAACAAAAACATGTGCAGATAAAAAATGCATGTTCACTGAGAAGATTGACACTCACACTCATCGATATTTTTTTTGATGTTTGCAGTATAGTTTGATATAGCCATTCGAATACAATTATCCAAATGTTCATCTGTAAGTCGATTGCGGTATTTGTTCTTAATTAACTTCATATTGGAGAAAGAATTCACACAAATAGGTTGAATTAAATAACGCTTTCACTTTCAAGGCAACACGACATAGAACTGAATATTTGTCTTTGTTCACCGAAGGCCAGATACATTTTGTATTTGAGACTAACGATTTTAAACCTAAATCATTTTGAAACAATCACTTCCATTTCTGTTCCAGCGATGTCTTCGCCAAAGTTCTGCATAACACAAGTTGTAAACAGTTGGATATCAATTTCTATGAAGGATGAAACAACAAATTGCGCCACTAAATCAATTTCGTTGAAATCCTTGAAACGATTTTTGAAGTTATCCTTCAAGTTAGAAACTATTTCTACATGATATTTACTGCCATAGGGTTCCAATAGATTTTCAGATATCTTTTCTGAAAGAATAGGAAAATGCTTGGTATCGCGGTTGATTAGGTTTTGTTCCCAAAACTTAAGCTTTTTAATAAATGCTTCTTTGTCTCTTCCCTGAAGCTGCAAATTAAGTTCATTTAATTTTTCTGTAATGTCCACAAGAAAACCACAATTTCTAAGCCAGATTGAATTTTACAGTTCCGAAATCGGTTCATCGCGTTGTTAAAAAAATTGAACCATGGCAGATAGGACATCATTAGAACGTTTCAGCACTCGTCCTCTACTTAACCATCGGACTTCGGAGTGAAGAAATAGCTCCCCGTATTGACAGTGAATTTCATCGGCTAAGGTTTTGAATAATCTTCTTTGTATCGCTGGAGCTCTAATTTTGTTTACAATTTTTACTACCAATTTCATAACGTTGTTTAGTTTTAGAAAATTTCCACATAATGCTTACTGATGGATAATGCAGTGGTAACAGAGAAATTGGGGAAAGCTTTCATCTTTACGACATAACGCCACCAGACCCTTACCACAACTTACTATAGCTGGAGCGCCATCGGTTGTCAAGCCTACCATTTTCGATATTGGAATTTTTTCAGAAGAAATAATATTTTTGAAATGAGAAAATAACTCCAGCCCAGTAGTATGTCGTTTCAGTGGAATGAACTTCAAAAAATCTTCTTTAATCGTAAAATCACTAAAAACCATCCTGACGAATACGGCCATCTGGGAGGTGTCAACCACATCTGTTGATTCATCCAGTTGCAGTCAAAAATAAACACAGTTATCCAAGTCACTTCTTAACTGTAAAAAAATATCATTGCTCATTACTTCTACTCGTCTCATCACTGTATTAGCAGAAAGTTGCATGGATTTTATAGCAGACACTATCTCGTCTATATTTCTAAAGTTGGCAAATAACGAATCTGCAGCTTCTAAAAATTTAACTATAAAAGTAGTCATTTGCATGGTATTTTTAAAGCAAAGGAAGTATTCCAAGAGATATTGTGATTTACTTAACTTCTCTCAATGGCAACAGGGGTGATACGTTACCCCAGCCGGCCTATGTTACAAAACTAAGCCAAATTCATGTTACCAGCGGAAGGTTAAGATCTTGCAGTTTAGGAAGAATAAAAGAAATCCACTAAATGAATGTTATAGAATAGCTATGACCATTGAATTAAACTGTTAGTATTAACAAGGCTTTAGTTGGGATGTTATTACTACATACAAATTGGGCAAATAATCAATGTGTGAAGGGATAAATGTTTTGGTAAATTCAAGAAAACTATACATAATCCAAAATTATTTTTATTTAATTTCGTTGCTTACAACTGCAAACCGAGAAAGCAATCGAAGATAGCATTTCATCTTGCCTTTCCTTTTCTTTTCCTTTGAAATTAAATGATGCGTTTTAATTCTTCGATTAAAGAAGATTAGCATACACATATTTTTTGAAAACAGAACAAAATTAAACATTTGTATATTACATAACCGAATGAGACTAAGGCCTGATGCGAAAGTAGCTGGACATTTGAAAAATTGGCGTAGCAGGCTGTAGCATTTTTTTTGGCAAATGAGTCAAACGTCACTGTCTTGTACGAATGTTTCTGTTAAACAGAAAATCGTTTATTTGTTAATTGTAAGAATGAAAACTGCTGCTATTGAAAATTTGCGAGAACGTATTTATTCTGCCCTTGGAAAATGGACCCCGGCGGAAGCGGTGAGACACTTCACAAAAGAAAATTTTAGCCGGAACACCATATATAGCATCATAAAACATTTTTACGATGGCAAACCTACTAGTAACTTGAAAAAAAAAAAGGCAGAGCGAAAAAGCTAAGTAAGGGTAAAGTTACAAAAATGATGGAATTGATGGAAAACAAGATCGGAATATCGCAACGACAAATGGCGGCTGACGAAGTGAGATTTGCAGGTAAGGCAAAATTTGAGCCAAAAATTTTAGTTAGGATTGCTATTTCAAAAGCTGGTGTTTCAAGTCTTCTCATAAGAAGTGTGCGTGATTCAGCAATAAATGCTGAAGTGTATAGGACAAAATGTATACCAAAATTGAAGCGATTTATCGAAAGATTTCACCAAGGAGATGATATTCTCTTTTGGCCAGACTTAGCGAGTTCGCATTATGCGAAAAGTGTTATCACATGGCTAATAGAAAATAATATAGCTTTCGTCCCTAAAGAAATGAATCCTCCAAATATTCCAAAGGCACGTCCTATCGAAGATTTTTAGGCAGAACTTAGTCGACTCGTTTATGAGAAGGGTTGGACCGCAGAAAACGAGAATCAGCACGTAGAATTAGCAATAAGCTCAAGTAAATTAGTCCAGATTACATCCAAGCCATGATTCAAAAGGTTCCATCTAAACTGATAAAAATTGAAGAAAGTGGACCTTTTGCCATTTCAACCTAATGATAATTGTAAACAACAGTTCTAGTTTTAAGATTAAACCATCGCATATTTTCTAATAGTTTTTGATTAAAGTATAAAAAATTTTAAAAGATGTCCAACTTCTTATGCATCACTCCTTATAATAACTATAATAATATAACTATAATAACTTATTAGTATTATATTATTGCCCCTGACGTCTAGCATTCCAGCTTCGATAGGGACTAACTTATAATTTCTTTAGCAAGTTCTAAGTGCAGTAGTGTCAGGTTAGGAGAGGATAGTAGAGTTTATTTTTTGGTTCTGTAGACAGTAGTGCAGCAATTTTCCTCAGAAAATAACATTTTCATTAAATCGCTTTTGACTTTTGAACGTATGGTAGATTAAGGTAGTGTTTTTAAACTAGCCTTGAGATAGTAAATTAGAGCACAACAAAGCCTGGAACGCACCATTTCAGTGAAAAACTCAGTCATTTTTGTTTTTGAATATTATTTCTTAATGAAGCACATTTAAAATTTGAGATCACGTTCTGTGTAAGGTCTAATCTACTGGTAAATATATCCTTTCAGTCTTTCTTTTCCAATACCAAATAACTTCTCCATTCCATCAAGTTGGAAAATTAAGCATCTTATAGAATCTTACAGTTATTCAACAGCAATTGCAGGATACTTAGAATGCTAACTAAGACACAGAGCTACAAAAGCAATTTATAGCAACCACAGAGGTAACAAGTGAACTTTAGCAAGTTAAAATCATTAACGACAATTTTCTTTTATACCAAAAAATATTTACTAATTTTTGAGTGATCCCAAACGAAATTTTCTCCTTTATAGAATAATATTAGGGAAATATACAGGCTGCCCCAATCTTTTGAAATTGTAGAATTGTGTCTGCTGTGTAAATGGTAGAAGGTAAAATTTTTAAGTAATGTAACAAACACCATAGGCTATCTTTCAAAAATATTTCTGGATATAAAAGAGTATATAAGAGATAAGTAGCGGACGAACCAAGGACCTACTTTGTTATTTTAAATAGAATACCTGGCATTTTATTACTTTTTTTTCGCCTGGAAATAAACAAGTATAATACGGATATGTCTATTTATAGAAGATTTCTGTAAAAAAATATTATCTATTTCCGTAAAAAAATCCGGAATTCCAATAATCCACCGTATAGGAAATTTTTATTTATAACATTGCTGTGTAATGATGTACATGTTAGATATAGAAAATGCAAGAAATATTTACAGTTAAACGCGACTCCTGCAATTGGACATTGCATCCATAGTATGAGTCCACTATTATTTATCATATTGATGGATAGAATAATGAAAAACACTAGAAGAAAAACTGAAAAAGCTGCGATTGGATACAGAAACCTTACTCCCATAAATCTAGATGGTCTGATATACGCCGATGACATAATACTGATTGCTGATAGTAAAAGAAAATTACAGTCAATAATAGACATATGGACAAATGAATTAGAACAACTGAAGATGGAAGTAAATATAGAAGAAAGTAAAATAATGGTAATAAATGATGTAATATTAACAGAAGAAGAAGAAACAATAACATGCAATCAACAAAAACTGGAGGTAGTAACGGTCTACGAATATGTAGGCAGTGTCATCTCAGATGATGGAAAACTTGATCTGGAAATAGCAAAAAGAAAACAGAAGACTACAAATATGTACCATGCATTGAATAAAACAATACTCAGTAAAAAGAAAATAGACATAAACATAAAAACTAAGCTATACAATACCATCGCTCTACAATCAATATTATATGCAAGGTGCGTAGAATTTTTTGGAAGGCAAACAAAAGCAATGTCGTTCTCTTTCGGTGAAATGTGACGAAAGATTATCTCCTATTAGGACTTTACGTAAGCGCTTCACATGGGGTAGAATGGACGACTCAAACCAATCTGTAAAAGCTTGAGCGTCCATACACCCATGACGAGTTCGGTTGTAATGAACCCCAGAATGACAACATCTTTCATCGCAACAGGGCTCGCTTCGTGGGCCCATTTCCGTCCACTGCTACCACATTTTCTCAGCTGTTTTAGTAAAATTGCATACGCGCTCCGGATACTTGGTTCCACGGCGAAACAACATCTTTTGCTTACCATAGTCGTCTTGCAAGTTGGTTTCGTCGTAATTGAAAATGTTGGAAGCTGGGATGTCTTGTAGCGTCTCTCTCAAATTATTAAAATACTCCCTGATACAACTTTGTGAAACATTAGCACGAGTTCGTTTGATGTTGGTCCCAACTTTTTGACTTATTTCTCCTGCATGCCTTTCCAACAAAGATCTGACCCAATCTTTACCCGGCATATTGGATTGAAACATACTAATATTGCGACCTTGGCTATCTAGGTAGTTTTTAGCTAAGTACCGTAGGTCGGTGACTGTTAACGGAAAATCCCATTCTCCGCAACAATTTGCAGCTTTAACGAATGCAATTTCTTCGTAAAGAGTAAAAACTGTTTGTCCGCCGCTTTTATTTATATGCGTACCTCTAAACTTATTGCGGAGCGTGCCAAATGGAATTTTATAGATAGAAGATGCACGGCGAATAGACCACCTTCGGTTATTTTGTTGAGAACCTCTTCAACGGTGTCTTGGCGTGATTATATCACTGAACAAAAATATTATTAGTTGATTTGAAAAAAAAATTGTTTCAAAAATGACTTTTATATAATGAGTAAACTTAGCATATTTAATTAATGAAACAACAAAAATGTGTCAAATAAATCATACACGTGAGGCAAGATTTAAGTGATCAATGTGACCCTATATGTATGATCAATCTGACCCCACCAAACAAAGTGTAAGACAATATGAAAAAAACGTTATCGATTTCATATCAGCTTTAAAATGATGACAACAAAGCGTAATAAAATACTTATATTCACTTAAAATATCAACATTTTAATTTGTTTCTGATCTACCAGGTAAAGTTCTGAAGGATGATTTTTGCAAGAAATCACTACATAAGTATACAATAAATGTCAATATTTTCCTAAAATAAAAAGCCAATGAACTTTACACTCAGATACTATATTTGGCCATCTTTCTGCCTTTAATAGCGGTTGGTAACATCGCGATCGGAGCTGTGGTTATGGCGCCACATTCAAATTTATGAAACGATAATCTAGTGAACAATCTCACCCGCGATTATCAATTTCACCCCAAGTGACGGTACTTTAGGTGAAGATAATTTATTAATATTATTGATGTAAATAAGAAACAATACAGGTCCCAGTACAGAACCCTGAGGGCACCCATACTATTATCTAGGGTGCTCGAAACAGCATTGACAATCCGATTACAATTGTTACTAGTTATTGAGACATACTGCTGACGCCCCGACAGGAAGCCGGAGAATTGAAAATGCTTCAGAAAAAGGATCACCGTGTCACAGATTGTCGGATCGCACTCTCCACCTGGCGCTAATGACAGTGATCTTGCCTGTTGTCTTTTTATTACTGCAGTATATTGCTTAATAGGCCCCTTGTGTCCTACTTTCCACTAATAGTAAGAAACTGAGGTTTAGGTATAATAAAAGGCTAATTACTTAAAAAGTCAAAGAGTGGCCTAGTTCTCAACTCCTCTAAACATGGTCATATTGTATGTAAAAATGCTTTGAAAGAACTTTCTAAATACAAGGTAATAAATTGGCATTGAATAGATAATTCTAACGATGTTCAAACCCCATAATATTATCAAAATAACAAGATAAAGAACAGAATTGTTCTTGATACCAAATGCTTTCACTATAGTAGGCATATCTGCGAATTTACAGAGATACAAACAGTGATGCAACCTGATGTGTCCATACGTTTTAGCGCTTTAAAATATCTCTTTTTCGTTAAACAGAACGTACGAGGTAGGCGCCATAAATTCTCGGCCTGACAGGCTTATACAAGTTCTAACTCCGTTGCGTCATAACTAACGCTGGCCACGAGCGGTACCGCGCATCGGCGTAGAATCAGTTCGGACCGAGAGGAACGGTAGTATTACTTCGTCTGCGGAGCAGTACGGACATTTTCGCTGCCGGTCATTTGCGCAATTGTTTATCTGTCCTAGAAAAATCATGATTTCGTCAGCAAAACGACCGCGGTCGGACAAACTTCGAAAATTTATTGCAGAAATTCCAGACTTAATATACGAAGGTGCTAAAATTAAATGTGTAATCTGTAAAATCCCGTTAATGTGTTGGTCCAGACAACATTGTCTACGACACGTAAATAGTGAAAAGCATGTCTCAAAAAGAAATTGCGCACGAGACAATGAAAAATGTATATTTAATTTATGCGTTACGTTTATTGCATGTAATATACCGTTTAATTTACTAAACAAGGAACCATTTATCTGCTTTTGGAATAACTATTCGGAGTGCAAATTACCAAGTCGAACATCGTTACGAAGAATTGTGCCATCTGCGCGCGAACATATTGAACAAAAAATAAAATCGGAGTTGAAAGATCAAAAATTGTGGTTATATGTCGACGAAACAACAGATCGGAAGAAACATTCTGTTCTTAATGTAATGGCACGCAAATTGGAACCTCATCAATCGGCACCTTCAATTCTATTAGTCTCCAAACGAATACAACAGTGTACTGCCGAAGTAATTTCAAAGTTAGTGTTAAATACATTGGACAAGCTTGAACTTTCAACAAATCAACTCTTGATGTTAGTGAGTGATGGTGCTGCAAACATGCTTTCTGTAGGCCGGTCTCTTAAAAAGCATTCTGCTAATTTGTTACACATTACGTGTAAAATTCATGCTGTCAATCTTGTGGCGGATAGTATCAGAAAATGTTATCCTGAGGTAGACGCTTTAATAGCGCATACCAAAGCAGTATTTGTCAAATCACCGAAACGTATTCGCGAATTTCACAGACTGTGCCCCCGTATGCCAGAGCCACCAGAACCTATTCTAACTCGTTGGGGAACATGGTTACAGGCCGCGTTTTATTATCACAAATATTTTGACAATATTAAGAACGTGGTTTTACAATTCGATACAAAGGAAGCTGCTGCTATCCAGAAAAGCCAGTCGAAATTTCAAGATAGTCAGGTTAAAATGGATTTAAAAATCATTCACGACAATTACTTCGGGCTAGCAGATGCAATAGAAAAATTACAAAATCCTACGGTGCCGTTAGAAGAATCTCTACAAATAGTGCAACATGTTCACGCACAGCTATGCGCGATTGAAGACGCAAAAAATGTTTCTGTTCTAGAAAAATTTGAAAGTGTTTTTGAGAAAAATTCTGATTTTGGCACATTAAGACACATTTGTGAAGGCGCGTCAACAGAATCGTTAAGTTATTTGATAGATTATTTTACTTAGGCAAATATTACGTCACTAGATGTAGAACGTTCGTTCTCTACATATAAACGTACTTTTTCCTCATGCCGTACTAGTTTTGCCGAAACAACAGTTGAAACATATCTAATATTACAGATATTTAACACAGTTTTGCTGCTGATGATGATAGCTTGGCTATCGAAACGTGCGTCCAGTACGAATTAAGTGCAGTTCAGTCTTGCTGCTGATGATGATAGCTTGGCTATCGAAACGTGCGTCCAGTACGAATTAAGTGTCAGTTCAGTCTTGCTGCTGATGATGATAGCTTGGCTATCGAAACGTGCGTCCAGTACGAATTAAGTGTTGTGGTAAGGGTTTTAGTGAACTGTTTCAGATATTTAACAGACATTATTCACTTTGTGATTTCACGGAGGACTTTTAAAAGGGTAAGTGTTTGAGCACGTGTTATTTAATTTTTATTTAAAAGATGAGCGAAATTATTTGCGGCAGCAAACATCTCTATTAGCAGAATAACTCTAGTGGAACGCGAGGCCTGGTCGACTCTACGCTACTGCGCGCTACCGCTCGTGGCCAGCTTTAGTCATAACTGCAGATGGGCGACTATATATATTACGGCTCCAATAATAGTAGTTTTTAGTAGCCAGTCAGACAACGTGACTAGAGCATGAAAATGTCTCAGGTAACAAAAATTGATTACCACGCGCTCGTTAGATTTTTAACAAAAGAAAGGAGAACGCCTAATCACATTAAACAACGTTTAGACGGCGTTTATGGTGATCTATCTCCTTCATACTCCACTGTAAAAAAGTGGGTAAAATGTTTCCGTTTAGGGCAAGAACCCCTTGATGACAGTGAGCGCCCCGGTCGGCCAATTGAACTGATAATGCTTTGAAACATTTCAATTATTGAAGAAATGGTATTAGCAGATCGCCGTTTGAAACTGAAAGAATTAGCAGGAATGTCTAATATTTCCGAAACAAGTGTTCGCCGAATTCTTCATAACCATTTGGGTATGAATAAGATTAGTGCAAGATGGGTGCCGCATCTTCCTTCTGCTCTCCAACGTGAGCGTCGGGTCGAATGTGCGCACTCGTTTTTAAACATGTGCGAAACCGATTTTGGAGTGTATTGTCACAGAAGATGAAACAATGGGTCTGTATTGTGATCCTCTATCCAAAAACGAATCGATAGAATGGCGGTGACCCGATGAACTACATCCCAGGAAGACATTTTGAGGGAAAAACTTTGGATTATTTTTACAATGGTATAGAGTTATTAATTGATCGTTGTAATAAGTGTATTGAAGTTAGGGGAGATTATATTAAAAAATAAAAATTGTTATATTTTACCAAGTTTATTTTTTCTATGCCTACTTCGTACCAAGTGCTTTAAGGCAAATTCGTTCAACGACTTCGCAATTTCGACACTGCTAAAACACCTTTGACGTCTTCTCAAGAAAGACCTTGAACCGCAATGAGAATGGTCCGTAACGTATGCACAATCACGATCCTATTAGGTGACGGCAATATCTTTGCGAAAATCTTCGTAAAAGCTGTTTGATTTGCGCAACACGTTAGGTGAATGTCCATAAGCTGCAAGTAAACATACAGTCTAGTAAAGATTTCGCACTATGTAGTAGTAACTTTTTTAATAATGGCAGTGGGTCACCTCGAAAAATTCATTGGAATTTTTTTATTTTGTAATGGTGCTAGTCACAATAACCAGCTATGGTAATATTTGTTAATTTCCCGATAGATAATGGATATAGTTTGCATTTTTATAAGCAGATCTACCATCTAGCCATTAAAGAAAATATGTGATTCATATACCACCAAAGCTATTTCGAATTTTGCGACACAAATAAGTATAAACATATTTCTCCGACAGCAGTGAAAACAAGTTTAGCAGTGGGCGTAAATGGAATTCCGTCTAGCATCATAAAGGTGCATCCTGTTCGTTCCTTCTGAAGGTGGTATCTCTAAAACATAATTTTTGAAGGCTCCAACAGCTTCTTGAGGTAATAAAAATTGTTGTTCACGCATTTTTCGTTTGACACTCGGGAACAAAAAGAAGTCGTTAGACGATAAATCAGGGGGCAATGAGATCGATATTTTTATCCTTCAAATAATAAATTGTTGGACGTGTTGTGTCAGACATGGCAGAGTCATGATGAACGATCATGCGACGTTGTCAATTGTTTTTTTTTTTCTGATTTCATCGATGTCTTCTGGCAAATAAATTGTTGTATATCATTTAGCATTAACTGTTCTTTTATTCAAGGCAATGCTTGCGATATGTCTAGTACAATGAAAGAAACAAACAATAATCTACTTGGAAGTGTTTCGTGAACGAGCAACTTTTGTTGAATTCGGTTCATCTGGGAACACCCAAACCCTTGATTGTTGCTTAGTTTCCGGCTCGTACGAATATATCCAAGTTTCATCACCTGTTATGACGTATACAGATTTTGAAATTTATCTGTCGAATTGTTTGAGCATTTCCTTACGCCAAATTGTGCGAAATCTATCGGAAACAGATCTTTTTCACATGCTGATCCTCTTGAATCATGATGCGCACAGAATTGATGCTTTTAGGAATAACAACCGATTTTGGTCGACCTTCGCGAAATTCATCATTGACGGAAGCACTACCGCGACGAAATTCCATAAACCAGTTGTAAACAATCTTTTGTGATAGTGCTTCATTACCAAAAGTTTTACGAAGCGATTCTAGGCATTATTGTTGTGTTAGGCCTTTACTAGCATCGTAAAACATCATCCAACGACGACCTTCTGGTGAAATTTCCATTTTTTCACAAAATCACTTAAACGTTCACCAAATAAACTACTCAGGCAATTTCTGTGCTGTTACTGCTTCAACAATAACAAATAATTTGTAAGAAGGATGATTTTTGACAAATGCTATGGAAATAAAGTAGCGGAAGGATAAGACGGCAATCTGATAATCCTTAATTTTTGTAAAACGTTATTATTTGCAATTTACAATCTTTATTAAACTGCCGAAAGAGTGTCTGACGGACACTCCCGGACCTACAGACCGTAAAAAATTGATTTGTTTAATTTAGAAAACAAATTTTCTGGTATTTATAACATTGCAGTATAGACCTATTATAGTTGGGTCATGGCACAGATGCCTTTAATCACTGCGACCTTAAGAATCTATTAAGAATACAATTGATACAATAGATTGAGGACGTCAAAGGTGTTTTAGCAGTGTCGAAATTGCGAAGTCGTTGAACGAATTTGCCGTAAAGCACTTGGTACGAAGTAGGCACCATAAATTCTCGGCCTGATATGGAAAAAATAAACTTGGTAAAATATAACAATTTTTATTTTTTAATATAATCTCCCCTAACTTCAATACACCTATTACAACGATCAATTTATAATTCTATACCATTGTAAAAATAATCCCAAGTTTTTCCCTCAAAATGTCTTCCTGGGACGAGGTTCATCGGGTCGCCGCCATTCCATCGATTCCTTTTTGGATAGAGGATCACAATACAGAACCATTGTTTCATCTTCTGTGACAATGCACTCCAAAATTGGTTTCGCACATGTTTAAAAACGAGTGCGCACATTCGACCCAACGCTCACGTTGGAGAACAGAAAGAAGATGCGGCACCCATCTGGCACTAATCTTATTCATACCCAAATTGTTATGGAGAATTCGGCGAACACTTGTTTCGGAAATGTTAGACATTCCTGCTAATTCTTTCAGTTTCAAACGGCGATCTGCTAATACCATTTCTTCAATAATTGAAATGTTTCGAAGCATTATCAGTTCAATTGGCCGACCAGGGCGCTCACCATCATCAAGGGGTTCTTGTCCTAAACGGAAACATTTTATCCACTTTTTTACATTGGAATATGAAGGAGATACATCACCATAAACGCCGTCTAAACGTTCTTTAATGTGATTAGGCGTTCTCCTTTCTTTTGTTAATTTAACGACCGCGCGGTAATCAATTTTTTTTACCTGAGATATTTTCATGCTCTAGTCACGTTGTCGGGCTGGCTACTAAAAACTACTACTATTCGAGCCGTAATATATATAGTCGCTCATCTGCAATTATGACGTAATGGAGTTTGAATACGCTAGAACTTTTATAAGCCTGTCAGGCCGAGAATTTATGGCGCCTACCTCGTACGTTCTGTTTAACGAAAAAAAGATATTTTAAAGCGTTAAAACGTATGGACACATCAGGTTGCATCACTGTTTGTGTCTCTGTAAATTCGCAGAAATGCCTACTATGGTATTTGGCATTTGGTATTTGGTATCAAGAACAATTCTGTTCTTTATGTTGTTATTTTGATAATATTATGGGGTTTGAACATCGTTAGAATTATCTATTCAATGCCAATTTATTACCTTGCATCTAAAAAGTTCTTTCAAAGCATTTTTACATACAATATGACCATCTTTATATCTGAGGAGTTAAGGACTAGGCCACTCTTTGACTTTTTAAGTAATTAGTCTTTTATTATACCCAAACCTCATTTTCTTACTGTTAGTGGAAAGTAGGGCACAAGGGATCTACTAAGCAATATACTGCAGTAATAAAAAGACAACAAGAACACTGTCATTAGCGTCAGGTTGAGAGTGCGATCCGACAATCTGTGATACGGTGATCCTTTTTCTGAAGCATTTTCAAAAGACGAGTTGAGAAATAAGAAAATCTGCCTATGTGTGGATGAAACAACTGATGCTCAGAAACACAGCGTCATTCATGTTGTAGCGCGTCCTTTGAAACGTGATGTTCCACCAGCTTCATTGTTGTTATCCAGTAAAAGGATTCAGAAAATTAATGCAGAAACCGTTGTCAAGGTAATAAAAGATTCGTTGAGAGAATTTTCTACCACAGGAACCCAAGTCAAAATGTTCGTTACTGACAGAGCCGCAACAATGCTGAGAGTTGGTAGGATGTTGAAAATATACTTTCCGACTCTTCTTCACATAACATGCCTCATACACGCTATGTCACCTCGTAGCAGAAACCATTCGAAAGAAGTATCCGATGGTGGATAAGTTAATAGCATCTACCAAAAAAGTGTTCATCAAATCTCCCAAACACATCCGTGTATTCAAACAATTGTATCCGAAATTACCACCACCACCTCAGCCTGTAATAATGCGATGGGGAACATGGCTGCAGGCAGTATTTTACTATCAGAAATATTTCTCACAAGTGAAAAATGTCATCTTGAAACTTGATTCAAATGATTCTGCAGCAGTTCCAGATAGTCAGCAACTTTTTTCCAATTCGGACGTTCAACAACAAATAGATGAAATTTCCTTGAACTTACCTGCACGAGACGCATTAGATTGCATAAACAATTTACAAGCCGCTCTAGAAAATTTGACGAACACTATAGGAGTCGATGTTGCTCAAAAATTTGGTGCAATTTTAACGAAAAATCCCGATTTACAAAAGGTTCGGTCTATAACTGAAAATCAGAGTGCCCAGATGAGGAAAAGGAATATCTGACATTTGCAAATCTTACTTCACTGGATGTCAAACGATTATTTTCGAAGTATACGACAAAGTATTCACAACACCGTCGGCGACTGAATGAATCGACAATGGAAGCGTTGCTGATGTTGCAATTCTACGCAGCTTAACAGGGCGGTTGCCAATTGCCACAGTGGACATCAAGACGACAGAAAAAGGTAACAATTTTATTTTTCACTAATATTGTATATTACGTACCGACTTTTATGCGGTGCGCCACTGCCGGTACCACCTTTTTAACAAACTCTATTCATCACTTATCAAATCATTTGAAACTTGTAGCCTTGAAAATAGCATTAAAAAACAAATAAAAAGATTTTTATTCGAATTAGAATCATATAACTTAAGTGAATTTGTATATAACTTAAGTGAATTTGTAGATAGATGATAATTTTATTTTTACAGCTAGAGAAATATTTTCTGTTGGCACTGATTCATTTTATGTTTCCATATTACTTCATTTTGTGTGTCACGTGTCACCAATAGATACCTCGGAACTGTTAAGACATCCTAGAGGCAATAAAACGCCAGTTACCATTTGACCGGTTTTTTACTTCTTTAAGATGGATTTTTTGCTAGAATATTAATGAAGTACAAATGCACTAGTAAGATGTTTTGAATATTCGTTATTAATAAATTTTTGTTTGCGTCACATACACAATAAATGTCAGGATTGAATAGTTCTACTATGAATGTTGTTTTCCATCACTTACCAGTTTCTAACTGGATGGTCTTAAGTCAGAGCCAAACCAGTTAATTTGACCAGTTTTCAGTTTCTCAGCTTTTTCATTAATTGTTCATAAAATTGGCCATGCATAGGAATTATAATAACATCTCATGAACTGGTGATACAAGAATGGTATGGTTTTTTAGATTATTGCCAATGGATATTAATTATGCTTACGAGAATGTTGATGGTAGGGGATTTCTTATAATCTGCTGGTGTTTAATATCGTGTGCCTACTAGATTTCTTTATACAATATGCTCATAAAATGTTTTTTTCTATTTTTATGTTGGCTACAACTACATCTGACACTTAAATCCAAGACTGAAACTTCGAATAGGTTGGAAAGTTCTGGTAATGTCTGTCGTACGTTTTTAAGAACTGTATTTTTTATCCGCGGAAAAAATAAAATAATCTAAGATAGATCAGGAGAACGTGGAGAAAAATCTACTATCCGGTTATGAAAATATTCATGTAATAGGTTCATTGTTTGTCGTGTGTGACACTGCCTTGTTGGAGGTATCCATTCCTTAGTTCGTCATCATGCAACTAGCTTACAAGAGGTTGAAATAAGTTGTTACGACAACTTTCTACGTTTATCGTTTCATGAAAAACAGTGGACCAATAATTTATCTTCGGGAAGCTGCCATCCACCAACCTCTTCAGAATGCAATTTCTTTTCTTCTGTATCATGACATGATGGTTTTCACTGTACCATATACGAATGGTTTGTTTGTTAATAAAATCATTATGATGGAATCAAGCTTCGTCTGAGAACAAGGATTTGTCAAGGATATTATCATCATTCATGTGATTTTCAAACCAATTGCAGTATTCTGTCCCAGTTTCATGAAATTTAGCAACGCAGCGAACAATTTGTTAATATAAATCAAGATATGACGCAGCAAAGTGTGGAAACTGAAGAGAAAATTCATCCATACATAATAGTGTAGGATGTCAAAGATAATATCATCATGCATGTGATTTTCAAGACGATTGTACTACGTGATCAACGGGTTTGAATTCTTGCATAACACGAATTTTATATAGATATGTTTCCAGATCTTTTCCAATGATACGCTGACAAGTACCATAATACGACACTTTACTACGGAACTTACTAATGCGGTATATAAGATATACAACGCTATCCCAGACCGGGGTCAAAGGTTTGTCGTCTCCCACATTTAAAAATTGATAAGCAGCAGCATGGTGCGTCATTATTCTAATTACACCTTCTTTGGATTTGTAGTGAGGTAGTTCCGTTCGGTGAGCCACACAGAATCTAGTATAGGTTAGTTATAGGCATATAGTTTTCATGTATATGTTTGTTTTTTTTTGATTCTCAAGGTTAGATGGAAGAATGGTTGAGTACCATGTACCGAAACCAAATCTGGCCTTGCGGTTTCGTTCTTTACATATATAAATTAATATTACTCATGTATTTAAATATGTATTATTTTATGTGTACCATATGTGTAGAGAATGAAATAAACATTATTATTATTGTTATTAAAATTAAAATAATCCTTTTGTGTCCAGAACTAGGTCTTGTGTGATTCGGACATTCAACTTATGTAATAATATATTATTTTTCATTTCTGTGACTAACTGTCAGATACGTTTTCTCATTCTTTTTTTTTTATGTGGTTTTAGTTTATTTTGGTGAGAATTGAAAATCGGTCAACAGCATCATGCCGAAGATAGAGCAACGCAAACTGCGCTGAAAGCCAGTGGCTGCCGCATAAAAGTTTACACAAAATAAACACGGCCGGGACAATTCGGTATAAGCGTCGGTATAACTGTTGTGTATGCATCTACGCTGTCGTATACTATATCGTAGTTCTACGTTTTTTTTGAAAATGTTTCCTACGTCGTGAAAACGACCAAAGTTGGACACAATAAGAGAATTTATTGCAGAAATGCCTAATTTAAAGTGTGATGGCGCTAAAATTCAATGTGTAGTGTGTAAAATAGATTTAATGTGTTGGTCGAAAAGTGATTGTCTACAGCACGTAAATAGTGCAGGGCATGTTTAAAAAAAAAATTCCACACGAGATTATGACAAATATAAATTTATTTTATGTGTTTATTGCATGTAATTTACCATTTCATTTACTAAGGAAGAAAGCATACGTCTCGTTTTGGAATGAATATTCGGACTTTAAGTTACCAAGTGAGAGAACATTACAGAGAGTTGTGCCGTCTGCTCGTGAGCATGTCGAGAAAAGAATTAAATCGGAGTTGCAAGATAAAAAACTATGGTTATGTGTGGACGAAACAATAGATCGTAAAAACATTCTGTGGTTGATGTAATGGTACGCACAATGGAACCACATCGACCGTCACCCTCAATTTTACTAGCTTCCAGACGAATACAACAATGCACTGCCGAAGTAACTTCAATGTTGGTGTTAAATACATTGGAAAAGTTTGAACTTTCAACAAATCAACTGTTGATGTTTATGAGTGATGGTGCCGCAAACATGCTTGCTGTAGGTCGATCTCTTAAAAAACATTGTGCTAACTTGTTGCATATTACATGTAAAATTCATACTCTCAGCCCCGTAGCAGATAGTATCAGAAAATGTTATCCCGAGGTAGACGCTCTAATAGCACATACAAAAGCTGTGTTTGTAAAATCCTCAAAACGTATTCAGGAATTTCATAGACTATGCCCCGGTATTCCTGAACTACCACAACCTATTCTTACTCGTTGGGGAACATGGTTAGAGGCTGCATTTTATTATCTTAAATATTTTGAGAATATAAAGAACGTGATTTTAGAATTCGACCCAAAGGAAGCTGCGGCTATCAAGGTAAGCCGCTTGAAATTTTAGGATAGTCAAGTTAAAACAGATTTGGAAATTATTCAGAACAATTACGTGGAACTAGCGGATGCGATAGAAAAACTACAAAATTCTTCGGTGTCATTAGTGGAATCTTTGCAGATAGTGCAACATGTTCACGCACAGCTATGCACGATAGAAGACGCAAGAAATGTTTGTGTTTTAGAAAGGTTTGAAAGTGTTTTAGATAAAGACTCTGATTTTGGCACATTAAGACAAATTTGTGAAGGTGCGTCAACAGAACCGTTAAATTATTTGAAATATTATTTTACTTTGTGTAAACTTTTATGCGTCCGCCACTGGCTTTCAGCGCAGTTGCGTTGCTCTACTGAAGCCTGACATTCTCTCCCATTTGATCCTTATGTATTACATTTCTCGCTTTTTTGTTATTGTATTACATTAGCTAAAAAATAGAATACAACAAAGATAATTTTCTTCTATTTTTTTGTAAAAATCTTTCTGCTTTAAATTCCCTTAAATAATATGGGGAGTTACATGAATATTATACTTTCATATAATTTTGTTACTTAACTTACTAAATATACAGAAATCAATCCTGTTTTGTACTAATTTATTGCGTATTACTTAAAATAAGAGGGTCACAGTGTTATTTTACCGTTAATTTGGAGTATTTTTCCGACTTGTCACTTTATTCACCTTCACTTAAAAGTATTTGTTGTTCACTTACATAAGTCATCTCGTAGCGGAATTTTCCGAATTAACGAAGAGGTGTTATATCATTTAAGAGAGTACATTTAGGTACGCTATAAAAATATTTATTCGTTATAAGAAAATATCGGCGATATATGCATTTTAATGGCTTCATAAAAGCGGTTATTTGAGGACGGGTTATGTATTTCGAGTAAATATACTAGTGCCACATTTCCAGAGGCTTTTATGAAGGTCCTCGCTTGTTATTTCGTAAATAGAAGGTAATAATAAAAAGAACAAAATGTGTAAAGTATATTTCAATAGAAGAACAATCATTTATTATTAAAATTGGCAAAAAAGTGTTATATCTAATGGTAAAAACTAATACAAATTCTTTTTATAGAATCGTTTCTTATAAATGAGATTAGTGAAGGTGGTAGTGAAATATGCTCTATCAACTGAGGGCACATTTGAGAGGCCCATCGTGAGCATCACCATCAGTGTAATGAATAAAGCTGGCCACGAGCGGTACCGCGCAGTAGCGTAGAGTCGACCAGGCCTCGCTTTCCACTAGATTATTCTGCTAATAGAGATGTTTGCTGCCGCAAATAATTTCGCTCATCTTTTAAATAAAAATTAAATAACACGTGCTCAAACACTTACCATTTTAAGAGCCCTCCGTGAAATCACAAAGTGAATAATGTCTGTTAAATATCTGCAACATTAGATATGTTTCAACTGTTGTTTCGGCAAAACTAGTACGGCATGAGGAAAAAATGCATTTATATGCAGAGAACGAACGTTCTACATCTAGTGGCGTAATATTTGCGTAAGTAAAATAATCTTTCAAATAACTTAACGATTCTGTTGACGCACCTTCACAAATGTGTCTTAATGTGCCAAAATCAGAATTTTTCTCAAAAACACTTTCAAATTTTTCTAGAACAGAAACATTTTTTGCGTCTTCAATCGCGCATAGCTGTGCGTGAACATGTTGCACTATTTGTAGAGATTCTTCTAACGGCACCGCAGGATTTTGTAATTTTTCTATTGCGTCGTGAATGATTTTTAAATCCATTTTAACCTGACTATCTTGAAATTTCGACTGGCTTTTCTGGATAGCGGCAGCTTCCTATGTATCGAATTGTAAAACCACGTTCTTAATATTGTCAAAATATTTATGATAATAAAACGCGGCCTGCAACCATGTTCCCCAACGAGTTAGAATAGGTTTGGTGGCTCTGGTATACGGGGGCACAGTCTGTGAAATTTGCGAATACGTTTCGGTGATTTGACAAATACTGCTTTGGTATACGCTATTAAAGCGTCTACCCCAGTATAACATTTTCTGATACTATCCGCCAGAAGATTGAGAGCATGAATTTTACACGTAATGTGTAACAAATTAGCAGAATGCTTTCTAAGAGACCGGCCTACAGAAAGCGTGTTTGCAGTACCATTACTCACTAACATCAAGAGTTGGTTTGTTGAAAGTTCAAACTTGTCCAATGTATTTAACACTAACTTTGAAATTACTTCGGCAGTACACTGTTGTATTCGTTTGGAGACTAATAGAATTGAAGGTGCCGATTGATGAGGTTCCAATTTGCGTGCCATTACATTAAGAACAGAATGTTTCTTCGGATCTGTTGTTACGTCGACACATAACCACAATTTTTGATCTTTCAACTCCGATTTTATTTTTTGTTCAATATGTTCGCGCGCAGATGGCACAATTCTTCGTAACGATGTTCGACTTGGTAATTTGCACTCCGAATAGTTATTCCAAAAGCAGATAAATGGTTCCTTGTCTAGTAAATTAAACGGTATATTACATGCGATAAACGTAACGCATAAATTAAATATAAATTTTTCATTGTCTCATGCGCAATTTCTTTTTGAGACATGCTTTTCACTATTTACGTGTCGTAGACAATGTTGTCTGGACCAACACATTAACGGGATTTTACAGATTACACATTTAATTTTAGCACCTTCATATATTAAGTCTGGAATTTCTGCAATAAATTTTCGAAGTTTGTCCGACCGCGGTCGTTTTGCTGACGAAATCATAATTTTTCTAGGACAGATAAACAATTGCGCAAATGACCGGCAGCGAAAATGTCCGTACTGCTCCGTAGACGAAGTATACTACCGTTCCTCTCGGTCCGAACTGATTCTACGCCGATGCGTGGTACCGCTCGTGGCCAGCGTTAGTAATGAAGATTATAATGGACTACTGAAAGGCAATTATTTGTGCAGGAATGGCGTAGAACTCCGATTTTATTTGTTTCAGAATTATCAGTTCTGCAATTCATACGAGGCTTGTCCTCTTAGTTTTGCATATAGCTGCGTAAAGGGCGCCTTCACTGAAACGTCGCCTGTCAAAATTAATTTCAATATTTATTGAACTTAAATCTAAAGTTTCATCAGGTCATTTGAAAAATGAAATTCAGCTAATAAAATTCTCGCGCAATAATTTTTTACATCTTTCAGAGAGGATTATCTCAACAACAATGTCTCGTAAAGTTGGCTTCTGTTTTAGGTAATGAAGCACCACATCAGTTGACAATTTCTCGCTAGTGTTGCGAATTCTAAAGTGAATGCACCAGTCCCAATGACGTCCCCAGGATAGGACCACCAAAGACAGCAATCACCCGAAAAAGCATCGCTGCTGCGGGCGAACTGATCAAGGAAGATCAACATGTGACATATCACGAGATTGAAACCTCCTTAGGGAGGACGATGAATTGGCTTTGAGAATGTTTCCCGTTGGATCCTATATTTTTTAACTGAATAACAAAAGGCGGTTTGTGCTAATTGGTGTCAAAAGGCTTTGAGCCGGTTCAACAACGGAATCTCAAAAAATGTTTACAGTAACATAAGTGGTGACGAATCATGGATTTATTCCTATGAACCCGAAACCAAACGTCAGTTGAGGAGATGCCTTACAAAAGTTATCCGTTACTTAAGTGCGTCGAAGAAATTGGTAGCAAGTTTTGTCTCAACTTCGAGTCATGTTGCTACAATTCCATTAGTAGATCGAAGAACGGTTAATGCCGACTGGTTTGTTTACCGGAAGTGATTGCCGTGGTCCGAAAAACCAACCCAGAACGACAAATCATCCTCTATCACGACAATACGAGTTCACATAGAGCTCAAAAGACAATTGAACTTTCATAGCAGTTATTGGATCATTCTCCGTACAGTCCTGACCAGCCCCAACGAATTTTTTACGTTCCCTAGAATCAAGAATGGACTGCGGGGTCAGCGGTTCCAGTCGCCGGAAGAAGCACTCGATGCCTTTAAAATGGCAATTTTAACTGTTCCAACTAATGAATGGCATAACTGCTTTAACAGTTGGTTTGAAAGAATGAAAAAGTGTATAAATCTTTATGGAGAATACTTTGAAAAACTATAATGCACTAAGTCTATCTACTGTTTGCTGTTATGGCTATGCGCGAAACTAAAAACACAGCTCCCCTAACACTTCTTTTTCTTCAGAGAGTGCTCCTAAGTAATCTTTCACCAATATTATGCTCGATCACATGTATCATCAGTTCCGTTAGATTTTATTGAGGAAAAGAGTGTAGCAATTTCTTCGTGGCTGATCCGATCATTTGACTTTCCGTTCATCGGAAATGAGCCAAGGTTATAGCAACATCTACAATCATCGAGGAATTTAAACGAATTATGGAAGTATACTAATAGTAAATGGATTACAGTCTCTCAACATACTTTAACATAATACCAAGTGGAATTGAGGCCTAGAAATAGAGCGTATGGCCTCGAAATGGAGCAACACAAAATTGAATAGCTCTTTGCATATAAGTCATAAGAATATTCCAGAGAAAATTAAAGTAGAAATACTAAAACAGGTAGCGCGAGTCAATACATACATGTCTGACTGCGAAATATGGACATTAACAAATCGATTGAAGAGTAGAGTGAACAACATGGAAATTAAATTTCACAGAAGAAAAAGAAAAAAACAAGCCTGAAAAAGATAAAATTAGAATTGAATAAGGAAACAACGACGAATGAGACCAATTGAAGAAATTATTGAAAGAGTGCAACAAAGAACAAAGAAAGTGCAGGAAATTTAGACCACAAAGTAAAGGACAAAACCTACAAGAGGTATCTTATAAAAGAAGTATAACATGGATGAAAATCGGGGAATTCCACCATCACACTATAGGATAGATTGGGTATTTTCTGGCCAAAAATGATTCTTTTCACCATCCTTGTTCAATTAAATGAAAACAGGTTAATTTAATAAACATATGGGGTAGTTTAAAAACCCATTCCTTTTTAAGATGTCAACTTTTAAGTACAAGAATTCTTGTTGAAAAGAGTAGACACTGCTATTGCTTAGTCTAGCGCGTAAGGAAGAGTAAAAATATAAAACAGAGTTATAACACTCAAAAAGGAAGGAGGAAGAAGAAACAGTTACAATCAGTTACTAAAGAAGAGGTAAAAAAAAACTATTCAAGAACTGAAGAACAACAAGAGCCCAGGATTAAACGAAATCTATGCTGAAATGTTAAAGCCCGGAGGCGAGCAACTCCAGATTAAGCTATTTGAACTGATAGAACGAGTGTGGGAAAACGAGACGAATTACCAAAAGATTGGTCGAGGGCTCGTATATGCCCAGTGTACAAGGGGACAGGGTAGATCTGTGAGAACTACAGGGGGATAACTTTGCTGGACACCTGCTAGAAGATACTGGCAAAGATCTCCAGACAAAGGCTGAATAAATATTGAGATAGCATACTGGAAAAGTACTAAGCAAGTTTCCAAAACAATAGATCTACAGAGGATCAGATTTTTACCCTTAAAGAAATGCAAACTATATGCTACGAACACAAAATAACTTTGTACAGCCTCTTTACAGATTTCAAGCAGGCGTATGACACAATAGGGAAAAAAATTACTGGGCAATGTTACAATTGGGGGTGCCAAGAAAGCTGATTGGATTGACATAGATGACCCTAGAAGAAACAACGTGTGAAATAGTATGGAATGGACACAAGTCTGAAGAGTTCATAAAAGAGGACTTAGACAAGGCGATCCACTGTCAACGGTACTTTTCAATCTGGTGCTAGAGGCGGTGGTGAGAAACAGCAGGCTAAAGACAAAAGCAACGATATTTAAAAATGAGCACCAGTGTCTAGCGTTTGCAGACGATCTAGCGCTAATAGCAAAAATAAAAGAGAGCTAAAAAAGATTACAAAAAATCTAGAGAAGGAGGCAATGAAATTTGGCCTAAGAATAAATTGTACAAAAACAAAATACATGATAGTGGGGGACACAAGGAATGATACCGAAAAGGAACTCATAATCTCCCTGCCTGACAACAGAGAGCTGGAAGAGAAGGACGAATCAAGAACTTAGAGAACTTTGGGGGGACCCCAGCATTATAACATACATCAAAACTCAAAGAATTAGATGGTTAGGACACATATAAAGACTCCCAAGTGGAAGAATGCCCAAAATGATTTAACATAGAGGTCCAATTGGCGCAAAAAGAAAGGAAAGACCGAGAAAGAGATGGCATGTAGAAGTACAGGAGGATCTGGGAAGCATAGGTATCCAGAAATGGAGAGCGAAGGCAGGAGACAGAACAGAATGGAGGCGAGTGGTATAGCAGTTTAGCGAAGCAAATAAGTAAGCAATGTGAAATGGAATAAAATGCAAATTTTATTACGCCCAAGGCCCTCAAGGCCTGTTGAGCAGAGCAAATAAATAATAACAATCAAAAGACTTACGTGTATAGCATGGGTATTGACACTGAAGGTAAGTGTTCATTTTTAATCTAGATTTAATTAATTTGCTTGTATATTTGAGAAAAGTAATGTAGAAAATGGGATAACTTTCCATTTGCATTGAAATTTAATACAGTTTGCAATTTACAATCTTTCAAAATTTTGTTTTTGTGCCGTATCAATGCATCAAAATCTTTTTGGGCTATAATTTGCGTTTGTTGAGTTATTCTTATTTTTTAGACGAATATCACTTACAACAGGGAAGACCTTCTTACTGTTTGGAGATATCAAAGTTAGGAATCGGCTGCTGTTTTAAATTGTATTATATCGTGCGTAAAAGAAAAAGACTTATCCACCAATGACAAAACAAAAAATTCAAATGTTCTGCCTAAACTTAAACTCTCTTTGGTAAAACTGTAATAGAAAATTTACTGTATTTCAAAGTAAATATAAAGAATGGTTGAAAGACGCCGCAGAATCTCCATTAAATTGCATAAGCACAGTAGAGAATTTCATACAAGGAAAAGCAGCAGAATTGCAAACCTTTCAGATATCTTTAATAGAACTATGGACACATCTGACCGTTTGATTTCAGCTATTTCTTTAAAATCAATACAAAGGAAAAGATCTCGTCAACAGTTTTCAACCAAGGTACTGAACCTGTTAGAATCTCCAGTCATATATCACGCATTCATACATATACTTCTGAATACGAATCCAGAAGAATCGTTTCAAGAAGAAACATTTTAGTGCAATTTCTAATGCAGACTTGAACTTCTGGACGATATTGTCCTAGAATCAGAAGATATTATTTAGTAAGAAAAAATTTGGTTAAATTTTTTATGTTAAAAGTGTTGTTAAGGCTTCTTAACATTTTAATTTGTTTTTATGTTAGCAAATGCACTACTTAATTTATTGTATTTTGTAAATCTATCATTCTGTTGTTTTATTTTGTAAATTTCATGTTTCATTCGCCTTGTATATTCACCATTTTACTTGTTTTATTTCTTATAAACTGGGCAAATATGCGGTAAGAGCCAGAGGCGTGGCGAGCGCATAAAAGTTTACACATAAAATAGAAGGTAAGAAATAAATTATAAAACGTGCTGAAACACTTATCGTGAAATCACAAACTGGGTAACACTGTTTCAGTCAAGTGAGTACGACGTGCGGAATAAATGTTTTTCAATACCGAAAACGACCGTTCGACATCTAACGATGTTATATTTGCATATTTAAAGTAATCTTTGAAACAACTTAATGCATCTTCACACGCACCTTCACAAATTTGTCTTAATATAAGAAAATCGGAGTCTTTCTCTAAAACACTATCAAATTTTCGTATTACACACCAATTTGTTTCGCCTTCTACAGCGCATAACTGTGCGTGAACATCATTCACAATTTGAACAGAATCCAGTAGCGACATCGAAATATTTTGTAATTTTTCTATTCCCTCCGCTAGTCCGAAGTAATTGTTGTGAATAGTTTGTAAATCTCATTTAACCTATCTTGAAATATTTCCTGGCTTTTCTTGATTGCTGCAGCTTCTGTCGGATTGAATTTTAAAACTACCTTCTTTACTTGATCAAAATATTTGTTGCAGTAAAACGCAGCCTGCAACCATGTTCCCCAACGTATAACAATCGGCTGTGGTGGTTCAGGTAAATCAGGGCACAGTTTGTGAAATAGTCGGGTACGTTTCGGGGACTTTAGAAACACTGCCTTTGTACTAGCAATCAATGCATTTACTAGTGGAGAACATGTAGGAATCGTTTGTGTCGCAAGATTTAGAGTATGGGTTTTACACGTT
This sequence comes from Dynastes maya, assembly GCA_029619315.2. Taxonomy (NCBI): domain Eukaryota; kingdom Metazoa; phylum Arthropoda; class Insecta; order Coleoptera; family Scarabaeidae; genus Dynastes; species Dynastes maya. The sequence goes on from JAROYE020000013.1 coordinate 2,048,999, forward strand.
ACATGTAAGATGTTACCACTGTGTTCTTTAAGAGATCGGCCCAAAGAACGCAGGCACGCGGCACCATCACTCATAAACATTAAAAGTTGCTTAGTTGAAACTTCAAATTTATTCAATCTTTTGGAAGCAAGTAAGAAGGAGGATGACGGTCGATGTGGTTCCATTGTACGTACCATTATATTAACCACAGAATGTTTCTGACGATCTGTTGTTTCGTCCACACATTACCACAGTTCTTTATCTTTCAATTCCGTTTTCATTCTTTTTTCTATATGTTCAGGGGCAAATGGCACTACGTTTCGTATCGATGTCCGACTAGGTAATTTACAGTCCGCATATTTATTCCAGAAGGAGACAAATGCTTCTTTGTCTAGTAAACGAAACGTTAGATTACATAAAATAAGAGTAACATATAAATCAAATGTAAATTTTTCTTGATCTCGTGTCACTTTTTGCAGAAGAATGCTGTTTGCTTTCGATGTGACGTTGACAATGGCTTCTGGACCAACAGATTAAAGGGATTTTACAAACTAGACATTGAATTTTAGCGCCATCAAAAATTAAGTCGGGAATGTCCACTATAAAGTTTTTAACTGTGTCTGCCATTGGTCGTTTTCGCGACGTACCTAACTGCGACATTTTTAAAGCAAACATAAGCGTACAATTACGAAATAAGTTACGACAGCCTATATATACACAGAACTACTCGCATACAGCATCAATTTAGTACTGACGCTGTGAACGCGTGAAATAAATAATCGCCGACTCCGCACCACATATCTACTACACTGACTGTTACCGCTGTTTGCCCAGACTAGTTATAACTGCTTTCTATTAGCCAAAAATCATAAAGGTTCTACTCTTTACGTAATACACAAACGCAAGGAACATAGGAAATCCAAATGGAAGTAAAAGGAATGCTCTTGAGTTGTCATTACGGAAATAACAACTGCTACACAGACAACGGCAGATAAAACATGGCTCGTTTTAGCGTTTCTAGTAGATTTGCCAGCGGCATTTAAAATACAGATCGGGCTAGTTGTAGTGAAACTACTCATTTATTATGAATGTCGATAAAAGCTCGATATCGAGTCTTCTAGATGTCTACTATTCAGTAATTAGAAGTAATGTTAGCCTCTGATACTTCACGAGTGCTTTCTACTGCCATTCCTTTTTGTTTCTGGAATATCATGGTACGTATCCAGTTCTAAGTCGAGAAGCGAATGGCATTGGCACTTCATTTCATCAGCAGAATTTATATCGATGAGTTTAATTAGATGTATGCAGCTGAATGGTATACAGCGCGTTCCCGGATTAACGCGTGGATAGGAGAGGCAGACAGAAAATTATTGAGTTGAAATTTCATCTTTTCGGGTTCAGCCATGCTTGAATACTAAGTAACTTATGCCATAATTTTATTGCCGATAAATCAAGTATATCTTGGAAATTTACGAAAAAGGATTTTCTTCAATTAGTAAAATGCATTTTCTGTAGGAGGTACGATAAAATGGTTATTAAAAAACAATATTCAGGCTAATAAATTATGCTAGTACATAGTGTGTAAGCATGGCTGAACCCCAAAAGATGAAAATTCAACTGAATAATTTCCTGTCTGTCTTACCTATCCATGTGTTAATCCGGGGACACATTGTGGGGACACATGTATATTAGTAGTAATCAAAATTGAAATTCTAGACGTTTCGTTAATTAAATTGTCATCACCGGTTTTAGTGGCAATCCTTAAAACAAACGAGTATGACGAAATGCCAATACTTTACAAATTATTTCTATCTACATCTACATATGTGCAGGCAATATACCAGAATATTTTTCATTTTTCAAAGATTACTTTTAAATTATTTAAGTAAAGGATAAGAGGATTGGTGGAATAATGCAATTTCTTGAAGGTCTCCTTGAAAAAGTATCTTATTTCAAATACTTCATTACTTCATTCTAACTATAAACCTTCTTAGCTTACAATTAGTAGATGAAATTCAGAAATTCTTCGAGTTTCTGTAGGTATAATTTTGAATTCTGCAAGAAAACTTTGTTTTGTAAGGCTGCTTTATCTTTTTCCATTAATCCTTTTCTTCTGGAAATTTTTATAATTATGGATAATATTTAATTGAAATAAATGATGTTTTTTTTTCATTTGGAAACAGAGTAAGCAATAAGTTCGTAGCTATTCAAGATAAAATTTGGAAAAAGTTCAAAAGATTATAGACCATGTTACGGATAAAAAAAAAAACAAGAATGAAATAGAATTTTGGATCTATAACTTATATATGACTAGCGAGCATGAGACAAACACACAACCGTAACTTTACAATAAGATTTATTGTACAAGAAAAAGGTCAATTAACACAGATAAGTTTTACATATTAACAAGTGAATTAAGTGATATAGTGCTCAATTTTGCTATTTAAACCTAATGTTAGAAGGAAAGGATTCAATGAGTAATAATACGACGGCGTTTAAAATTTATTTTTGTTGCTGAAATCGTTTTTTGTGTTTCTTCGCCGAGACGACGACCGGGTATTTGAACTCTTGGGTAAGAATTCCGATGTTTATAGGACGCCACTGAATGTTTTGTTTAATTTAGTCGCCTCGCTGGTGGTCGATAATTTCGTCAGAAACCATTCAGAGTTTTCGAGAGGAAGGAAGAAAGGATTGTACAAAAGAAATTCAAAACATGTAGCAAAATAAGTTAGCAAATATTTGAACAAACTGTATATTGAATGAAAGAGCACTATTAAAAAGGTATTGACAAAATGTTACAAAAAGACTATTAATATCTCAGGGCCAAAATAATAGCTATAAAAATATTGACAAAGTTTACAAAGAAATGAATAAAAGCGCCAAAGAAATATTCAAAGATTAATACTAATTTAAACACCTGTTAATAAAGTGATTTACCAAATTTCAAAATAAGCAGCAACATTTGCGTGAAGCGCAGTTCTTAAATCTTAAAATAAGAATTATAACTAACCAAAATGTTAGTTATACTTCGTAACGTTACAGAAAATATCTTAAGTTAACTTACATAAAACAAGGTTCAGATAGACACGCCGAAAGGAGGAGGTTGGTCAGCTTATTACGGTGATAGAACATTCTCGACGGCGTCGATTGGCAAAGGACGCCGCGCTGATATACCGGGAACAGGAATGATGTGATGAGCATTGGGCAGCAGGCAACGGATGAACGCAACTCGATAGAAGAAATAGATTTCCACATCCCGCAACTCTACGGAAGAAGCCAATTTCCAAAATTGGAAGCCCATGGAGGAAATCAATGTCCAGATCCGCACAGAGCGTTATTCCCGACGATTTGCTGAAAGGCGACTAAATCGCAAAACCATATAATCGCCGGGAACGTAGACCATGGATACCAAAGAAGATTACCCAGCGGGGGTTATGTCCTACGACAAAAGTCTTTGTACTTCAGGATAACATTGTTTCACTCACTGGGCCGCTTATGGCCTCACCAGTCGCTAACTTCTGCCAAACGACTCATTCCTTTGATCGATGAACGCAAGTGTTTGCAGAGTACCAGGAGTAACTCATTTACCTCTTCCATTCTGATAGGGAGGTTTGTCTCTTTTTTTATTTAGCGAGACAAACTCTTTTTTTTTACGCACAGGAATTTTGTAGTTCTGCCACGTTGGGCAGGGGATATTTCTAAAAAATGCTTCGTTGCGAATTTAAAATCATGCGCGGCCGCTTGTACCACCATGAGATAGTCGGATCATAGTCTTGCGTCTTGGCGATTAACGGATTCTGATGGCTTGCAGCTCTTCGAAGAGGCAGCTCGGCTGTTCGCCGAATAAATGCAGCGATGGTCTCTATGCGTGCGTCGTTATGCAACGTGGTCGTCCTTAAGTATCGGAGCGTCGAAGATCGTCCGTAGCGCCTTGTTCTGCGTCGATTGTAGCCTGTGCGGGTTGCTCCCTGCCGTTGTCGTCCAAACTGCGGACGCGTAAGTCATGATGGGTCTTATTACTATACAGTAGAGCTTCAGCTTGCCCTCGGCACTCAACTTACTCTTGGCGTAGGAAGCGCCCCACGACTGCCACGCTCGATCACCCACGTATCGAACGTGCGCTTTCCAGCACAGTCTCTCGTTCATTACCACACCCAGATACTTCACCTGCGATCACCAAGGGATCGCAATGCCTTGGACGCTCAATTCGGCAGGATCGCTGCGTCGTCGCCTTCCCCGGCCGCTCCTCGAGAAGAGAATCGCCGTACTCTTATCCGGGTCGATGGCTATGCGCCACTGGCGATACCAAGCAGCGAGGACGTCAAGCGACTCCTGCAGCCTCCTCTCGATGATCATTGGGCTTTTGGATCGGGCGAAGCTCCATCATCCACATACAGCGCCAGATGAGATTCTCCAAGCTGCGGGACGTCGCTAATGTATATGTTGAATAGCGTAGGGAACAGCACGGACCCTTGGGGCACTCCGGCGCTCATCGTCCTGGTCGACGAACGATGGCCCAGCAGCTTAACGCGAAACGTCCGACAGCGCCCCCATACCTTATCGAAGGCCTTCGCCACATCTAGAAAACGGGTCCGGCATACTCGCGCAGGTTAAAGCCTTCGCGAATGCTCCGTCAGTCTTAGAACTTGCAGCGTCGTATCGTGATCCTTTCGGAAGCCGAACTGGGCATCGGGTATGACGCGCCTCTCTTTGATTTCCTCCTGGAGACGTGCAAGTATTACGCGCTCGGCCGCTTTCCCTAGAACCGGCAGCAGGCTTATCGGCCTATAATTTTGCGGCCACGTACCGGGCTGGCTTTTGGACGACAATAACGACTGCACACTTCCACCACGAAGGGAAGTGGCGCAGTCGGAGCAGCACATTGAAGGTATTCGTCATCGTCATCACTCCTCTTCGCGGCAGGTGCTTCAGGGCACGATACGTGATTCCGTCATGGCCAGGGGTTTTGTTAGCGGGGAAGCTCTTGACGATCGCTCTCACCTGGTCCGGTGACGTCGGCCTCATCGGATTATCATCGACGACGATCTCATCTAAGCGGCGCCTCAGCGCGCGATGAATGCGGCCGATATGGGCGACGTCCGCGTTCTCGTATCTGGGGATGAACTGCTGTTCCAGAGAATCGGCAAAGGCTTCCGCCTTACCTTCCTTGATAAAGGCCATACCTCGTGCGCCGTGTATGAGCGGCATTGGAACGTTCTTCTTGCGTATAACCTTCACCGTTCTTCAGAACGAGGACGCCGATCCTGAGGCCGCTTCCAAGCGTTCATCCCACCGCTGTTCGCGAAGCTCTTCGAGTCTGGCTTTAATCACCTGGGCCATGCGGTTGTACTCTAACTTGTGCGCCGGGTCGAACGTGTGTTGCCAGCGCCTACGCAGTCGGTTTTTCTCACGTATCGTGTCCCTAACGTCGCGCGGGATGAAAGGTCCACCATTTCGCATACGGATCTCGTTGTTGGCGTAACGAAGTCCGTCCTGAATCGCGTCGATTAGCGTATCCACCGCAGTTTCCAAATCTTCTGCGTCATTTATCGCCTGAATGGGTCCCATGTTACGCGCCACGTGGCTTCTGAAAGCCGGCCAAGAGACGACGTTTCGGATTCTTGCTTCCTCTGCTCCTTCGCCTGCCGCACTTTTGCCGCCGATCGTCAGCAGTACCGGATTATGATCTGAGCTCAGCTCGTTTAAGGCGGCAAGCTGATGGTCGACAGCGATATTTTTCATTACAACGACGTCGATTACGTCCGGAGCTCCGTTCGGCGGGTAGAGAGTCGGTTCGACGGGCGCGTCGACAAGCAGGTCGTGTAAGTCGGCGTAACGGCGCAAAGAATTGCCGTTGCCGTTTCGCACTCTCGAATGCCACGTGGTGTGCTTGGCGTTCAAGTCGCCCGCCACTACGACCGCAGCCGCCTCGTCGACGACGAAGAGCGCAGCAAGATCCTCGTCCAAGACCATCCTCGTCGGCGGATTGTACGCCGAGACTAGCTTGACGAGCCCGGCCGCCGTCTGGACGAAGATGCTCGTTGCCTCCATGCGATGCAGCTCCGGTGTTGCGTCGGCATAGTGTTCGATCGACGTCTTGATAAATATTGCGGTGCCGCCGCCTCTCGCTCCCGTCCGATCCGTCCGGTGCAGTGTGTAGTTGGGTACGTTTACGGTATCTGCCGGCCAAAGGTGGGTCTCATTGACTAGGAGAACGTCCGGTCGGTGCCTCTGGATGAACTCCATCGCCTCCCCTTTTTTATTTCTGAGGCCGTTGGCGTTCCAGTACGCCATCGCCAACGATGCGGGGCGTCGATGCCGTCTATCCATTGAGGTCGAATGTTGCGAGGATGTCGCACAGGTTGCCGGCTAGCACCACGCCGGCTTCTGCGACGGTCTTGCACCTTAGGAGAGCGGGCAGTAGTTTGGTGGCGGTCTCGAAGAGCTCAATCGCCATCTTCTTCACGACCTTTACCGACATGGCGCTTAGCAGCGTGCCCGTCCGCTGTTTCGTCGCGCTCTTCTTTTTCTTCTTGCTCGTTTTTTGCGTCGTCGCAGTTGTCGCCGCCACCCGCGCACAGCTGCGGCTCGTGGAAGCGACGGGCTCTACGACCTCCATCCGTTCAACTACGGCGGCTTGCTGTTGTACAACAACTGTCTGGGACCGTTTAGTTTCGTTCCTCTTCGCCGATACGCTCGCAGTCGGCCCGGGATTCCTCGTCAACGCAACCTGCGGCTGCCTGGCATTCGCCTTGAGGACATAGGCAGACCTCGGGCATTGTCTATAATTGGCGGGATGGTCCCCGCCGCATAGCGCGCATATCGCCGGCGTTTCACGCGGTTTCTCGTAATCTTTGGACGGGTGCGGCCCCGCGCACTTGACGCACTTGGGCGCCGCGTGGCAATTACTCTGGCCATGCCCGTAGAGTTGGCACCGATGGCATTGGGTGATATAGTTGCGCTTACGTTCTTTTGACTCCACCTTCATCTTCAGCCCGCAGACGAAGGTGACGGCAAAAATTTTTTCGCCTCCACACTTTTCAACAGCTCGACGAACATGAGGGGAATAGGTCTTCGTTCCCTACCCTTATACATCTGCTTGCAGGAGATCAACGCGAAGCCCTGCGTTCGCATATCCGACTCCACCTCCTCTTCAGTAATCTCCTCCGGAACACCTCGGATTACGATCTTTAGGGGCTTCGCCTCCGTCAACATGTAGGAGTGATACGGCAGCTGCATGTTACTTACTGCCTCGACTAAAGTACGATAATCTTCGGACGATGACGGCTGGATGCATACTCCGGCGTTCGTATTCACCGCCTTCGTGGTATGTATCCCGCGGCGCAGGATCTCGGTACGTAGAGCCGTCTATTTTGCTTTCTCCCTAAGCACTACGGGCGGCACGCGGCCGCTCCTCGGCTAACTTGTCGACTGGTTGGCGTTATCGTTTGGCGTACTCGGCTCTGCTGAGCCCGTCGGCGTCGGTGATCTTGTTGACTTTCGCTTTCTGCGTTTACGTTTAGAAGGGGGTTTGAAGCCTCCCTCGTTATCGTTATTTTCGGACTCTTCCGACGAACTTACGAACGTTGTGGCGTCGGTCGTATCCATATCCGATTCGGATGGGTCATCTAACGCTTTCTGACGACGTTCGATGGCATCAATTGCCATCGGATTCTGACTCGGCGCTGGTTTGGAACCACCGGCGGCCTGAGATGTATCCATTCTTCCAGGAACCAGGGATCGGGTGCCCTGTCCTGGACGCTGCTACTTTCCTCCTTGTCGTTCCCCTACTAATAGCTGGCGATAGCACACGAAGATAGTCTTCACTACGCGCACTAATTTCACACACTATACTATATTCTTTAACGTTTGTCGATTCAAAACACTTTAAAATGCGTTCACGCGACCTATTTGGCATAAGCGTCAAACTGTTGAGAGTTTCTATATGTATAATTTTGAATTCTGCAAGAAAACTGTGTTTTGTAAGGCTGTTTTGTCTTTTTTCATTAATCCTTCTGGATGTTTTTATAATTATGGATAATATTTAATTGAAATAAATGATGTTTTTTTTACTTTGGAAACAGAGTTCTTAGCTATTCAAGATAAAATCTGAAAAACGTTCAAAAGATTATAGACCATGTTACGGATAAAAAAAAAGAAGAATGAAAGAATAGAATTTTGGATCTATAACTTATTTATGACTAGCGAGCATGAGACAAATACAAAACCGTAACTTTACAATAAGATTTATTGTACAAGAAAAAGGTCGATTAACACAGATAAGTTTTACATATTAACAAAATTAATTGAAGTGATATAGTGCTCAGTTTTGCTATTTAAACGTAATGTTAGAAGGATTTTTGTTGCTGAAGTCGTGAACGTTCTTTGTGTTTCTTCGCCGAGACGACGACCCGGTATTTGAACTCTGGGGTAAGAATTCCGATGTTTATAGGACGCCACTGAATGCTTTGTTTAATTTAGTCGCCTCGCTGGTGGTCGGTAATTTCGTCGGAAACCATTCAGTTTTCGAGGGGAAGAAAGAAAGGATTGTATAAAAGAAATTCAAAACTTGTAGCAAAATAAGTTAGCAAATATTTGAACAAACTGTATACTTAGTGAAAGAGCACTATTAAAAAGATGTTGACAAAATTTTACAAAAAGACTATTATTCTTAATAAAAATATTTAATGAAGTCTACACATTAGGGCTCTATAGCAGATTAACTTTGCGGACTTTAGAAGTAGCAAATTTTTGCACAATTTGCTTAAAATTTATTTTTTTACGAATTCATGCTCTATGCATAACAAGCTTAAAGTATTTAGCCGATTTTGGTTCATGACGTTTCTATTTTGGGTTTTTATTACCGCCAGTTTTGAGAATGTTCTTTCTCCTTCACAAACTCCGCAAGCTAAAGTTAAATATATTCTAAATGCTATAGCTACATTAGGATAGAGGTTTGACTTTAATACTTCTTTAACCCTTTTTAATGTTTCTTGGCTGTTGTAATTAATATTTAGTCCATAAGCCATGATTTTGAATAACACCCTTAATTCTTCGGGGCATACTTTCAATGCAAGACATGATTGTTTCTTTTATATCTTCATCGTTCTCCCATACATCCTTTATATTCTTCATTAATATTTCCTTTGTAGGGTTTTCTCTTCCATATACCTTACTTTTTAGTCGATTCCATACGTTCTCGATGGGATTGAGGTCCGGTGAATTTTTGGGCCAACGTAAAAGAGGTATATGATTGTCTTCAAAGAATTTCTTAACGTTTTTTGCCACTTGGCAAGGAGCATTATCTTGCATAAATATACGCCCTGTCGGTATGCGACGTCCTGGCTTAAAATACGGTAATAACGTGTTTTTAAACACATTTATGTACTTCTCTTGACGCATTGTACCTTCTACAAAATATATAGGGCCGGGTCCGTCTCCACTAATCACTCCCCAAATCATTACTTGCGGAGGGTGTTTTACAGTTCGAAGAACCGTGGACTCTGTGAGACGTTCGCCAAGTCGTCTACGAACAAATTGTGCTCGCTGCACACACAGAGCGAGTACTCGTCACTAAAGAAAACCTATTAAATAATGCTAACATTACCTTCTTCCAATTCTCGTCTGTGAAATGTCGATATTCTCTTGCAAAGTTGAGACGAGCAGATTTCATCTTTTCTGTTAAACGCGGCTTTTTTACAGGTCTTCGACCCATTAGGCGATTTTCGCGCAATCGGCGCCTGACGGTTCTGCTCGAAATCTCTATTCCTCTCTCTTGTAAATTTTTTTGACTCATTTTAATTGTAGCAAATCTATTACTCAAAGCCTGATGAACAATTTCACGATCAGATCTCTTTCACAGTTTTTCTTTTCCGACCGCACTTTGCCCGTCTTTGTATCGATGTGCTAGCTCCTTGGTTTAAGTTTCTAGCTAAACGCGATGCAGAAGAAGGAGATACTTTCTGTAATTTTGCAATTTCTCGTTGTGAATGTTTGTTTGTTGTAGAAAATCTTGTATAGCGGCTTTTTGTTCACTTGTTGAATCTTTCCCGGGCATTTTCTACAAAACCCCAAATATTTAAATTTTTTTCAAATTGCAAATAATTATGAAGAGGTAGATGGAATAACAATTTTACCTTTGCAATAACGATATATCAACACAAAACATTTAACGATACTCCACAACTTAGTTTCTATACGGTTATAACGAAATATTTTAAAAGATATCGATGCATTCTCTAAACTGTGAACTCGCTAAATGTAAGTTAATAACTGAAATATTTATATATATGTACGTACTTTACTCTTCTAAATATCATTTCTCTGGTATTTTTATTTATTGATACAATAATCTAGTCTCTCTATAAACGATCGGATTCAAAGCAAAAAAATATCATTATAATAGGATGGGAATCTAAGGGATATTTTTTAAGAAGCCGCTGAGCTGCGGATCGTTTGTCGTTCAAAATTGTCTTTTCATAATCGAAAATAAACGAACAATATACTTGCAATTCTTTATAACAACAAGATCTTTCCATTTCAGAAATTATGCCATCGCATATTACTAAAGATACCTCTATTCTAAATTTTTGTTTTGGAGAAAGGTTTTCTGAATAGGGGGAATCACCGTGGAATACTTTTTTTCTTAATTTGGCGTGTATTTTCTTTTTTATAAGAAACTTCAAACTCAAATTCAGTCGAAACCTTCAAAATAAACTTCGCTTCTTCTTCATAATGGTCAAAATTTTCACGAATAGTTTTTACGGCAATTTTGAATATCAAGATTGCACTCAATTAAATATTGCACAATTTCTCGAGCCTTTGTGGCTTTTTAGAGGCAATAATTTTAAAAAACTTTCTGACACTTCAAATGTTTGTGAATTCACGTATCTAATTACAAAAGAAAGTTGATCAACATGTTGCAAATCAGGTGTAGAATCAACTATTATTCCAAAATATTTTGATTCTTTTACTTCTTGTAAAATTAAATTAGTAACATGATCGCCTAATAATTGAATAAACTCATTGCAAATTGTCGAAGACAGATAAGATATTTTGCCCCGTCCAATATTTTTAGTTTTTTCAATATGATCTGCTAGAAACCCGTCATATTTTGCTAGTAGTTCCAATATACCTAAATAATTCCTATGTGCACTGATTCAAAAATTTCATCTTTGCCTCTTAATGGAAGTCCACGTTGACACAAAAAAATTATATCAATAATGTAAAACCTTTTGCCGGTACTCGCATTCATTTTCATATGCTTTTGCGAAATCTGTTTCCAGGCCCTATTTTTTTGATCTAGCCATCCAGTTAAAACACGCCTTGGTATGAGAAGCACTATTTCCATGAGATTTCCAGTCATTGAAATCTGCGGTAAATTGATCATGATTTTCTTCAAGCAAAAATAACTTACAGGGTCCGCAGTAAACTTTATTTGTTTTCGCCGAAAATATTAGCCAAAAGCGATCTACTTCTTCACCATTTAACATGTTGCGCTTAAACATTGATTTTGAAATAAATCTTTGCGTCGATCCGCTAACTTGTAAAGTAGCTTTAATCATTTCCTTATCTTCAAAATCAATGTTTTGTTCAAAATTATCCTTTTCGATCAAATATCGCAAAACTTCTTCAGACTTACTCCATTCAACAGGATCATTACTAAATATTTCGTATTTACAGGATGTTGTTGGTTCTTGTTTATCGCTGCCAGAATCATTAGATATGGGTCCACGTCAACATGAAACAATTTCAATAACTTCATCTTCGTGTTCGGTTGGTGACCCCGTTTGAACATCTGAAGCCGCTAAAGGAGTGTTTTCTTTTTCAAAAGGTCCCAATAAAGACGTCTGTCCTTTAGCAGATTCTTTCACTTTTTTTCATGCAATTTTCTTTTTTCTGCTCCACTGGGATAATGGCGTTTCATTTCTGTAACAATAATAATATTATAAATTTAATTAATAGAAGGTTTTGCAGTTTGAAAAGTAAATTGTAAGGCCACGATTTCAGCATGTATTAGGAATAATAATAAAACTTACCTTTATAAATTCACATGTCTTATTGTCAAATTTTGAAATAAAGTAGAAGTGTACAAGTCAGAGTAATAGTTCACGATCACTGAATAGCGAGCGGTTCGGTAACTTACTAATATCTGCTTTCTTACGTATATCGCTGTCGTGTGTAGATTGAGCGGAGAGCAGCGCGTCGCGCTTAAATATACGCGGACAAAATCGATCGAGACGACACTGAAACTTTCCACACTGTTCCACGCTATTCGAAATACTGCGCTCGACTTCTAGACTTCTCTGGTACGAAATTTTTGAATTTGTTTGCTTTTCGATTACGAAATAATAAAATGTTTATAACTATTTGGAATAGTGGATACTATAGTTAGAATTATTTATAGTTTATAACTATTTGGAATAGCGCTTTATAGTTATTATAGTTTATAACTATTTGAAATAAACTTTTTACTATTAAATACAAAATAAGTTAATAATGAGCCAGTAATTCATTAACTATTTTTTCTTAAAAAAAAATTTAAGAGCAGTTAGAATTTTAAAAGTTAACTGATAAAATACGCTTATCTTCAAAAATCCAGGAGGGGGCCTATGAAAATTATTAAACTTTTGAAATTTGTACTTACCTAAATAATTTTATTGTAAAATATACTTTATTGTAAAAATAAATGTATATTAGGTATATAACCTTAAATGAGCCGGGGGCCCCCTGAGGTTCGGGGCCGCTAGGCACGTGCCTAGTTTGCCGTACGGGTAATCCGCCTCTGCAAAGGACACCCGGTCTTTAATTCCTTCATAATTACATCCCAAGAATTTTCGCCGGTTTAGTATACTTGTGTTTAAATCAGCTTGTATGAAAGGTAAAATCGAAGCGGTGTTTCCACAATGCCAAGTTCCGATACATCGCCAGCGTATCGATTCAAGGAATTAATTAATTATCGAATTCGTGAATTACTTGCATCCGCAGAATCTCATCGGCTAATAGCGGTCCAAATGCGGGATTAACACATTGTTGCTACTATTTCTTAAACGTAAGAGTTGTGGAACCCCACCAAGTGCCAATCTTTTTTACTATTAACGTACAGACATCCGTAGATACACGTAATTCCACTTTCGCCTTCAGCGCGATCGAGATCGCCAGAGATCGCGAGAACTGATGGGTGCGGGCGCTTAGTGTTCTTCTATTCGGTTTGACATGCGTTTTTAACAACACTCTGTAACGACACAACTACCGCTACTAGATACTCATACAACACCTACTACTACCAGTACATACTGGCACTCGCTCATAGCGAGCAGACGCGATTCGATAAAATGTAGAAGACGTACTGTTCGGTTGTTCGATTTTCTATCTTAACAAATCAACTCCTTATGTGCCACACCACACTGGAATAAACAGAGAACCTCTAGCACGAAAAAAGAATCCCGATTCGGTGTGATTCACGGTCCGAATGGATCTTAGAACGGGGTGAGTCAATACATTTCATAACAATAATAATAGCAGCGAACATAACCTATACGCTGCGTTGTGTGTATTATTTACTTTGTCTCTGCAGTTTAGGTGATTCGTAGTATTATTATCGGGCAAATGAATGATTGACGATACTCGCAGTATAAATAGAAAAAAATGCTCGCAGCGTTTTTCAGTTGGAATAGAATTAGAAAGTTCATTTATATACGCTAGCCTTTTTTTTATATTTCACGTTACACAAGATCTTTGGATTACAACTTGATGGTTTTGATTTTTGTTTAACTACCTACCAAAAGAGAATTATATCATTAAAAGAAATTCGTTTGTTCTTGCGTTAAAATTGATTTAATTATGCGCATATACAGTATTAGTCATTTTAATTAGGAATAATGTAAAAAGGCACATTTATATAGAGTTAGCTAATTTTAGGGGGAAAATCTGGAAATTACAATGAAAATATAAATTGACAATTGAAGACACACGTGGATAAAGGTGTCATATCTCAAAATCATTTTGTATAGAAAATCGACTCTAAACATTTGTTATCCCAATTTTTTATTTCATTGAATTTAAAATATTTGTTTTAATATTTTTATAAGTATTATGATGATTATTTTTTGGATAATAATTACATTTTTGGGGAGGTGCTTTTTTGATAGAAAAATGAGGTTTCAATCTACCTGACAACCTTATCCATGGCGGATAAATAAGAAAATTATAATCTATTAAAAAAAGAAGAAGGCCTAGTGTCCAAAACTGTCTATTTTTTTAAGTAAAAGACTTACAAATGACGATAAATGCTTATTCTAACATTTTGTTTAGTTTCTCTTTTTCTTAAGATTTACTTCCAAGATACATTCATAAAACTATTTATATTCTTCTTTGATAAACACCAATTGTTCACGCAAGTTGATAATTTTTCAGCTGAGTCCACTTCTTTTTCCTTAATTCCTTCAACTTTAATATTATCTTGCTTATTCACTATTCTACTTCCTTTCTTCAATGGGTCAACTCTGTGAAATGGTGATAGTTTTATGTCTTTTAACAGGATCAATGTTAATTCTACTAAACAACAATGAATTTTTTGAGTTTGCGTCCAGCGAATAATACTTTCTTAAAATCACATCTCTATCTTGTGTGTTAGAGTTTTGCAAGCACTTTAGTCTACATTCTTCTTTGCATAAAATTCCCAACTTAATTTTCTTTTCTGGCATAACCTTTCCTGTTTGAGAAATGTATTGTTCACCTTTTTGTCTAACAATGACAAATTTCCTTTTCTTCCAGTTATCTGGGTTAAGCTCTTATGTTCAAATATTTTTTTTTCACCTTCTGTCTTTTTCCCTCAAAAACTTGATCTTCATTTACATCTTTCAATACATCACTATCAGCTGTAATGTGGCCTACATATTTACTGGAATGGCCAAACCCTCTCGTGGTAAGTTCACAGCAGAGTTCTGATTAATTAGATTCGCCTTATCATGAATATTAGATAATGATTCATCATTTGAGTCGTTGCTGGATTCGTTCTCATTAGGTATGTATTCACTTTCCGATGTAACATCTTCATCACTGTAATCACTTTGGAACAACGTGGAGCTTTCAAGACCTTAAATTGCATTCCAGAAAATAGTTAAATTTACTATATTTTAAGTGCCGAGCAATTTCTTACTTTTTTTTTGAATTAATTTGTTCCTGTTGTTTTCTCGAACAAGGATAAAATAAGTTTTCCTTTTAATATGTTCAACCAATTATTAAGATCACTTTCACACAGAACAATTTTTCAAGTAAATGACATTTAATATAACCTCAAATTTAGGTGTCTTGTATACTCGGCACCTCCGAGCTCCAAATGAATTTCAGTGGATAAAGGTGTCGTGTTATCTTAACACCTTTATTCATAGAAAAAGAAAACGAAATTACGGAACATAACACCCTTATCCATGAAAAATCTCAGCTATTTACCGCATTTTCGAAACAAAGTAACAACAGAAGGTTAATAAAAATGCTAGGTTAACAAAAAAAGTTTTTGAAGAATGTTACACGATAGCTTTATCCACGTATGTCTTCAATTGTAATTATCTATTTTGCAAAGATGTTATTAGAGAAAATTTATTCGTTTTATTGTTTGGAATAATGCAATTAAATTTTGCGGTATACAGGTTGATTCATTTTCGACCGCACTATAGGGATCTCGCTTATTACCGGTGTTAGAGGGTAGGTTGAAATTTGGAAAAGTTGCTAAATTTTGTGTTTGTTATGCAAGAATGCTCATTATCTTCTTTTACCTCTAAGTCCACATTCTCAAGGCTACTTTCGATCTTTTATCTAATGGTGTACTCGAAATTTTTCTATGACGTTTATGGGCTCAGTATAAATATTAACAAATTGATAAAAAACGAAATACTTGTACCAATTATTAAATTAATAAAGTTAAGTTTCCAATCTGGTATTTTTCCTAATGAATGTAAGTATGCCACAATAATTCCTTTGCATAAAAAAGGTGATATAGAAGCTGCATCTAATTATAGACCGATTTCTCTACGCCCGGTTATTTCTAAAATTTTTGAAAAACTATTAAAAAAATAAAATACTTTCTTTTTTTGAAAGGAAATCGCTATTTAGCAGCAGATCAGTTTTCGCCAAGAAAACATCATCAGTTTGAGCTGGCCTTTACTGCGCCGTTACGTTCTGCGACGTTAGTAAAAGCTTTTGATTGTTATCATCAGATGTACAGGCTGGTCATCAGGAAAGTATTGACTTTACCGATTTCAAAATGGTTTTTCTCGATTTTCTTAAATGGAACATCCTGTATATTGTGACTAGAAGTAATGCAGAATTACATGGAATATGTAGATTTTACTACTTTGAGTAACCTTACATAAAACAATACGGATCAGAAGTTTCGGATAACGGATCCAGATCCGAGGTTTCGAATTACGGATCTGGATAATAACACAAAGATCTGGATATCTAGATATTAAATTATCCGGATCCCACCACTTCTGATTCATTTGAATTTCTGAAATTTCTTCTCTATGATTTCAATAGCCCAATTTAATTTAATTCGTTTTTTCAGCTTTTGTAGGTATAAAGAAGACATGCATTTTTACGGATACATTTTTAAAACTCTTTGCTTTAAGGAAAGTTGTAACGACCTCAATATTTTTTTTATGAGAAATCCTATATAATATACTCCTTCAAAAACTTACCTGAAAAATATCCTACTAGCGACTTGTTCTACCAGTTTCCATTTCTTCAGCTGCAGCCAGACCGCCAATTTTGGGTCATTTTCCTTTTTGTAATTTCTGGTTATCTTACCTCTTGTTATTTTTAGATACTTTTGAAGGTTATTGTTATTTTATTGCTTCTTTTCCCATTCTCTTTCGTGAGTTTATTGTATTCACTTCTTATTATTTTATCGCTGCTTGAGTTATTTTGTTTGGTGTAGTGGAAACGTTTACTAAAAGTACCTTTAGTAAGTATGTTTTCAATAAATTACATTTGTTCTATACAAGTTAGCATTTGCTGAGTTGTTTTTGTTTATTTTCTTTTGAACATTTCGTTTGTGTACGTAGCTGTATATGTTGATGAGACTTCTTAAAAAATTAACTTACTTAGGAACAAAATGTATGATAAATTAAATAAGTGGGATCTAGTTAAAATGTTGAAATTTACTGAATAGATTTAAGTCAAAGCAAGCATTTTTTCAATGCCAAAAGAGTTTACAGCTTTATTAAATAATTATACTTCTAACAAATTTCGAATTTTTACGATTTCCTAACGTAAAGCAGCTGAATTTAAATTATTCGATTAAATGGTTTGTCAAGTTTTAAGTTTATTGGCAAATAAAATCAAATTTACTATTCACAGTAGTTAAAATGTGCGAAATCTCTTCCGCAAGTCCTCCCCTGTCGATTACTTCATTGGCAGGCCCAAAATGTAGTCGATACTCAAATTTACAGTTTTATGTACAAGTGCTTTGATATTTATTTGTATTTTTTAACTATTCGAAGAATTTAGATAGATCCTTTAGTAAAAAAATGTATCTTTTTCTATTGTTTTTTAATTCACAGCCAATGTCCACTTCCTATTTAAAAATATGATTCAAATTTTCACACACAAGTATTTTGCTTCTACAGGAACGGATGCCAAGTGGCGCATGTTAATTTTGAATCCCAATGCCGTCAGTAGTAGTGCGAAATATAGTAAAATGGAATCGCATACGATCAGAACATGTTTTTGTTTTAAATACGATTCTACTTCTACAAAACTTCTGTTATATAATGCTTTTGATGAAAAAATATTTCAAAGAAGATTAATTGCGAATACGTTAATTTATCTGGAGCTTGTTTGCTTCTTCTTTAAAAGTGGCTTCTCAAATACTTCACTAGATGTTTTTCAAAATATTCTTTTAAAACAGCTGGTTTCTCGGAACACCAGAAAAAGTCTTATTTTTTTCGAACCAGCAAATTCCATCTTTTTAATCTAGAAAAGGACGTAAGATCATGTACTCATCTTTTGTAATCAGTCATTAAATAGAATATCAACTTTGTAAACCTTTATATTGCTAATTTATTTTTCACTACTAGAATTTGTGCAACAATATATTTTAAAACTGTTTCGCTTGTACGCGTCACGTATAACATCGCGATGCGTCATGAACAAAAAGCGCTACGTCACTCAAAACACGGGTATATCATAGTTTTTTCTTTACTGCAGCGGCTTCAAGCAGGGCAGAAAGAACACTTCTGGACGGCGCAGTTGAACGCCATTAAAAGCTGACTTTTGCAAAGCTGATTCATCCATATTCCGCGATTGGGTGGCCTTAAAGCTGACTTTTGTGAATCATTGATGTCCGAAAACGTTTAAGTCCGTATATTTTACCAGCAATAACCGAAAACGTTTAAATATATGAGAAAATACGTTGAATTTTGCACAAAGTCCGAAATTAATTTCCAAAACCGAAAATGATAGTAATTTAAGAGTTTATGTCAGAAACCGAAATCAGACTTAGTTTATTTCTCTGTAGCGAAATGATTAAATATTTGACAATTTCGATAATTTTGTGCAAACACAATTTTACTGTTTAGAGGATTTTATTTTGGTTTAATATTTGTAAATAAAATTGGTTATTATTACTTACTTTTCCTGTTTATTTTGGTTGGACCTCTGCACACAGAAGCTACCATCAACCTAACATCACAAGTCACTCACTTTTTCTTAGCCACTGACTACGCAATTATCTTTTGTTTTAATTGACAAGCACGTGGTGATTATTTATTTCACAACACGTAAGTGCAATCTGACAGAAAGGAAAACTCATTACACTCGCAGCGGTGGAAGGCGCAACTATGCATATTATAAAGCCAATAATATAGAGTTCCTGTCATCGACAAATGTAAGAATATTTCATTTAAAACAAGGAACAAATTCAAAATAAGCTGGCTAAGAAAATATCTGATAAAGCTGTTGCTTCACATTTGATGTGTTGAAGTTTTCAAGAATCGTCCAGAGAGCGCACGAGGCGTTAACAAATTTGCATTTTTTATTATTTAATTCTCACAGAATTACTAGCACTAACATGTGCGTACAAAGATTGCAACAAACATTTTTTGTAGTGTTTTAAAATTATTACGACTCTTTAACCAAGTATTTAGTTGTGTAATAGACAATGTTCTATTTTGTCTTATGCAGGTGTTGACACCCATTCTTGATATTTTGACAGTAGATTATACAGAGTGATGTTCCGTTAAAAAAATAGAATTTTGGGTACCTATGAACTTATGAGACCTTCTGTAGGTTTCAATATACTTTTAAAACATGCTCACAATCAAACCCCATAACAAGAAGAAAACTGTTTTGAAAAATCCCCATTCACAAGGGTACAATCTCCCGAGTCCGCAGATAAGACTCACCCTGTATATTTTCGACTCATTGGTCTTATCGCCTTATCTTCGAGTCTAGAGAAGATGACGTAATTTCATGTGTATTCCAACAAAATGATTTGATTATCAAATACGCATTATGTTAAGCAAGTAGGTTTATATCTGTCTAAAGAGCTAAGTTTAATACGTCTAATAAATTGTTTCATTTTAGCTACTAACAAGAATGGTACATTAAAGAAAGGTGTAACGTAAAATTAATGGTCAATAAAACGGACATTAATTAGAAGTATATAATTTCCTGAATGGCACTTACTCCAAATGAAATATCTAGCTACATTAGTGAAATTGCTAAAAAGTACTGCGAGATTTAAATAAATTGAAATAAACGTAGGCTTCTCTAATAAAACAGACAATAATTCTCAAATTGGAAGGGAACATTGCATTTGCATAAATCTTATTAAATGCTTTTGGCAGGTTAACAGAGAAGGAAAATGCTTTAAGCTATACAGGCTGTTCATCATTAAACATACAGCAAAAATTGAAGGGGTTATTCCATGAACTATTCTAAGAATATTTTGTACTTTTATGATTTTTGAAAAAACCCCTTTGTTTCGAAGGGCGAGAAAAATTTTTGACAAAACCAATTTTGATATTTTTGAAATTATTAATGTAGCCCAAAATAAAAATATGGCGTACAACACTGGACTTACCAAGTATAAAAAAAATGTAAAAACGCGTTGTTATCTTTTAACAACATTCCGATTACAAAGAACGGCTGTTTTACCCACTAATAATAGGCAGACATAGAAAAGTAAATCAGTTAAAACGTGGATTTCATTTGAATACGCTTCGTGATTGATCATTTTGTATGTGCCAAATTTGTTGAGATTGATTGACGTGTATTTTCTGTCTTTTAATACTTAAACTTTTATTAATAAAGTTTTCTATCATGAATCGCTATACGAACGCCGAGATGACTGACATGCATTTCATTTATGGACTTGCTGATGGCAATTCATTAGAAGCTAGACGGTTGTACATTTTCTGCCCGTAATGTTCCTGATACAAAAACCTTGCAAAGTATTCATCAACGTCTTCATGAAACAGGCACATTGAAACGAAGGACCAGGAAGGCCAATGACAGTAAGAACGGTAGAATTAGAAGAGAATGTGCTGGACATGATAGAGGAAGATCCAGGCACTTCTACTCGAAAAATTGCAAATACTTTGAATGTAAGTAATGGGACTGTTTGGAAAATTCTTAGGAAGTATTTGTTGTACACATACCACATACAACGCGTTCAGGCACTTCTTCCTGCTGATTTTCCTCCACGTATTGCATTCTGTCAGTGGCTTTTGCGCATTGAAATGCAATAAGAACTTTTCACAATAACCATGTGTGGGTTGAAGAAAATTCACATGAGGTACTTGAAGATCGTTTTCAACACCAGTTCTCGTTGAACGTTTGGTTAGGAATTGTGGGTGACTGGCTAATTGGACCGGTATTTCTACCAGGAAGACTTACCGGCGGGATGTATCGAAACATTTTGGAACAAACGCTACCTTTCATTCTGGAGGATGTACTATTGGCAACAATAAATGCAATGTGGTTTATGCACGATGGTGCACCAGCACATTTTAGTGTGGTTGCTCGTGAGTTTTTAACAGCAACATACGGAGATCGTTGGATTGGTCGAGGTGGACCTCGCTTATGGCCTGCTCGATCCCTGGACTTAAAACCCCTGGATTATTTCCTACGGGGCCATCTAAATTCATTAGTTTATTCTACTCTAGTGGAAAATGTGGAAGATTTAAGAAATCGGATAATTGTTGGGTGTAACTCAATAAGAAACGACCCTGGTGTTTTTGAAAGAGCTCGGCAGTCAATGAGGAGAAGATTGGATTCTTGCGTCCTAGCCGGAGGTAGTAATTTACAACAGTTCTTGTAGATTACAAAACTTTAAATATAATTTTTGGTAATACAATGATGGTTTTGTCGAAAATTTTTCTCGCCCTATATCTTCGAAACAAAAGGGCTTTTCAAAAATTATCAAAGGACATAATATTCTTAGAATAGTTCATGGAATAACCCCTTGAATTTTTGCCGTCTGTTTAATAAACAACCTGTATATAAAAATGTATTAATTTCATTATTGGATGTTAAAATGAGAATCTCATTTGTAAACTAACTGTATTTGTAAACTAACTGTATTAGGAATATTTATCTTTAAGTACATTGCAAATTGATCCAATAAGCAACATATATTAAATGGCATATTTCCTAATTAAATAAACAATTCAGAGAAATATATTCGGAGTTTTAATTTATCTAGCAATTTTATCATCCAAGGCATTGTTATCTATATGTCTATAGGCATAACGTGAAAGAAAATTAAATTATATTAATTAATAAGTATACTAAATTATTCTGATCTAAATAAGTATGCTAATTAACTTGTTAATTATATATTGATATAGCCTTAACGTGAATAGTAACATTGAACTGTCACCTTTTCGTTACTGACGCGTTTAAAAAGTTGTTTTTCTAATTTTATCTATGCTTTTTTCCGAAATTAGTCTAATGTTACTCCTATCACAATTTCAACGTCATCTACATCTTTTTTCCTGTATTTCCAAGATAATTATATAGGGTTTTTTCTTTCCGCATAGATAAGTTAATGAGGTATGTTTTTGAACTTGAATAAACAATTATCTTACGCACGTAAAACGTTTATGATTTACGAGGTGGCAGCCTTCCTCAGTAGTGGAGAGTTAGACTGACATTGCTAGAAGATTCATCAGTCGTAGCTCCTCAGATGGGCATCGTTAAATCTTTAGTTCACAGGTTCGGTCTGTTTGCTTTAACTCATTTTTGGCCTTGATGAAGCTTAAATAAAAGCGAAATATTGGTGAAATTTAAGAGAGTTACATTTTTCTGAAACCTTGGTCGTCATCCTGACAGTTTAAAACCACGTATTAGTTCCTAACGACCGCCATCCTCCTTGGCGTTTTATTGGTAGAAGAGACGAACCACCAGAAGGATACTTCTTTTTCTTATTGATGTTGCGTCTGCAGATTTGCCAGAGAGATTTCGAAATTTTTCTTCATAGAACCACCATAGACGGTGAATTTATTAATGTTTTTTTTTCATCTTTCAATAATATTGGCGTCATCTAACAGATTCATATTTGTAATCGTAATTCTTCACGAGTAATTAGAAGCACTTCAGATTCGGATGAAGAGAAGCCCTCGCTCTATTGTTTGTATCTCTTTTATTTCTCAGCATCTTGTAGTTTCTTTTTCTTAGTGTTGAACTTCTCTGAGGGAAGAGACCGGTATTATGTCAGCGCGCTTTTTCTTTGACAGAGCAGGCGCCGGTGAAACCTAATTAGATGCCCTTTCTTGGAATAATATCAACCATAGGAGTTGATCTTTCTAGTGTTGTATTCCAAATAAGTTGTACCATGGATAGAGTTGGTTCCAGCGAGTTGCTTCGTTCCTCAAGTCATTGTACAATGTGTGGTTCTTGATTCTTCCATTAAAAATGTATGGTTGGGAATCGGATTCGGGTTAAAAGGCATTACTCGGGTCTACTTGAAGTCTGAGGTCATCTAATAGGTGGTTTTGCAGTCACTTTTTCGATTATAGTTATTTGAAATTTTCTCAAACATGGAAATTGAAACACCAAGAAGGAGTGCAAATTTTTTCACCAAACTTGGCAGAAACATGCCGTGCGGAAATCGACGATTCGATCGGGTACATACAACATTTATGTGAGCATTTGTTTTATGGTTAATCCGTTGCACTCAAAAGAACAAAAAAAACCAACGTTAGCACCAATAAATTACGATTCCCAGTTCCAATGAACAAGTAACTCTATTCATTCGAAATAAGTAACTTTATAAATATAGGAATTAACAATGGTTTTTCGAATCGAATAAAAATGAATAAACCTTCTTTTTGATGACTCTCTCACATTTAGATAAGAAAAATGCTGTGTCTCGTAGTCTTGCAGTGCAGCATTCAGCTATAGCGTTCGGGTCGTTTCCGATCGGCCGGTGTAACTATTCAAAGGTAAGAACTGATTATAATTTTGTTGCGATGGATCAAGTGGTCATGGCATATTTGATGCTTCATGCAGTCTTTTCTGACATTAGTGTCAGGTATATTTCTTGCGAATTTTGATTCCATTTTCACCGTTTTCTCTTGTCATACTTTTGTTTAATGTGTTTTGAGGGTTTGATTATGCCTAGAATGCGACAAGGGTGGAATTACCGCCAGTTGGGCGAATTTGACAGAGGTTAAATTGTTGGTGCGAAGGTGGTTTTTCGTTCAGGGAAATTGCAATTCCCCCTACGGGGAACCAATCCACTATTATGCGTTGTTATCAGTCATGGACAAGAGAAGGCCAGTAAAGTCGCCGAAGAGGAACCAGGGCCGAAGAACTAATGAGAGACCGATTCTCCAGTATCAGGTTAATTGCTGATCTATGGTTAGTCAATGAAGGTCGTCCCGCGACTCTTCGAACCGTTTATCACCGAATCAAGCCTTTCGACTTGCAATCCTATCGATCACACCTTGTGTTACCATTTACGGCACAACACCGACAGCAACATCTGGAGTGGTATAGATTGCGAATACACTGGAACGTGAAGTGACATAGGGTGGTGTTCAGTGGTGAATCTCGATTTTGTACGGGGATGCATGATGGCCGCATAAGTGTCAGACGAAGACGCGAGGAACGTCGTGATATTAAATTTTCCGTTGAAAGGCGTGTCCACCGAGCCGTAGGAATTATGGTATGAGATGCTATAGTATATGGGAGTAGGTCTCGGTGTTCATTCGAGGCACCATGAACACCTAACGTTACGTTGATGATGTGGTGGCACCGCTTATTCATATCAGCAGCTCAAAGACCCACTTTTCCAGCAGGACAACGCCCGTCCCCACGTAGCGAGGACTTCTCTTAACCGGTTTGAAGAGGCCCACGTAAATATCTTGCCATGGCCACCCAGATCTCCCAACCCCTCGCCAATCGAATACATGTGGGACATTATCGGAAGAAAACTGAGGAACTTATCGAATCCTCCGCAACACTGGAAGCTCTCCGGCATAAATTGTAGATTGCTAAGGACACCGTACCTCAAGAGGACATCGATCACCTCTGGAATTAACGCCACGAAGAGTAAGGGAGTGTGAAACTAATAGGGGCCCAACACATTATTAATAATAAGAAAACTAATGTGTTAATCTTTTATTCTTTTTCTTTAAAATTACAATCAATTATTACCATTGAATAGTTATACGTTTCTGCCAAGTTTGGTCAAAAAATTTCTTCTTGGTGTTGCAATTGCCATGTCATGTAGTATATTTCTTTTATAAGTTGATAAGGAACGTTGTACCTACTACAAATGTGGTTGTGCCAACTTAAAACTGGCCTGCCTTTTGGTTGAAGTTTCTGTGGTAACGTATTAATTAAACGAATTAATTAATTAAAGAATTAATCGATCAGTCAAAGGAATTGATATTGTCATAGTGGCAGAGCTTCTTTTCTTATCCTCTGCGTGAACTCTTATACCTTAGTTATTTGTTTCTGTCGTAAAATGTTTCTTTAAAAGAAGTTGCTTCATTGAATACATTTTCTCTGCGTAAAACTGAAAGAAGAAGCAATATGCAATGTATATAACTGTGAAAAGAAACAAATTTTCCAAAATGATGTAACTGCTTTTCTTTAGTGCTCCCTGGAAAACCTTTATTGCACTCTTTCGCCAATCTTTCTGAAAAGAGACATCCCTACCAGTAGTTTGCCCTTCACAGTATCTGCGGTATTTCTGCATAGTTGAAGAAATGTGTTAGTAGAAGCGTTTAAGCTACTCTTCAATACCAAGGTTATCAGGGAAGGAGTCTAAAAAACTGATTTTGGATGACATCTTATATCCCAAATTGTTATATAGTAGAAAGAGCTCGTCCACACTCTCTTAATTGATGCCACATACAGAAAGAACAAGTGATTGTGAAAACTAAAGAACCCGGTAAACATCAAAGGGCGAGGTTTTAATACTCTTTCATGAACATGTAGGAACCTTTCGTACTAAAATGTTAGTAAGATCTTACTCTTGGTGGCCAGGAATTAATGAAGCTATAGAAAAATTCATAGCTTCGTGCGAAATTTGTCAACAAACGCAAAACTTTTCAAGTAACAGTACGTTACTTCCGTGGCCCAAGGCACCAAGCAATTTTTACAGGATAAATATAGACTTCTTTCATAAGCATTTATTTCAAACTTTTTAAAGAAGGGGGAGAAATGTTATAAATGTTTGCTAACATTTTTAGATTATAAGTTGGTAACTATTAGATTTAAGAATCAGTCATGTCATTGCAAGTTTTTTTTTAATCACATATGGTGGCTACAGTCGTTTCTGTGTCTTTGTGTCCAAGAAATACATAACATTATTCTTTCTGTCTCTTGAAAGTTTATTGCTTCCTTAACAATGTTTTTTACTTTCACGACTGCCTATTTTTCAACTTTATTTACCACGTATTTGGCGCTCACATATTTTTTTGTTATAATGCGTTTAAAATGATCTAACTTTATGTGAAGTGGAGGATGAAAAATCTGGTTAAGATTGACTAGTGGCAATGTAGTTGACAGCATCTTTAAACAAATATAGTTGAATTGGGTTCTTGGACTTTCAATGTTGGTTTCTCACATACAAAAAGTTATTCAGGTGATTTACATACATATTTTCCGACTAGTGTAATACACAGGGTGTTCAGTTTGAACCCCGTTCTATGGGCAACTTTTTTGTTTCTAAAGATACAAGGATGGTTAAATTATAAAACAATTGAATTTTTTGCCGTAGATTCAGAATCTCGTATCAGAAAAACAATTGACTGTACCAATCCACCGGAAATGGCTCCAACTTTGCTTTTTTAAATAGAACACAGTGTGTATTTTTACATTTTCGGAATCTATGAGTTATTCTGCAGCTCAATCCATCGAATTAGGAAACAAATACTTCCGCTCCCTTTTTTTTAAAGAGCTGGTTAAGAATCTCAGTCTATTGGACTATGACAGCGATGTTGTTGTTTGAAGTGTGCAATGACTGTGAGAAACAGACTACAATGTGTCAAACACAGTTCAATAAGCAACTTATGCTGTGAATTTGTGCTAGGTGATTATCATTTTGGTACATTCGTTTCCACATTAAAACAGCATGAAGCGAGTGCCCCCATATATTAGAAATGTAGAGTAAACCCGAAATTTGTGTAGGCAACGTTTCGGGCGAGGGAAGAAGAAAGAATGTATTTTCGGTTGCTGAAGCAGAGGCTCAGAGCCAATGAAGAGGCATTTAAAAGACGAGGAAGTCGCCGAAGAAAGTGAAATTAATGTATTGGCTTACTGCGAAGTCCATCAAAAGGCATCAATCAGAGCAGCTGCGGCCAAGTTAGGTTTTTTGGGTCAGTGTATCATTCTCTTAAGGAAAACAAATTTAAACCTTATAAAATTAAGCCAGCGCAACACAATAAATGGGCAGTTTCCCAGTAATTGGCCAGGAACTCATAGACCGTTTGTTTGGGCTGCGGGATCGTCAGACTTGACTCCTTTAAACTTTTTCTTGTAGGGCTACATTAAAAATCAAGTATATGAATCTCCCCATGAGAATGCCAAAGACTTAAAAAATCATGTGCAAAATTTACTGTTAAATATTGATGGCCGAATTTTACGAAACGTAAGAAACAACATTTTAAGAAGAGCTAATATTCTGAATCTATGGCAGAAAATTCAATTGTTTTGTAATTTAACCGTCTTTGTATCTTTAGAAACAAAAAAATTACTCATAGGACGGGGTTCAAACTGAACGCCCTGTAGATTTTATCGAGCTTTTCATTGAGAATTTTCGATATATTCTTTATTTTTGTCGAGGATATATCTAACGATTACTTCAGGCTCGTTTCATTCATTTTCTTTTACTCTAATTTGTGCAGAAACTAGAAAATTGATTTCCGGTTAACAAACCTACTCTGCAAGATCCAGTACCTCTGCAACTTGCTTTAAAAATATAATAATTCGCACCAACTTGTTCTATCTATCTAGATGACACAAATACCACCATAACGGTATGGAAATAACAATTTATTATTACTTTTTAGAATTATTATCCACTGGATTAACAGCAAGTAGTACTTTAAACAACATCTAAATGTTACATAGCTAGCACGCAATAACGGCACAAGTTATAATTTACTGGCCTAGTTTTTATCTAGTTAATCATTTGATAAGTTGCATATATTCATTATTGCTGGTATAGCGATTTCACCTACAATTTGTTTTTGTTTATTGTAATGTAAATACCATGTCGATTGCTTTTCGCTCACTATGTTAGAAATATCCTTAAATATGTCAGACAGGTTTCCTATCTTTATAAAAAAAGGAATATACGTATAATAGACTTAAACTATGTAGGTAATTAAATGAAGTTAGAATGTTTTGAATTAGAAAACTAGTTTCATAAGACGATTTGAAAAAAGTGAATTTATAATTTGAGTTGACACACTTTTTTTAGTGTTTAACTTACCGCTATTAAATTTTAATATTAAATTAGTAACTATTAATACTAATTGACTAAAGTTATTTATGAATTAAGTGGACAACTGAGTACCCAAAAACAAGTTGGTTATTTGTAGAGTTGGCCACGCGCGCCAACAGGCAGCTGCGTCCTATCTATACGGTTACATACAAGCCTCAGTGTAGCTTCGACCTTCCATTAGCGCGGTACGTGTTGTTTAGAAATGTTGCGTACGTTGCGCAAACGACCCAAGGCGAACCAAGTTAGAGATTTTTTAGCCGAAATTCCTGGCTTAACGTATGATGGTGCTAAAATTGAATGTGTAGTATGTAATGTCCCGTTGATGAGTTGGTCCAAAAGGGACTGTCTACGGCACGTAAACAGTGAACGGCATGTTTCAAAAAAAAACCTGCACACGAGACTATGACAAATTTATATTTAATTTATGTGTTACTTTTATTGTATGTAATACACCGCATAATTTACTAGACAAGGAAGCGTTTGTCTTGTTTTGGAATAACTATTTGGAGTACAAATTACCAAGTCGGACATCGTTACGAAAAAAGAATTAAATCGGAGTTGAAAGAAAAAAAAAATGTGTTTATGTGTGGACGAAACGACAGATCGTAAAAAACATTCGGTCGTTAATATAATGGCACGTAAAATGGAACCGCATCAATCGTCACCTTCAATTCTATTAGCTTCCAGATGAATACAACAATGTACTGCCGAAGTAATTGTAAAGTTAGTCTTAAATACATTGGAAAAGTATGAACTTTCAACAAACAAACTGCTGATGTTTATGAGTGATGGTGCCGCAAACATGGTTTCTGTAGGCCGGTCTCTTAAAAAGCATTCTGTTAACTTGTTACACATTACGTGTAAAATTCATCCTCTCAAGCTTGTGGCAGATGGTATCAGAAAATGTTATCCTGACGTAGACGCTTTAATAGCGCATACAAAAGCAGTGTTTGTCAAATCCCCGAAACGTATTCGCGAATTTCACGGACTGTTTGTGCCCCCGTATACTTGAGCCACCAGAACCTATTCTTACACGCTGAGGAACTTGGTTAAATGCTGCGTTTTATTATCATAAATATTATGAGAATATTAAGAACGTGGTTTTACAATTCGATCCAAAGGAAGTTGCCGCTATCAAGAAAAGCCAGTCGAAATTTCAAGATAGTCGGGTTAAAACGGATTTAAAAATTATTCACAACAATTACTTCGGACTAGCGGAGGCAATAGAAAAGTTACAAGATCCTTCGGTGTCGTTAGTGGAATCTGTGCAAATAGTGCAACATGTTCACACACAGCTATGCGCGATAAAAGACGCAAAAAATGTTTATGTTCTAGAAAAATATGGAAGTGTTTTAGAGAAAGATTCTGATTTTGACACATTAAGACGCATTTGTGAAGGTGCGTCAACAGAACCGTTAAGTTGTTTCAAAGAAACATCTACACACAATAGCTCTAATGGAACTCGAGGCCTAATCGAAACAACGCCGCTGCCCGTTGGCGCGCGTTGCCAACCCTAGTTATTTATCTTATTTAAATAATTTGATCTGTTTTTTCTTGTTAAGCTTACATTTGATGGTAATACTGTTACGTAAATGCTAAAGTCATAGAGCAAAACAAGAAAATCTTTTCAAAGTTTGTATTTAACACATCTTCTGGCTAAGGTTGAGAGGTGTCTCTGTAATATTATTAAGATAAATGATCTTACCTATAATGCAAACTTCTATACGAGGTATGGCAATTAAATAACCGGACTGGTGCTACTCTCGGCAAACAGCGAGCACACCACGGCAGGTTTGAACATGTCTGTGCTTGTAGATGCTTCCCCCACCCTGAGCTCGATGGGCACGGTTGTACGTCGCTCAGTCTCGCTGTAGCAATCATCTGTTCAAGTCCTTACGCTAGCGTCGCGTCGGAAAAATGCAGAGTGTTCAGATCGAACAACGAGTTAAGTTTCCTGTGAAACTGGGAAAAATTTGCTATAGAAGCTCATGCCATGTTAAAGGAAGTGTACGGAAGTGAATGTTTATCGCGCACACAAGTTTTTGAGTGGTGTAAAATGTTTAAGGAGGGACGTGAAACGATCGAAGACGATCCGTGGCCTGGACGACCCTCAACATCAAAAACGGATGACAACATTCAGAAAATTTGTAAATTGATCCACGAAAATCATCAATGGAGTGTCCGAGCTCTTGCTGAAATCTCAGGAATTAACCAAGAAACTGTCCCATCAGATTTTGCATAAACCATTCAACATGCGGAAAGTTTGCGCAAAAATGGTGCCAAAACATTTCACTCCAGAGCAAAAGGAATCGAGAATGAACATTTGTGCTAGAAAATCGGAGTCTTTCTCCAAAACACTTTCAAATTTTCGTATTACACACCAATTTGTTTGGCCTTCACGATTTGAACAGAATCAACTAGCGATATCAAAACATTTTGTAATTTTTCTATTCCCTCCGCTAGTTCGAAGTAATTGTTGTGAATAGTTTGTAAATCTCCTTTAACCTGACTAAATATTTCCTGGCTTTTCTTGATTGCTGCAGCTTCTGTCGGACTGAATTTTAAAACTACCTTCTTTACTTGATCAAAATATTTGTTGTAGTAAAACGCAGCCTGCAACCATGTTCCCCAACGTATAACAATCAGCTGTGGTGGTTCAGGTAAATCAGGACACAGTTTGTGAAATAGTCGGGTACGTTTCGGGGAATTTAGAAACACTGCCTTTGTACTAGCAATCAATGCATTTACTAGTGGAAAACATGTAGGAATCGTTTGTGCCGCAAGATTTAGGGTATGGATTTTACACGTTACATGTAAGAAGTTACCACTGTGTTCTTTAAGAGAACGGCCCAAAGAACGCATGTTTGCGGCACCATCACTCATAAACATTAAAAGTTGCTTAGTTGAAACTTCAAATTCGTTCAATGAGTTCAACACCACCTTTAAAATCTCATCGGCAGTACAATTTATAATGTGGTTCCATTGTACGTACCATTACATTAACCACAGAATGTTTTTGACGATCTGTTGTTTCATCCACACACAACCACAGTCTTTTATCTTTCAATTCCGTTTTCATTCTTTTTTCTATATGTTCACGAGCAAATGGCGCTACATTTCGTATCGATGTCCGACTAGGTAATTTACAGTCCGCATATTTATTCCAGAAGGAGACAAATTCTTTTTTGTCTAGTAAACGAAACGATAGATTGCATAAAATAAGAGTAACACATAAATCAAATGTAAATTTTTCTTGGTCTCGTATGCCACTTTTTGCAGAAGAATGCTGTTTGCTTTCGATGTGACGTTGACAATGGCTTCTGGACCAACACATTAAAGGGATTTTACAAACGAGACATTGAAGTTTAGCGCCATCAAAAATTAAGTCCGGCATGTCCACTATAAAGATTTTAACTTTGTCTGCCATTGGTCGTTTTCGCGACGTACCTAACTGCGACATTTTTAAAGCAAACATAAGCGTACAATTACGAAATAAGTTACGACAGCCTACATGTACACAGAACTACTCGTATACAGCATCGATTTTAGTACTGACGCTGTGAACGCGTGAAATAGATAATCGCCGACTCCGCACCACATATCTACTACACTGACTATTACCGCTGTTTGCCCAGACTAGTAATGATTCAAATTTTATTAAATTTTATTCATTGAGTATTTCTTGGAATTTTCGGCAATACATCAGGGATTTTTTTATATCAATATCTCCAGTTGCCAAGTTTGATTCATGTTATTTCAACTTTTTTTGATGAAACATGGTGAATGTTCTTACAAAATCTAATAGAAAAGCTCTTTATAAACATCTTTCTATACCTGAAATGCGTCCTTCTTTAGTAAATTAAATATGAAACTATGCAGATAGGTTTTTCGTTTAAAAACATAGAGTGCCGTGACAAAGTATTATAAGCTTTTGTTTCGCCAAAGATATTAATCGAAGCAAATGTGTAAACGTTGTTTTTTGGTACAGTTCCGGCATCTTCTCGAAGTAACGATCATTTTTCTACATACAATGTCGAGTAAGTTAACAAACACGTACAAATAATAAATAGCCAGAATAAGTAGCC
Organism: Dynastes maya; assembly: GCA_029619315.2. Lineage (NCBI taxonomy): Eukaryota > Metazoa > Arthropoda > Insecta > Coleoptera > Scarabaeidae > Dynastes > Dynastes maya. The sequence continues at coordinate 2,081,030 of JAROYE020000013.1, forward strand.
AAACGTTAATTAGAGTTCACCATAAAGCGAATAGATTTAATAAGAAATATTTTATTGCCTATCAGACCAAAAAAAAAACGGTATAAGACTAGTTAAGAAAAATTACAAATTAAAAAGACGAAGAAGAAAACAATATAAAAAAGCAACAAACAACTCGATGCGTGAATAAGACCCTTAGTCATGTTACTTTACTTTAGTATATTCAGATTTTTTCTTATATAAAAGTATGAAATATTAAATTAAATGATTCCGTTTATTGTTGCCAACTCTCTACAGATTAATTTTGAATTATTCACTCACTTTATTGTGTGTATAATGTGTGTAATGTAATTTAAAATCCCTCTTCCGAATCCCGATTCCCTTCTTTTCAGATAAAACTTGAAATCCCTTTTGTGGTAAAAAAAATAATCCAGCAAATCTAATCAAAGAAAAAGATTGGAGGGGTTTGGTTAGATTTGCTTGAATATTTTTTTAAACTGTTTCTGTTTTGTCTTGACAGTGTTTTAATACTCTTAAGTTTACTGTTACAAATATGTCTGAGTTTTTTAATTTAAATTTCTAAATGATCAGTCGAAAATATGTCTTTTATCAAAAAAATTATAGATAGAAATTCATCGCCAGTTGAGTGAGACATGTGGTGATGGTGTCATGGATGTGTATGCATTCGTGGGTGCGACAGTTCAAAGAAGGCAGAAGATCGTGTGACAACAAACCAAGACAATCTCGGCCTCGCACAAGCGGGTCTGACGACATAATCGAGCGAGTGGAGAAAGTTGTTTTGGGGGATCGCCAAATGAGTGTGGAACAGATCGCTTCCAAAGTTGGCAAATACGAAAAGTGTCCTCCCGGTGGATGCCACGAATGATGACAGACGACCACAAGGGTGCGCTCTCTACTCGCCTGACCTGACTCCTAGCGACTTTTGGCCGTTTCCAACGATGAAAGACACTCTCCGTGGCCGCACATTCACCGGCCGTGCCGCTATTGCTTCAGCGATTTTTCAGTGGTCAAAATAGACTCCCCCCGTTCGAAGCGGCCATGGAATCATGGCGTCGACGTTGTGAAAAATGTGTACGGCTGCAAGGAGATTGCGTCGAGAAGTGACACAAGTTTCATAGTTTTCGTGTGATTAGTTAGTGGGAACAAAAATCGGAGGTGTTATAACTTGAATGCACCTCGTATGTGAGTTTTATGTAATTTTTACAAATAATATCTTTAAAATGTAAATTACTGAAAATAACCCGGAACTTTGATTATCCCCCATAAAATAACTGAGGGAGTCTTTTTTTAAGAAATAAAAGATTAATATAAATCATTAAAATGCCAGAATTCGAATAATAACACAAAATAATCCGAATTCTGCAAATGTTACATTAAATTCTGATATTTTACGAATATTGATATTTCATTAATTCATGAATTGAAGTATAAGCGCACGCACTTCAAGTGGATTTCCCACTACAATATAAAATACATAATTTCTGCTTAGTTATTATTTTGCGTTATATATGTTAATATATTCATCGATTGTATAAGAAACATTACTTGCTAAAAATTGCTCCACGGGTCTCTTAAATTCTAGTCCATTATTTATTAATTTATATGCTAAAGGCAAAACATTATATAACCTTATTCCCATATGAGGAGTTACATTGCAAAACAGTTTTTGAGTTGTGTGTTTTTCTACAAACAGCATAGATTAACTGCACGTGTCCTACATAAAATATGTTTCTGTAAATACTACTATGTTGTGTAAAATAGGAGATACTAGTGTAAAGTTTTAAAAAATATTTATAAATAAATACGTCGATGATGTGTTCATTATCTGGTCAGGAAATAAAGTACAACTCCAAGATTTCCTTTTTTATACTAACAGCCTCTATGACTTCATAAAATTTACATTCGAATTTGAAATAAATAGCAGTATTAATTTTCTTGATATCACTATCATGAAGTCATTGAATACATTGGGGAACAGCAATTTCGTTGTCTTAAATCTGTGACTTGTTTTCAACTAACTTTTGGCCTCTGGATCCAAAAATAACCGCAGTTTTTGTCAATCACGTCAACTGTTTAAGCTATAGGATACCCTCAAAAGTCATACAAATTGCGCATATAAAGGAAAATAAAGTAAAAACTTACCAAATATACTGTTTATAAAGAATAATTCTATTCATACAAAGACTATAATAATTACTGCAAGTTAAATTGTGTTCATACAAATAGTTGTTTTTTTATCTAACGGTAATTACATATTAAGGGAAAAATTTTCGCCTGTAGCTTTTTCTGTAATGTTTAATCTGTGGACATTCTCGCTTGATGCTCCAACAATAGTCAGCCATCATAAGTACATCCCATCTACCTTGATAGCGTGCCTCCACGACCAAATCCTGGTGAAATCGCTCATCCTGCTCACCACTGACTGCACCAAGATTTTCCGGGAAGTTAGCAAGATGGCTATGTAAAAAATGCAATTTGATGCTCATGTTGCAACCTAGCGGTTTGAAGCTCTCCAAGAGTTGCTGGATAATTTTGGCGTAATTCTGTACTCGTGTATTTCCAAGATAGTCTTTAACAATGTTTTTGAATGCCAACCAAGCATTCTTTTCAATTTCTGACATTGTTCCGATGAAATGTTCATCTTTAACAAGCTGCCGAATCTGTGGACCATTAAAAACACCGGCCTTTATCTTTTCAAATGATAGGCTAGGAAACCCCGAAATGAGATACTTGAAACAGTCTCCTTCAATTGGCAAAGCTTTAACGAATTGCTTCATGAGACCCAATTTTATATGCAGAGGTGGAAATATAATGTTCTTTCTGTCGACAAGTGGCTGATGTACAATGTTTGGATCACCAGGTTTCAAGTCAGATCGTGGCAGCCAATTCGACTGCACCCAATGCTTCTCACGAACTCTGCTGTCCCACGTACACAAAAAGCAGGGATACTTAGTATATCCGCGTTGCTGGCCGTACCAAATCATTCATCTCATGCTGGTCAAATCCATTACGAACGGAATCATCTTTAATTTCAAAATCTTCATCGTTGGGGTCACTTTGATCTTCACCAGACTCGTATTCCCGTATTTCCAAAGAGGATAATTCATTGAAAACTGGCACTGGGATTTCGGCTGAATGAGACACTGGGCGTATAGCTGATGGTAAACTAGGATACTCTATTTTACATTTGTTTTTCTTGTTATATCCTATCGTTTTCACTATACAAAAGTAACAATCAGTTGAATGATCTCTGGGCTCTCGCCAAATCATAGGTATACCAAATGGAAGTTTATCACGTGTTCCCTTGGTCCACATCCGTAAACCCTCAACACACTGCTTACACACTCTGTGAGGGGCCCATGATTTATCTTGATCACCAATTTTCACTTTAAAATAGGCAAAATAGACTTGCCTGACAAACGTACTGATGTTTGACTGGGAATGCTAAAACTGCTACATATGTAACAAAACGAATCGGGGCTGTTTAAGCACTTACGACGTGAACTAGCAGAGGTAGACGTAAGGAAAAGTTTCAGTTCATATATAAATAAACACTAAACACTGCTAACCTTGTATATAAACAAGAACTCAGACTCCACGTCCGAATGGGCTGCACCGTTTCAGAGCGACACACCACGTCTCAACAGTATCTCAGGCGTATCTCAACAAGTCCAGACAAGTATAAATCTCTCGCTGTTCTCCTATGCGTTATTCACCCGGCGCCCATCGGAGAGGGTTTGCGTTAACCAATAGGAGAGCAATAGTGCTTCCTATGATCCATGCTCGATTTCGCGGAAAGTGGTCACATTCTCATAAGATGTAGAGATAAAACTTGACGTGGTAGAAGAAAACTAACTACAGTTTTGAAACCAGCATGCCTAATTAACTATAAAACAGCTCAAAAACCAAGCTCTACAGAAATTGTGTTACAAATTGTTGCCCAGTGATATCAATAAATTACAATATAGAAAGCCGACACAGAGGTGTAACTATTCATCAATCCTCTAACCACCCATATTGCCACAAATTTTCGGCTTTCTATAGTTTTCTACATAGACTGGTTAATGTTCCACTCACTGATAGTGTGTTAAAAAAAGAACTTGGTATAATTAAACAAATAGCCTCCAGGAATAGTTATAATCCACATTTGATTGACAGTTAAAAAAAAAAACAATTGCACGTCCCATTGCAGCGCTAACTTGAGTATATATTTTTTAATTTTTTTAAATTATTCATTAGGAAATGAAACTCGGCCGAAAATATCCTTATATTACTATAGCCCTAAATGAAAAAAACAAAAGAGATACGATATAATGGACAATTGAACTTGTAATAACTTCATTATTAGAGCAGCTATTGAGATAGTCGAAACATGAAAAATATGTAATTTATTCTGCCAATATAGTTGATTAAACAACTCGCGTTTTCATTAAACACCTGTATATTTTTTCACAAATCGATAAAGAGTGACATTGCAAATAATTTACCCTTATAACGCTAGAGCCCCAAAATGAGAGAAAAAAGAGATTTCATAGATTTTAAGATGAAAGATTTGAAATCAAAGCAAGCAAGCGTTGCTTTTTTGACCCTTTGCAAATCTTGTTCGGCATTATCATAAATAAAAGAATTTATCAGCGAGAATAATTGCTTTCTGCCTCTTGATTGTTCACTTCTTCTTCTACTGTGAATTTAATAATTTTGAATTTTGAATTTAGTGTCGCGAGGAAATCCGGAATGGTACTTTTCTTCGTATCAAAAACCGCGAAAATATCGTTTATGTAGCTAAGCCAAATTATAGGAAATACACGTTGTCCTTTTTCAAATTTACTCAGGAAAAAGTTGGCCATGAAAGGGGACAGCGGATTGCCCATCGCTAAACGCTCTCGTTGTTCATAATACTTGCCCTCAATTTGAAAACGGTTTTACTAGCCATTTGGACAGATTATACGTAGGTGGGTTTATATCTGAAACTATTAGTCTCATAGATTTTCCCGGTTTGTGGATTTTTGGTAGACAATACATTTTTGGAACTGTCGGGTTTGGGATTGGCAGTTGTAACTTAAGATTCGCATTAATAAGTTTTGGGCAATTTTCCAGAACCCCTTTTGTTTCTTTGATCATGGATGGTAACGGATTTTTTCTTAATTCTTTATACGGTCCCGATGAAAGCAAATTGTTGACGCGGTTAAAATAATCCGGCTTGTCTAGAATGACTATTCTGTTCCCCTCATCTGCTTTTAAGTAAAAACAATTTTTGTTTTTGAGGCCTTTAATAGTCGAATAAAACGATACATTTTAGGTATAGGGAGATGTTTATAAATAAGAATTCTAGGGCAAACTCTCGAAAAATATACAGGCGTTCCATTAAAGAGAAATTAAATAACATGAATCAAAAATGACAACGATATGATAGACACTAGTTGATATAAAAAATGTTCCAATGTATTGCCGATAACTCCAAGAAACACTATCGAATAAAATGTTAAACATAGCTCTGGCGCATAAGGCTTTTAAGCTATCGGTCATTAAAGAAACAGCCTTTCGCAAAAATTTCTAACTGTCAATTATCTCAAAAAGTAAGATAGATAAGCATAGGGAACTTTGGTGAAAGTTGTCATGAATTGAAGAGAGGCATCTAAAAACGTAGTAATATACAAGCTGTTCCATTTAACAAACCAAACTCGCATCGTGCGCAGTGGAAACTGAACATCTTGTACATTTGAGTGTAATTTTATGTTGCGCAGGACATGTCTCCAAACATTTTTCATTTGAAAACATTTACTCTAATTTGCTCAGGGAACGAATTATCTGCCATCCGTGCACTAGATGGACATCCAGTATATGTAATTTGAACAGGTAACAGGTGACATTTCGTCAATTTTTTAAGGCCAAACGCAATGTTCATATTCAAGATTTATTTATTTGCATTTTTACAACCGCAATGGTCTTGAGTCGCGTCTGAATGGTATTTTTCAACCTTGTTATGTATTTCGTTATTGTTTCCCAATTCAATGTTAATTTATGCTTTTCATCTCCACACAAAGCTTGTTTTACAATGTGATATTATTCAAATTTGATGACAAATATGCACAAAGTATACGTTGATGTCTAATCTTCAGGGTTTAAAAGGTTGTGGGTTTGTTAAAAGATATTGAAAATACAGAACAATATATTGTGATAATTATTCAAAAATGTCTATATTTTTATTTACTTACATTTGAAAGTGAGGTTGTTTACATTTTTAGTTGCAAAAGGTTGCAAGTTTGCGAGGCGAAGCAGTGCCGGTGGCCTCTTCCCTCGATTTTCCCCATATTTATTCTTTCTCTTTGTCTTACACATGAGGGTAAAACCCATTTTTGTTAAAAAAGTTTAGTAAACAACATTTAACAAACAAAATTCCAAATAAAATAATAATTAAATAAAGTAGCAAAATGTTAAGTGCCCAGAAGTTGGGTCGCCAAAAAATGAACTTCTCAGGGATTCACGTTACATAAAATATTGAATACCTGGGATGTAACTAAATTCATTTTTTTACATTTTGTGTTTAATTTCTTTTTTCATTTGCCCAAATTAATGAATTTTTGACTACTGACCGTAGTTCCTCAAACGACAATGGTGTAGTTCGATGTCCTTTGTGAAAGTCCTATTTCGACGCAACCAATTCAAGTCCAAATCGTATTTGTTCTTCAAATTGTCTTTATAATGTTATAATTTTTAAATTAAGGTATCCAAATTGATTATGTGGTGTTAAAACTTTAATGGTGATATAGTTTCATATTTATGTTTTAATTTCTTAATTAATCGAAGAATTTTGAAAGATTGTCGTTTATTCAGAGCTTGTCTGTCCCATCTCTTTTTGTTTTTCTAATATAGATCCAAAGTTTACTGTATCAATAAAATCAATAAATAACCTCTCTGTACTCTTGGTTTCTTGCTGCTGCGATCGGTGACACCTTGAATGCAGACTTGATACGCTTGCTTAAGGAAATTAGGGATAGATGAGGGGAGTTGTTTTAGAGAAGGTGTCTTGCAGCGGTTAATGGTAGTTTGAATATCTTTCCTAGAATAATTATTGCGGTTAGAGTTTTGCTTCTTGAGGAAGCGAATTGGGTTCAGATATGGAAATGGTCCTTTGGATAAGTTTTTAGGTTGTGCACCGGTAGGACGCCGTTGTACGAGAATATCTAGGAAAGAAAGGCAACCGTCGGATTTGACCTCCATGATAAAGTGCATGGAATCATGTTGGGAATTTGGAAACGATAGGAAATTGTTTCAAGATTCATGTACATGAGGCCAGATGATAAAGGCATCATCAATGTACCTGTGCCAATATTTTGGCTTAAGGTTGCAAGATAATAGGGGTTGTTGTTCGAACGCTTCTATAAAAATAATGGCTTCAATCAAGCCAACCATATCATCCGGTTGGTCATTGGAGATGAGGAACTCTTTAATAATGAATACTGTATCCGGTAGGGGACTTTGGTGGATAAGGAATCGACATCAAAGCTGACAAGTAAATCACCAGGACTACCGCCAACTCTTTCAGTCGTTTGACGAAAGGTTGGGAATTTTGGATGAAGAAGTCGCTGCGTTTAGCGTAAATTTTAGAGGGTTAGAAATTTGTAGGTAAAGGGCTATTCGGTTTATGAATTTTAGGGAGACCATATAATTTACGGGCTGAAAATAACTAGAAAGAAGTGGCTTCTGGGTACCGGTAGTGATAGATGACGTTTTAATGGAGTTAATGATTTGGGAGGTAGGATCACGTTTAAGAAGTTGATAGGTGCCATCTTGCTGTAAGAAAAGAACCCTTTACTATCCAGGACTACCGTAGCATTTCCCTTATCAGATCATAGTACAGCAATTTTAGGGTCGGATTTCAGGATTCTTAAGGCCAGGATTTCTGATTTAGGAAGGTTTGATTTCGGAGGTTTGGGACGTGTGAGGATTTTGGATGTTTCAGAGCGAATGGGATCAGCGGTTTCAGATTGGAAGATCAACAAGAGGTTTCTTAAGGCCAGGATTTCTGACTTAGGAAAGTTTGATTTCGAAGGTTTGGCACGTGTGAGGATTTTGGATGTTTCAGAGCGAATGGGATCAGCGGTTTCAGATTGGAAGATCAACAAGAGCAGACTCTATGCCAATACTGATGTCTCCAGTAGGAATAAGCTTAGGCGTAGGGGCAAAGTTAGGGACTTTGGAGAGTACCGCAGCCTCATAAGAAGATAGAGATTGACTGGAACGGTTTATGACAGTGTATGACATGACCCTAGAACTCTGGGGTGGTTTACGGATTAGGGAATCAAATTTTCGAGTTTGTCGTGCGGTAGTAAACGAATGGGCTTTTTCGGCTTGATGATAAGTCGTGTGATCTAGAGTAATCCAATCAAACAGGGACAAGATGAATGATAGATTTAACTGTAAATGAAAAAGAAAATCCTAGAAACGGAGTTCATATCACGTCTAACACGACGTCTTGTCACGACACGGTTCCAACGCAGAAACCAAGAGTATAGAATTATTGACGACCACGAAAGTCTACGTACCAAGCAACATCTCTGATTCAAATATCCACCAAAAATGTCTTTCGCATGCATAGATTGTCGAAAGTTTGAAGTACGATAATTCACAATGGTTACCATGTTTACCATTGTATTTTAAATACTGCATATGAGTAGTAATATATTCACTGATACACAATGCAATGAACACAAAAATGGATCTTACCGTCTTACCGTCAAGATAAGGATAAAATATGAATTTGGGGGAAAATTAACGATCATATGCAATTAAAAAAGTAAACAACCTCGCCCTTTAAATGTAAGTAAATAAAAATAAATACACTTTTAATATAATTATCACAATAATATATAAAACAGCCATTCACTTAACGTATGTATCATTTATTAACATAATTAAGGTTACTTAAATATAATTGAGGTTAATACATTAGAGGTTATAGGATACTGATGTACTTCCTCACTAAAAGAATTCTATCATCTACTCTCGAAATTATAGATTGATGAAAAGTTTTTAAAAAGTGCTAACGCTTGCACAATTAAAAAGTTATTGTTTGTCATTCTTAATGAATCCAAGTGTAATATCTCAACTGTAAACTCAACTGTGCGCAATATATGGATATGCTTCTTATAAAGGGAAAATCGAATTTATTAAACATGGCTCGTGTATTCAGCTATCGATTTGTAAATAAAGAATTTAAAGCTCGTACATTTTATAGCACATCGCAGCAAGGTTTTGAATTTTATAAAACACATACGGTATTAACAATGCCCGTAATGTTGGAAAAAAATGAAATGAACTTTTAAAATTGGAAATTGAATAATTTATTTCCAATCGAAATAGGAAGCAGCGAATGGAGGAGTGTCAAATACAGTATTCTTGGAATTTGAGTGTTAGATGGTGTTAGCGAAAATAAAGCGTACTTTTGAATATAAAAGTTCTAAATTAAGTAAATCGCATTTCTTTTCTTTTGAGAGGGCCAAACATCTACCGTTCAAGTACACCGGAACAAACAGGTTGTATCTGCAGTTATTTAATTGTAATTGTTGAATTGATGTAAAACAAGACTTTGTAACTAGTATTTAAGTGGACAAGACATACCTAGATTATAGTTAGGCTATACAGAATTACTCAAACGAAACGTAACGTATAGATTGTTTTGTGGCAACTTAAATGCCTTCGTTGTAATTATTCAGCGTTCGTTGCTAACATTTAGCCTCCGTAGATTACTCTAAAGATAACTCTAAGCCAGAGTAATGACTAGAGTAACCTAAACTTGCGGACTCGCATAGGCGTCGGTATTACGGGTTAATATAAGAATACGAAAAATTCATAAATAAACTAAACCGGTAGAGAAGCAGGCATGTAGTGTCGACCTTGAATATAAATCATGTTAAACCGCGCTGAGAGAGATTTCGTTTTAGTACCGGTTGAGCTGTTGCAGAGATTAGTCGAACGGTCAAGGTTATGTACTTACGTGTCGCTTTTGAAAATATAGCTGGTGTTTTTTGTGTGTTGTAGTATTATACCAAGTACATAATTAGTGTATCGTTTCATATAGAACTAATATTTACATACCTAAGAAAACAATGCCTCGTAATAGATTTGCTACTAATGTACATAAGTATGTGTCACTTTTTCCCCATTTAAAATATGACGGTAGTGCAGTTTTTTGCTTAATATGCAATGTTCGTTTGGCTGCATTGGACAGAACTGATTGCCAGAGGCATGTCAATGGTATTAAGCATATGAGAAATGCAAGAACTGAAATACCTTATACACTATTCCTCATACATTTATTAATTATGTTTACCTCTTGTGATCTTCCGTTGTCGTTGGTGAGAAAAGCAGCTTTTAAAACGTTTTGGCGACAATACGTTCCAAAGTACCCATTACCCTCACAAACACAATTACAGAATCATTTGCCGCGAATGAAAGAGATGCTAGAAAATGTGTGTAAACGTGATTTGTGTTCCAAAAAAATATGGATTACCGTGGATGAGACGACCGCTATAAAGAAAAACAGTATTGTGAATGTAATAGCTCGCGTTTTATCTAGCGAGAACACAGCATCTCGATGTTTGTTAGCTTGCAAACGTGTTCAACAATGTACCGCGGAAAATATTCAAAAAGTGATAATGAACGCTTTGAAAAAATTTAAAATTGCCCAAGATCAAGTTGTGATGATTGTGACAGATAGTGCAGCAACGATATTAAGTGTTGGGCGATCCTTAAAACATATATTTCCTAATTTAATACATATAACCTGCGTGCTGCATACTTTGCATTTAGTTGGTGAAGTTGTTCGACAACATTACGGAAACGTTGATCGGATGATGGGAAGTACTAAAGCAGTGTTTCGTAAATCTCCTAAACGTTTAAAAGAATTTCGTAAATTTTGAACCAATTTTAACGCGATGGGATACTTGGCTAACAGCAGCTTCTTACTATTTGATCCATTTTCAACAAATTCAATCAGTTATAATGCGATTTAATCGGAATGAATCCAAAGCAATTCGAGAAAGTCAAAGAGAATTTCAAATTCCTCAACTTTTAGAAGATTTAACAACAATATGTACCAATTATACAGTATTACTAGATGCCATCAGAAAACTACATTGTACTGATTTGTCATTGCAGGAATCATTAAACATAGTGGAGAGTGTAAAAAATAAATTACACACATTAAATGATACGCCAGGATTATGGGCTAGTCAAAAGTTGGCAGATGTTTTAAGGAAAAATCCCGATTTTAATACTTTAGAGGCCGTTTATAATAAGTGTAAGAATAGTGAACTTTTAAGTGATTTTGAAAAACAGTTTCTACATGCAAATGTAACTTCCTTAGATGTGGAGAGATCGTTTTCTATGTATAAGAATATTTTTTCTTGTCGACGCACAAGGTTTAAAGAAGTAACTGTGGAAACATATACAATGATGCAAGTTTACAGTAGTTCACATCCTGATGCCTCTAATTTGTTGAATAATTAGCAAGTAAGTTTATTTATGAATTTTTCGTATTCTTATATTAACCCGTAATACCGACGCCTATGCGAGTCCGCAAGTTTTGATTACTCTAGTTATAGTATCGTAGTGTTTGGATACTTGATTCAGTGACGACTTCAACATGTAAACTATGCCAGAGGCGACGGCTGTTAAAACTATGAATGAATGAATATTTAAACCTACTTACAATTCACTTTTTACCTATGTGTCACATTATTCCAAAGTACGAAACAATAAGTGAACAATTACTTGGTACATTTGGATTCCTTTTGTTTCAATGCCTGGCTTTCCTTTGTGTGAATCGAATCAGCTTCTATGTATTTATGTATATTATTACATGCCTTATCGTTACTAGTCTTTTGTTAATATAATTCCTTGTGAATTACATACATACCTTGGAATTAATAAATATTAATGAATTATACACAGATTACATAAATCGAATTGTATTGTATTGATTAATACGGATAAAGCAAAAATTCCAAAGCGAAAAATTCTTGTATATACGGGGTGCAGCAATAGTATGTCCGTCTTTTAATACTCGGACTGTATGATAGATAGCAATTTGTTATTTTGGGAATGTAATATAGTGTTAATTGTGCGTCTTTAAAAATAGATGCCAATATATTGGGTGTTTCATAAAAAAGGTGACACAGTAAAACTCGCTTTTTTAAGTGGAACACCGTGTATATTCTTACATTATTAAAGATCCCTAACTGCATTCCATTCATCCCCAGATCTTGAAAGCATCCTGTTTTGTGGTTTACGGATTACAACTATTTTTGTTAAAAAATTGGAAAGTCATATATCCCAAAGAAAATATTCCTACGTCCAAACGCTTTTAAATTTAGCAATAAAATTGGTTGTGTGGATTGGTTGAAATTGGGTGACGATGTCAGTAAATGCTTTTATCACCGGATCTACAGGATAGTCATCACTAGTCTGGACAAACTGCGGTAACAGTCAGTGTAGTAGATATGTGGTGCGGAGTTGGCGATTATTTATTTCACGCGTTCACAGCGTCAGTACTAAATCGATGCTGTATGCGAGTAGTTCTGTGTATACGTAGGCTGCCGTAACTTATTTCGTAATTGTACGCTTATGTTTGCTTTAAAAATGTCGCAGATAGGTACGTCGCGAAAACCACCAACGGCAGACACAGCTAAAAACTTTATAGTGGACATGCCGGACTTAATTTTTGATGGCGCTAAAATTCAATGTCTAGTTTGTAAAATCCCTTTTATGTGTTGGTCCAGAAGCCATTGTCAACGTCACATCGAAAGCAAACAGCATCCTTCTGCAAAAAGTGGCATGCGAGACCAAGAAAAATTTACGTTTGATTTATGTGTTACTCTTATTTTATGTAATCTATCGTTTCGTTTACTAGACAAAGAAGCATTTGTCTCTTTCTGGAATAAATATGCGGACTGTAAATTACCTAGTCGGACATCGATACGAAATGTAGTGCCATTTGCTCGTGAACATATAGAAAAAAGAATGAAAACGGAATTGAAATATAAAAAACTGTGGTTGTGTGTGGACGAAGCAACAGATAGTCAAAAACATTCTGTGGTTAATGTAATTGTACATACAATGGAACCACATCGACTGTCATCCTCCTTCTTACTTGCTTCCAAAAGAGTTATAAATTGTACTGCCGAGATGAGATAAGATTTTAAAGGTGGTGTTGAACTCATTGAACAAATTTGAAGTTTCAACTAAGCAACTTTTAATGTTTATGAGTGATGGTGCCACAAACATGCGTTATACTTCTTACATGTAACGTGTAAAATCCATACTCTAAATCTTGCGGCACAAACGATTCCTACATGCTTTCCACTAGTAAATGCATTAATTGTTAGTACAAAGGCAGTGTTTCTAAAGTCCCCGAAACGTACCCGACTATTTCACAAATTGTGTCCTGATTTACCTGAACCACCACAGCCGATTGTTACACGTTGGGGAACATGGTTGCAGGCTGCGTTTTACTACAACAAATATTTTGATCAAGTAAAGAAGGTAGTTTTAAAATTCAATCCGACAGAAGCTGCAGCAATCAAGAAAAGCCAGGAAATATTTCAAGATAGGTTAAAAGAGATTTACAAACTATTCACAACAATTGTGAATGATGTTCACGCACAGTTATGCCCTGTAGAAGGCGAAACAAATTGGTGTGTAATACGTACGAAAATTTAAAAGTGTTTTAGAGAAAGGCTCCGATTTTCTTATATTAAGACAAATTTGTGAAGGTGCGTGTGAAGATGCATTAAGTTGTTTCAAAGATTATTTTAAATATGCAAATATAACATCGCTAGATGTCGAACGGTCGTTTTCGGCATTAAAAAACATTTATTCCGCGCGTCGTACTCACTTGACTGAAACGGCGGTGGAAACAAATATTTAACAGATGTTACTCAGTTTGTGATTTCACGGAAGACATTTAAAACGGTAAGTGTTTCAGCACGTTTTATAATTTACTTCTTACCTTCTATTTTATGTGTAAACTTTTATGCGCTCGCCACGCCTCTGGCTGTTACCGCATATTTGCCCAGATTAGTAATCAGGAAAGCATTGACTTTAGCAATTTCGAATTATTTCTAAATTTGAAAGCGTTTCGACGTAGTAATACTTTCTTTGGGATATGTGATTTTTCAATTTTTTAACAAAAACAGTTGTAACTCGAGAACCACAAAACAGGTTACTTTCATGATCTAGGAATGAATGGAGTGCAGTTAGGAATCTTTAATAGTGTAAAAATATACAGGGTATTTCATTTAAAAAAGTGAATTTTACTGTGTCATCGTTTTCCACAATTAACATTATATTACACCTCCAAAATATCAAATTGTTCTCTAGTATACAGTCCGAGTAATAAAAGATGGACATGGGATTGCTACACCCTGTCTATGTTGCCTATTGTGTATCTGCATTATACTGTATTCCTTGCAGTATATTATTATTTCGTTTTTATTATTCCATGGTACAAGTTTGTATTGTTGTTTTTGTAGTAATTAAATCCACAGCTTTATTAGCGGAATTTAATCCTTTACAAGGAATGTTACTTTCATCTGCATGGAGTTATAACGTTTTAATACGTTGGTTTACCTTACTTCAATATATGAATATGTAAATTTTTTTTTAATTGAATTCCTCACTTTTTATAGGAAACTACGTAACTTGACGTTGGTGTTTTTTAATTAACATATTTATTTTTTAAAATCCCATAGTATGTCTTTTTTATTATACTGGCGATCTAAGCCAATACTGCTTGGTAATATGAAATTACTGACAGTACTGAAACAATAGCGGCACACACTTCATATTTGGGGGCTCATTGAAATGATTCAACAAATACACAAAAATGAAATCAGTCATCACTAGTCTGGGCAAACAGCGGTAACAGTCAGTGTAGTAGATATGTGGTGCGGAGTCGGCGATTATTTATTTCACGCGTTCACAGCGTCAGTGCTAAATCGATGCTGTATGCGAATAGGTCTGCGTACATGTAGGCTGTCCTAACTTATTTCGTAATTGTACGCTTATGTTTGCTTTAAAAATGTCGCAGTTAGGTACGTCGCGAAAACGACCAATGGCAGACACAGTTAAAAACTTTATAGTGGACATGCCGGACTTAATTTTTGATGGTGCTAAAATTCAGTGTCTAGTTTGTAAAATCCCTTTAACGTGTTGTTCCAGAAGCCATTGTCAACGTCACGTCGAAAGCAAACAGCATTCTTCTGCAAAAAGTGCCATACGAGACCAAGAAAAATTTACATTTGATTTATGTGTTACTCTTATTTTATGCAATCTATCGTTTCGTTTACTAGACAAAGAACCATTTGTCTCCTTCTGGAATAAATATGCGGATTGTAAATTACCTAGTCGGACATCGATACGAAATGTAGTGCCATTTGCTCGTGAACATATAGAAAAAAGAACGAGAACGGAATTGAAAGATAAAAAACTGTGGTTGTGTGTGGACGAAGCAACAGATCGTCAAAAACATTCTGTAGTTAATGTAATGGTACGTACAATGGAACCACATCGACCGTCATCCTCCCTTCTTACTTACTTCCAAAAAAGTTATAAATTGTACTGCCAATGAGATTTTAAAGGTGGTGTTAAACTCATTGAACAAATTTGAGGTTTCAACTAAGCGGCTTTTAATGTTTATGAGTGATGATGCCGATCTCTTAAAGAACACAGTGGTAACTTCTTACATGTAACGTGTAAAATCCATACTTTAAATCTTGCGGCACAAACGATTCCTACATGTTTTCCACTAGTAAATGCATTGATTGCTAGTACAAAGGCAGCGTTTCTAAAGTACCCGAAACGTACCCGACTATTTCACAAACTGTGTCCTGATTTACCTGAACCACTACAGCCGATTGTTTCACGTTGGGGAACATGGTTGCAGGCTGCGTTTTACTACAACAAATATTTTGATCAAGTAAAGAAAGTAGTTTTAAAATTCAATCTGACAGAAGCTGCAGCAATCAAGAAAAGCCAGGAAATATTTCAAGATAGTCAGGTTAAAATAGATTTACAAACTATTCACAACAATTACTTCGGACTAGCGGAGGGCATAGTAAAATTACAAAATGTTTCGATGTCGCTAATGGACTCTGTTCAAATTGTGAATGATGTTCACGCACAGTTATGCGCTGTAGAAGGCGAAACAAATCGGTGTGTAATACGAAAATTTTGAAAGTGTTCTAAAGAAAGATTTCGATTTTCTTATATTAAGAAGTGAAGTTATGAAGGTGCGTGTGAAGATGCATTAAGTTGTTTCAAAGATTATTTTAAATATGCAAATATAACATCGCTAGATGTCGAACGGTCGTTTTCGGCATTAAAAAACATTTATTTCGCACGTCATACTCACTTGACTGAAACAGCTGTGGAAACATATCTAAAGATTCAAATATTTAACAGATGTTACCCAGTTTGTGATTTCACGGAAGACTTTTAAAACGGTAAGTGTTTCAGCACGTTTTATAATTTATTTCTTACCTTCTATTTTATGTGTAAACTTTTATGCGCTCGCCACGCCTCTGGCTGTTACCGCAAATTTGCCCAGGTTAGTCATCACTCATCGATAACAAGATCCATCGGTGTCGTTAGTGGAATCTCTGCAAATAGTGCAACATGTTCACGCACAGCTATGCGCGGTAGAAGACGCAAAAAATGTTTGTGTTCTAGAAAGGTTTGAAAATGTTTTAGTGAAAGATCCTGATTTTGGCACATTAAGACAAATTTGTGAAGGTGCGTCAACAGAACCGTTAAGTTGTTCAAAAGATAATTTTAACTACGCAAATATAACGTCACTAGATGTAGAACGTTCGGTTTCTGCATATAAACCGCTATTTCCTCACGACGCACTCGGTTTGCCGAAACAACTGTGGAAACATATCTAACGTTGCAGATATTTAACAGACATTATTCGCTTTGTGATTTCACGGAAGACTCTTAAGACGGTAAGTGTTTGAGCACGTATTATATTTTATTTCTGACCATTTATTTTGTGTAAACTTTGATGCGCCCGCCACTGGCTGTTGGTGCAAATTCAGCAACTCTAGTTATTACGGACAATATTGCGATTAAATCCTCGTGACTCCACCGACAAATTTTCAGAGAGTACGTTGTATTGACTGTGCCGGGTGTACTTATTTACAAGTGCGCCCTATTTGCACGGGAAAATTTACATCTTATTATCAACGGAGCATATCATAATTATGAGACAAGGGGATGCAATCGTCTGAGAGTCCCGAGTCATGAAACAACAACGTTCGAACTGTCGCCAATGTTGCACGTGATCCAGTCCATCTACAATAAAGTATCTAATTATCTAAAAGTCTGTAAGACCTATAATCAATTTAAATTCAATTTAAAGACATTTTTAATTTGTCAGTGCTTTTACAGCGTTAAAGATTTTTTGTGTATATAATGTTTTTAGTACTGTGTACTGCGTGTTTTTTTACAATTTTATTGTTTTTAGAGTATTAAAAAAACGTTTAAATATTTAAGGGACATATATTACGATCAAAAACAAGTAAAAAAGCTCTTAGATATTTTAACGTTTTTCTTTAACACCCTGTATATATTTACAGATTATTTATTTATATCTTTAACTTGACATAACTCCTATCAATTTGTGATCTAACAATATAACAATAAACTAAATTAAACTAATGTTGTGTATTATGTTGACGTGTAATTTTGTGTATGTATTTTCGAAATACACTTCTTGGAAATAGCTGGTGTCTTTTACTATACACTTCCATAGCTTGATTTTACTAGTCTCCTTTTTTATAAATTCGAAAATATAAAGATGCTAATAATGACAATTTAAGTAATTTAATGAAATTATGCAATTTATAAATTAAATAATATGTAATCGCTTATCTTGCTACCCATATACAGACTGTCCCGACCTTCTGGAACAATAAAATATAAAATTATGCCTATTGCGTAAATATTAGGAAACTAAAAATTTCTAATGACATAACAAACCACCCAGAGTATCTCAGAGTATATCACCAAACGTTCACTACCTTTGACTGCAAGTAGCTACCTGGGCGCGAAATTTGGAATCAAAAAAGTTTTAAAACGTCAATGTCATTATCTTTTGTTTACTGTTGTCGTGGTAACTAAACAATACTAACACCAGAAACCACTTGAATGCATTGTTCAAATGCATTCCCTTAATAGTAAATATTTGTTTTACTTTCAGTGTTAGACATATGGATCATTATACAAAAACGTTAGAGATATAATTTTCTCAAACGGTGGATACAGAAAAAATATATGGTACGATTTAAAAAAATACGTTTCAGTTGTTTGAATTTGGGAAAGTTTGATGTTCAATTCTGAACACCCTGCCAAGTATGGACTTTAATACTAAAAAAAATTTACGCGAAAATGAATATGCACTTTTTAGAGAAATATATGTATCTCAATTTATGCGATTTAGGAGAAAAACTGTTGGAAGTAGACATTTGGAATCCATATTAAGTTGGTTTACTTCTAGACGGAGAAAGCAAATACGTAATAAATAGAGCCCGGTGACAGGGAGCCGTGCCATAGCCGTACCTGTCTAGTATACAAAAACAATAGTAAGAAAAAATTATGGTGCCCTCCCCCACCTCTTCGATAAGGAGCGTATTCAAATCCCACGTTGTATGTTACGGAGCTCTTCGAGCAGTATAAAAATTACATTTTATTTTATGTACTATAGCTATTAGTAGAGCCCGGTAACAGGGAAACGTGCTATAGCCGTACCTGCCTAGTATACAAAAACAATAGTAAGAAAATAGAAAAAAAATAACAGAACTAATACATAATTATAATATGTGAAAAATAGTGAAACACTCACCCTTTCAAGCAGCCTTGGCTACGGAACAGTAAAACTAGAAGCACCATTATCAGTATTAACATCATATGGATAAGAGTGGCAAAAAGTTGACACCATTAGATGTGTTTCCACAGTTGTCTCGGCGAGCGATGTTCGCCGTGGTGAGAAAATGAGTTTATATTTTGAAAAAGAGCGTTCAACATCTACCGATGTTATACATGCATGATTAAAATACTCTTTGTACTTAGTCAGTGGATTATTCGATACACCATCACAAATTTATTTTAGTGTGCTAAAATCGGGATCTTTCTGTAGCACCCTCTCGAACTTTTCTAAAACGTGATTATATTTTGCATCATGTACAGTCAGTAGCTGTGTATGCACTCCGTCCATAATTTGCAGAGACTCCAATAATGATAACGATCTATTTTGTAACTGGCCTATTGCGTCAGCTAATCCTTTATAGTAGCTACGAATATTTTTTAAATCTGTTTCAACGGAAATATCTTGAAATTTCGACTGGCTCTCCTTAATAACTGCAGCTTCGGCAGGATTGAATTGTGCAACAAAAGCTTTTACTATTTTGAAATGTTCAGCATAATAAAAAGCTGCCTGCAACCATGTTCCCCAACGTGTAAGAACTGGCTCCGGTGGTTGACGAATACCAGGATACTCTGTGTGAAATTACCGTAGGCATTTGGGAGATTTCAAAAATACTTTTTTTGTGCTTGCTATTAATGTATCTACCTCGGGAGAGCATTGTCGAATGGTTTCTGCAACAAGATGTAAAGCATGCACTTTACACGTAACATGTAAACACTTGCAATCATGTTCAAGAAGAGAACGGCCTACCGAACGCATTATCGCTGCGCCATCGCTCATAAACATCAACACTTTATCTTTTGAAATTTGAAATTTTTTCAATGTACTAAGTACAACCTTCGTAATTGCTGCAGCAGTACACTCTTATAGTCTTCGGCTAGCTAGTGACAGTGATAATGTAGGTTTACTAGGGTCTAGTATGTGTACCGTAATATTTACAATTGAATTTTTTTTACAGTCTGTTGTCTCGTCAACACATAACCAAAGAAACTGTTCTTTCAATATGCGTTTCATTTTCTTTTCCACGTCATCGCGTACAAATGCAACATGCTTAAGTGCCGTTTTCTCCGTTGGCAACCGCAACCCGGGATTGTATTTGTCCCAAAAGTCCTTAAACGGTTGTTTATCGAGTAAGCCTAGTAGCAAATTACAGTTTATCAACATAGGAATTACATAAAAAAAAGTGTATGGTTCGCTGCTTATCGATCACGTTGTATATACGGAAATATTTTCGAAAGATACCTTGCGGTCTTTGCTACCTTATCTGAAAACTTCGACGTCCTACCATTTACAGAATAGGAACAATTTTACAATTTCAAAAGATTGGGGCGCTGTATCTACATATATAACTCTTTTGCACGTACATATGTAGTTTGCAGATTTTCTTGTTATTATAACTAAGTAATGGATGACTTCTTTGTATAAACTATTAATTATACTTTTATGGGCTGCACATACCACAATAACGTGATTAAGATCCACAAATTAATGGCCACAAAATGTCCGGGGAATTGACCATGGCTAATTTTACCCTTGCTCAATTTCCTGGATCAGAAAAATCTGGACATACTGTAGTCCATGTGTCAATACTTGTTTTGGGTGTATGCAGACATACTGCATATTTTTAGTATATACGCAGCTGCTTGCAATCTATATTGTTTTCCTTTGACTTGGCCTTTCTTTGCCAGCGCGCTACCTTGTAAACTTTTGGAATATTTCATGACCAGAATAAGGTTGAGTATCATGAATGCTTGGTAAATAATGTTGGATTCCCAGCTTTTTTTCTTCATACATCAAGGAAATGTATAGAGACAATATTTTATCTGCGTGGATCTCTATTCAATATATTAAGGTAATCCAAATAGCTTTGATTACTTAATTAAAAGAAAAGATATCACAACAACATCTTATTCACACACCCTGGATCTAACTCTACTTTCCAACATAGTCGCCATTGTTATTTAGTCACTTCCCATAACGTAGCACAAGTGTCTTAATGCTGCTATTGCACTCATCTGTCGCCCAAGACTGTAATCATGAAATTACTGCTTCTTTGAGCTCTTCATCATCTTCGAAGTGTTTTCTGCTTTCATTTTCGCAAAAAAATGAAAACAGATGCTTAAAAACATCCCATTTGAAACACTACAGTTTTTGTTTTGTCATCATGCTCCGCAATAATTCACTCTCTCTTTGGATGGCGCCTCAAGTCGTTAAGAGTCTCCATACTGCTCGTTGTTCTCCTCTGCATAAATTCAACAAACAGTAGGCCCTCTGGGTTCCATAAGACGGTTGCCATCAGTTTCCTTGTGAGCAAAGCTTTTCTTTTCTGAATCTTGAAGAACTTGTGCGATGCCATTCCATTGATTGGCGCTAGGATTCTGTTATTTTGTACGAAACCCAAGTCTCATCTTCCGTTACAATACGGTTGACAAATTCGTCATCATATTCTTGGTATCGAGTAAGACAATAAAAGGTTGCTCCTATCTCTTGTGTCTTGTCCACTGTCAAAAGTTTGGGAACCCAACGAGTTTACATATTTTTATAGCCAAGGTGATCTGTGACCATTTCATGTAAGAGAGTTCTCGAAATTTTTAGCAAGGTGTTCAAGATGAAGCGCCTGTTTTCAGGAACCTTTTTGTCCACTTTTCCTTTCAGCGAGCAGCATCCTTAACGAGCGATGGGCGGTCGCTGCGATCTTCGTTGTGCACCTTTGTCCTTCTTTCATTGAACATAATACATCATCCTCTCACAGAAGAATTATTTACTGCACTTTCATCATGAATTTGTTTCATTTGTCTATAAATCGTAATAGGTGAAACAACTTTTAAGTCCTACGACTACGCATTAGACTTAATAGATAGAATAATATTAAGTTTCTAAAGCTTTCATTACATTTCTTTACCATCCCTTGTATAAGTTCCTTCAACGTTTACATACTAATCTTCTTCCGTTTTCTTAAGTTTATGTGTAAGGATGTCTTTAAGTTTGTGATTATCGTTAAAGTAATTATTTATTGAATGGATGAAAGTTTTTCCGAATTTTATTGTTAATTCCTTGTTTTCAACAAAATCATAGAAGTAGAAAGAGATGAAAGGGATTTATGAGATAAACTTTATCTTGTTATTACTTTCTTCTATGCGGCAACTACGGTTGAGGTAATGTATGTACATGTACAGTAATGCATTGACGTAAACTATGTTTGAGAATATATTTAGACTTCATTTATTGAGAGTAGATTAAATTAAGATTATGAACTTTAAATATAAATTAAATTATATAAACCATGCTAATGGTACCGGTAAAGATTATGCAAATTTACACACAGTTTTATTAGTAAAAAGTATTCACGCACCCAGACATTCTTATCAAATGTACTTTAGACACTACGTTGGTATCCTTGCACTCGCAGCTTGTACAGTGTTTTATTTTGTATTTGTTCTTTTTTTTCCGTGTACTGTAGTGAGATATCGGAGTGATGAATCTACCTACAAAATTAAGTAAAATTTACTAGTCCACCGTGTGTGTTTAAAATCCTTGATAAATTACTCTTTCTTCCCTCTATAAATTTCTAAATCCTTTTCGATCAATCTTTAGATGCAATGACCTCTTCAATTCCTCTTTCTTTTATTTCCAAATGGTGCCAAAGTTCTTTTAATAATGTTGTTTAATTATTTTCTAAATACTTTTATATATAAAAAAGAACTATCTTCAAAAAATACTTCTACCCGTCTCCGTAGGAAACCCAATTCAAAGACTTCCATATTGTTACCAACGATATTATGAACTTTGATGATTAAATTCCAATGTAGAAGGTGTTTTTCATGATTTTATGTGGTTTTGATAAAAGTTGTTATTAAAAGGTAAATTCTTGAAAATATTTCGTTCCTCAAATTTATAATTTTAAACATATATAGGCCGCCATATGTTGATTTAGACAGTTTTTTTTATAGTCTTGAAGATATTCTACTGAACTTAAAACACAATACGGGTAAATACACCATAGTATTGTGTGGAGATTTCAATATAAATCTTATGAAAGAGAATGATAAGAAAGTCAAAACGTTCCAGGATTTGCTTAGTTCATTTGGTCTGCGACAAACTATTACAGAACCTACCAGAGTTTGTGAAACTGGTGCTACTCTTATAGATAACATATTTATAAACACAAACATAAATTTTGAGAGTCTAGTAAACAAAACTAGCTTGTCAGATCACTATGGGCAAGAAACACATTTTGAACTATTGCTAGAACAACCAAAGACGGAAAAACTATCTTTGAGAGTCTTATCAAATAATGAAATTCTTATAATACGAGCACAGTTACAACAAGTTGATTGGGATCTATTCCTAGTAGAACAACACCCAAACAAGTTCGCCTACTTACTGATATCTACGCTGAAACAGATTTATGAAACTGTGTGTCCAGAAAAAGTTAAGTTTAAACAACCAAAAGAGATAAACGCATATTGGTTAAATGATGAGATTAAAAATAAATGTCGTATCAAACGACAGTTGTATGAAGCTATGATAAATAAAAGGATTACAAAAAATTACTACCAAGATTACTGTACATATCTAAAATCGGTGATACTTCAAAAGAAAAAAGAATGCAACACAAGTTATATTTTGCAATCTCAAAACAAAATTAGAGCAACTTGGAAGTTAGTTGACAGAATAACTGGACGAAATACCCGGAAAAATATTGATATTGGCAAAATATGTGAATATCATAAATATACCGCTAATGAAATGGTGAATAGCTTCAATTCATAATACATAAGTATGGGTAATAATACCCAAGGTACTAGAAACACAGGCGATGTATCCATGAATGATAGGTCTATGGTACTATACAATGTTGATCCTGTTGAAATTCTTAATATAATAACTTCCCTCAAAGATACGGCATCCGTAGGACCTGATGGATTACCAACGAAATTAATAAAGAGTTGTGCAGATTTACTTTGTACTCCAATCGCAAACATGATTAACCTTTCCTTCGAAACTGGTATATATCCCGACAATTTAAAAATAGCTACTATAACACCTATCTACAAAAGTGGCGATGAAACAGATATTGGGAATTATAGGCCCATTGCACTAATATCTATTATAGCAAAAGTAGTGGAAAAAGCCATTTTGTCGAGATTAATAACGTTCACTGAATCCTGCAATCTTTTAACGCCATTCCAAAATGCTTATATACAAGGAAGATCAACTATCAGAGCCACTTACATGGCAATCGCTAAAATAACACAAGCAATATCGGAAAAGAAAGGAGTAGCCGGAGTTTTCCTAGATTTAGCAAAAGCATTTGACAGCGTAGATCATAACATCTTACTCAAAAAGCTAGAAAGAATGGGTTTCAGAGGGATAGTTCACACCCTACCGAAATCCTACTTAACAAATAGAAGCCAATGCGTACAAGTGAACTATAACGGAGAGAAATATCAGTCGCAATGGCTACAAAACCAACAAGGCATCTTGCAGGGTTCGGTATTAGGAGCATTTCTATTTATGCTATATATGAATGACCTACTAGAAGTAACGCAGCATTACCTCACCATGTATGCAGATGACACGTCAATAATTATAAAAGAAAAAGACAATGATATATTAGAAAAGGAAATTGTTGAAGCTCTCGGTAAAACAAATAACTGGTTTAGCCAAAATAACTTAAGGCTTAATGTAAACAAAACAAATGTAGTAAAATTCTCCTTAAAAAAGAATGATAATATATCAATGAGCTTTGAAAATCAGCAAATAACATCAATAAATAATGCAAAGTTTTTGGGTTTGATACTTGACAGCGCACTATCTTGGAAAGACCAAGTCCATATACTTACCAAGAAATTATCCGGAATGACATATGCACTGCGAACGATATCATCCGAAGTTCACGTTGAAGCAGCGTTGTCAGCTTATCACGCATATGTAGGGTCCCGGCTATCATATGGCATCATCTTCTGGGGAAATTCCGTGGATGCTGACAGGGTCTTCATCCTCCAGAAGTCGTGTCTAAGAAGCATCTTCAATCTGAAAAGGAGGGAATCATGTAGGAGTGCATTTAGAGAGAACCGTATACTTACCTTGCCTGCATTGTATATTTATGAATGTGCGTGTTTCGCGAAAAAACATTACAATGAAATCCTTGCCGAATACGAAACTAACCATATCTACAACACTCGGGAATGCTTAAAAGCAACTCTTCGTGTGCCGCAAACAACATATGCGCGCATACATAAAGGTGTAGTGACGCAAGTTTTAAAAATTTATAATAAACTGCCGTATGAATTTAAGACATACACACTTAAAGATTTAAAAAAAATCTTAAGGAACTTCTGATTCAAGAATGTTTGTATCATCCAAATGAGTTCTTTTTATGAACTCCATAATTTGATTAGTAATTTGTCAACCATAGCTTTTGTTTTCTTTATCTATTTGTACTTAGCTGGTACTCATTGTTGTTGACACGTTTCATACTTATTGTATATTATGAAATAAAGGTTTATTATTATTATTATTATTATTATTATTATTATTATTATTATTATTAATGGGGTCTTTTAAGGATAATGAATTAATAACATAAATTAAATTATTGTAATGCTAGAACTCGAATAGCATTAAAGTATTATTCAAATTCTACAAGTACAAAGTCGAATTTTGATATAAACTGCAAATTCAAATTATAATTATGAATACGCAAAAATTAATGTTAAAATAGCTCATGGTATTGGTGGAATCATTCCCCGCAAAAACAATGTAGCAGAGAAAATAGCGCTAACACACGGACATGTATCTGCCTACCCGGCGTCACCAGCGTGGTTTCGAGCACAATTTTCTGCTGCATACAATTGCGTTTGCCTCTCAGTTTATGTTGCTAATCTCCAAAAACAACACTGAATAGATCACCCGGCGACATCTAGCGCCAAGGGACACAGTCATGTCGTCCCAGAAGGTAGCAAGACAAACCGGAGTGCAGATGTCCACCATCTATCGGGCAGCTCCTGGGCTGGCGAACGCAAGGAGGTATTGCGCCTAAGCGCTGCGCCATCTGCACCTGCAAATGATCCCTCGGGCTTACCATGATGTATAAAAATATAAATGAAAAAAAATGCTTAATAAGAACAACCAAAAATTAATGCTATTATAGCTCATAGTATTAATGGAGGCTGCTCAATAGGTGGTGGATATCTGCACTCCGGGTTGCCTTGCTACCTTCTGAAACGGCATGACTGTGTCCTTTGACGCTAGGTGTCGCCGGGAAACATATTCAGTGCTATCTTGGAGATTAGCAACATAAACTGACGGTAACGACAGTGTACAGTGTCTTTAAAGAAAGTTGGGAACACTCAATAACTTTATTATATTGAAACGTACAGAAAAACAATTAAATCGTTTTTCGTTTGAGATGATTGCTATTTGGCGGTATTTTCAAATGTTTTCCTCCGTTTGGGGTAATACCGGAAACGGACACAACTTTGGTTTTTTAAATGACGCTCTATATATTCTTTGACATTTTTCAATCCAGTTTTTTTTCTTTCTCTACATATAAAATTTTACGGGTGTTGCATTGTTGCAAATCCCACAAAAGGATTTCTAAATGGGCTATCTGGAAAAAACTAAATATTTACAGCGATGAAGTTTTTTATTAATTAGAATCCAAACAGCTGAACAATGTTATCGTAAATAGAAGCATATTTAATAAATTGCTCAGAATTTTCACCATTTTATGCAACATGTGTCTCTAATCAACATTTTAAGGTGGATCTGCAAGACTATCGTCTTAAGGTGACCCCATCTCGAAAATTCAGAGACTGGCATGTCTTTGTATAACAGGAGCTATTAAAAGCACTCCAACAGCTGCTATGGAAACCATGCTAAACCTACCTCCTCTTGAGATTTATATCAAGGGAGAAGCCAGAATGGGGGCATACAGACTGAAAAATACAAGCAACTGGAGATCCCACAGTGGATCTGGGCACACCAGAATAGAAGCAGTAGTAACAAACCCTATCTATGATATGGGTAGTGATACAACAATCTCCAGGATCTCCTATGACAAACCTTTCAAAGTTTTCTTGAATTGGGAAGAATGGAGGGATGGAGAGGGGAGAAAACCAAGAACACTAGTCTGGTACACAGATGGGTCCAAAACGGGCACTACATCTGGCGTTGGTGTATATGAGGAAAACCAGGGATACAAAGTATGTGTATCACTTGGGCGATACACCACGGTATTTCAAACAGAAATATATGCTATACAAACCTGCGCGTGGGAGAGTCTGCGTCGGCGACCGCAGGGTGAGACGATGTGCATTCTCTCTGACAGTCAGGCAGCCTTAAAGGCACTAGCATCTTATCGCATAACCTCCAAACTAGTATGGGAGTGCCTGCAAACCCTAATGGCTCTGTCTAAACGCAACAAGGTCACACTGGTGTGGGTGCCAGGGCACAGGGGCATAGCGGGCAATGAAATTGCAGACCAGCTAGCGAGGGAAGGTTCAAAAATGAATTATATAGGCCCTGAACCGGGTCTAGGTATTACCAAGAGTGCAGTGCGTGGTGCAATTGATGAGTGGATTATAACACAACACCAATTAAATTGGAAACATGCAGCTGGACAAAAGCACAGCAAACGGATGATGGGAAGACCGTCGCAACATCTGACTGCTGACCTGCTTGAATTAAACAAGATACAGCTTAGAGCAGCAACATGTCTATTAACAGGACATGGCTGTTTGAGAGGCCACTTGCATAAGATGGGGATCTACAAAGATGAGCCCTTATGTAGACTTTGCAATGAGGAGGAGGAAACAGCCTCTCACATTATTTTCGAATGTGCAGCGTTAGCTCAACGCAGATTCGCTATGCGAAGCACAATTAAACTACCAATAGAGAAAGATTTACTACATAGGCTGTTAAACCTGATTGCGGGAACTAACCTGTTCAAGTAAAACAAAACCGAAGCAGGAATAATACAATAAGCTATTAAGCTTCAGTGTTAGGGATGTAAAGACCAGCCCTGCTCTGGTAGAAAATCAATCAATCAATCAATCAAGGTGACCCCATAAAAAATAATCAAGTGTCGTCAGATCAGGTGATCTCGGTGGTTATTGCACTGGTCCATGGGTGGCAATTAAGCGCTGGATAAATGTTGCATTCGGGTACTGTATGACAATGAAAGTATTCTGAGCTGGTGCTCCATTCAACTGAAAGAAGAAGTTATTGTCGCAAGCTAGTAGAAAATGTTCTCACGTTGTGATTAGCTCATTAATTAAAAAAAGAAGATATTTTCAGGCATTCAGACTATTTTCATAGAAATAAGGTCCTAGTAACCTGTCTCCTATTGAACCACACTAAACGTTAGTACCCCGGTTGGTTTGATGATTTGTCTCTCTTGTCCAGTGTGCGTCTTCGTCCGACCAGAAACGATTATTTTGTTTACTGGGGACACCAATAAGTAAACTTTGCTTCGTCTGTGCACAACATTCAATCTAGAGTGTCTGGTTCATCATCAAGCAGTTGCACCAGCCACGTAATAAAAGTCAATCGACGATCAGGATCTGTTGGATGTAACTATTGCACTGAAATGACTGTATATGGATGCAGTTTCTGTTTTTTTTTACAGTTCTGTGTACTATTGCAACTGATATTCCGACTTGCTAGGCTGCATGAGGAGGTAGGCCAAAATCTGCATTTCTCGTTCTTCTTGCTCTTGGTTGGCTACGTTATTTGTACGGGGCTCTCTATGTTAAATTCTTACTCCAGGAAATGATCCTTGTCGTCTTAATCACCTTTACATTTTCAATACACGTCTGATGAAGGATGATACCTGTCAGGATACCTTTCTGCAAACAGTGTGACAGCTCTTTGTAAATTGCGATTGTATTCGCCAAATATCATTAACAGAGAATCTACTTTTTCACTATTATTCAATGTTATTGTTATTAATCACACAAAGGTTCCAATAATAATCACTATTATAATCAATTTCGTAAAATGTTCCCTAGTTACATGTAAACAAACTCTGACAGATGTGAAATACTTTAACAAAACAATTGTTTTTGTTTTCATGGCTATAGATATCTTGTTTTTTTTTAACTCTCTTGAATCTGAGAAACCTTTTCACAGAAAAATTTTTGTATGCAACACCCATAAAATTTTATACAATGTGCAGAAAAAAAATAAAGGTTCCAAAAATATAAAGAAAAAAACATGTAGAATGTCATTTAAAACATCAAAGTTATGTTCGTTTCCGGTTTAACCGCAAATGGGAAAAAGTATTTGAAGGTATCGCCAAATAGCACGCTTGATAAACAAGAAACTAATCGTTCTTTTGTAAATTTCATGATAAAAAGTAATTGAATGTTGGATATATGTTGAAAGGCACCGTATACAGGAAATCATTACATTCATTCGTTCAATTTCGTTAATTAACATTACAATAAAAACTTTCGTTTATATTTATTAATAGTGGTTTTATCTAAGTTCAGGGCAATTGAAACAGCTGAGAGTCTATCGTAATTTTATCGCCAAGAAAATCACAAAAATTGTCATTATACACTTATCATAAATTATAAATAAAAATATCATATTTATCCCGGGCATATCAGTAAATTACTAGGTTCTTATCGATACCGAACTTGAAATTAATAATGATTAGTCCAAAATTGGAATTACCGTTGAACGTGTAGAAAAGAAACAGTTTTTTTTTTATTGTTTTACCCAGCACCTATTGTTTTCCGCTATTAATGGATCGTTAAGTCGAAGAAAAGTATTATAATTTCATTACTTTATGAAACAATAAATTAGTATATGCGTAACATAACGTTCCATTTTTGTCATTTTGAATATAATCAATTACTTTAATTTGTAACGGCAGTATTTTCTTTCCATTCGATTGTTATGTTTATTGGGAATATTGCTGGTGATGTCACTTTCGTTGTGGCTCTGTCGTAAAGTATAGTGCTGTGTTTTTATCCATCAGGTAATAAAATTATTATATGTAGGTTATATTATTACTATTATTACCCATAACTAAATTCAATTGGCTTATTCATCCTAAGATCGTATAAGACATAGAACGAGTCATAAAGGTATACGTTCATAGAAGAAATTAATAAAACGTAAAAAGAAATTTCTGTGGTTTACCGGTAAAGAGTCACAATTCCATTCTTTCAATAAAACGAATTAGTGTGGTTTCTTTACCATTATGCAATTCGTGCTTATTTATGTAGCTGTTAGATATCTGACGGCATTATGCATTGACACGAGTCATTAAATAGCGGTATTTAATGTGGGAAAGTATTGCTTTATGCTCAAAACAATTAATTTATACAAGTTTACTGAATGTGCATTAAATTTGAAAATTATAGACCGAAAATATATACGGCGTTAGCAAGTTCCGTAGTAATATGAACCGCTAAAATACAGGGTGCGACAGGGAAATGGGAAATTTTGATCATCGGCTTACATCGGCTACGTTCGAGTAAACGATTTGAAAGTAGTTGGGTATTCGTAGTTTTAATGGTTTATTTAGTAAATATGAAACAGTGGCCAAGTCAGCAGCGTGGATTTGCTGTCAAAGCGTTTTATAAAAATGGCGAATCTGTCACAACCGCACAACATTTATTTCATATTCAATTTAATATTCCGCGTCGTGGTAGTGTACCATCAGCCCATGCAATCAATACTTGGGTTAAGAATTTTGAAGAGACCGGTTTAGTCCTAAAACGTAAGCCGCCAGGTGCTCAAAGAACCCCAGAAAACCGTGAAATGATCAGTAACGCTGGCCACGAACGGTACCGCGTATCGGCGTAGAATCAGTTCGGACCGAGAGGAACGGTAGTATTACTTCGTCTGCGGCACAGTACGGACATTTTCGCTGCCGGTCATTTGCGCAATTGTTTATCTGTCCTAGAAAAATTATGATTTCGCCAGCAAAACGACCGCGGTCGGACAAACTTTATTGCAGAAATTCCAGACTTAATATATGAAGGTACTAAAATTAAATGTATAATCTGTAAAATCCCGTTAATGTGTTGGTCCAGACAACATTGTCTACAACACGTAAATAGTGAAAAGCATGTTTTCAAAAAGAAATTGCGCACGAGACAATGAAAAATTTATATTTAATTTATGCGTTACGTTTATCGCATGTAATATACCGTTTAATTTACTAGACAAGGAACCATTTATCTGCTTTTGGAATAACTATTCGGTGTGCAAATTACCAAGTCGAACATCGTTACGAAGAATTGTGCCATCTGCGCGTGAACATATTGAACAAAAAATAAAATCGGAGTTGAAAGATCAAAAATTGTGGTTATGTGTTAACGAAACAACAGATCGGAAGAAACATTCTGTTCTTAATGTAATGGCACGCAAATTGGAACCTCAACAATCGGCACCTTCAATTCTATTAGTCTCCAAACGAATACAACAGTGTACTGCCGAAGTAATTTCAAAGTTAGTGTTAAATACATTGGACAAGTTTGAACTTTCAACAAACCAACTCTTGATGTTAGTGAGTGATGGTCCTGCAAACATGCTTTCTGTAGGCCGGTCTCTTAAAAAGCATTCTGCTAATTTGTTACACATTACGTGTAAAATTCATGCTCTCAATCTTGTGGCAGATAGTATCAGAAAATGTTATCCTGAGGTAGACGCTTTAATAGCGCATACCAAAGCAGTATTTGTCAAATCACCGAAACGTATTCGCGAATTTCACAGACTGTGCCCCCGTATACCAGAGCCACCAGAACCTATTCTAACTCGTTGGGGAACATGGTTGCAGGCCGCGTTTTATTATCATAAATATTTTGACAATATTAAGAACGTGGTTTTACAACTCGATACAAAGGAAGCTGCCGCTATCCAGAAAAGCCAGTCGAAATTTCAAGATAGTCAGGTTAAAATGGATTTAAAAATCACTCACGACAATTACTTCGGGCTAGCAGATGCAATAGAAAAATTACAAAATCCTGCGGTGCCGTTAGAAGAATCTCTACAAATAGTGCAACATGTTCACGCACAGCTATGCGCGATTGAAGACGCAAAAAATGTTTCTGTTCTAGAAAAACTTGAAAGTGTTTTTGAGAAAAATTCTGATTTTGGCACATTAAGACACATTTGTGAAGGTGCGTCAACAGAATCGTTAAGTTATTTGAAAGATTATTTTACTTACGCAAATATTACGTCACTAGATGTAGAACGCTCGTTCTCTGCATATAAACGCATTTTTTCCTCATGCCGTACTAGTTTTGCCGACACAACAGTTGAAACATATCTAATGTTGCAGATATTTAACAGACATTATTCACTTTGTGATTTCACGGAGGACTCTTAAAATGGTAAGTGTTTGAGCACGTGTTATTTAATTTTTATTTAAAAGATGAGCGAAATTATTTGCGGCAGCAAACATCTCTATTAGCAGAATAACTCTAGTAGAACGCGAGGCCTGGTCGACTCTACGCTACTGCGCGGTACCGCTCGTGGCCAGCTTTAATGATCAGGGCTGCTATCCAACGTAGTCCAACGCGCTCTGCTCGTCTGCATGCCTTAGCATTGCGTATTTCTGATCAATCACTTCGTAGGATTTTACACAGTGATTTAAATTTCCGTCGATAGAAGGTGCAAAATGTTCAAAAATTGCAAGAGGATGATTTAGCTTCTCGGTTAGACTTTTGTCGCCAAATGCTTTTCAATGAGAATGAGAACACGATTCACAACTTATTTATGTCAGACGAAGCCCATTTCCATTTAAGCGGCTTCATCAATAAATAAAACTGTCGTTACAGGGCGGCAGAAAACCCACAAATTAAACACCAGAAGTCGTTGCACAGTTCGGAATAATCGGCCCACACTTTTTCGAGGACGAAAATCAACACGTAGTAACAGTGACTTTCGCGCGCTATGCCCACAAAATTGAAACTTTCTTAACGCAGCATTTAACGAGATTTCCTGAAGCACACATGGTTTCACCAAGATGGGGCTACATCGTGTACATGCTAGAAAGAGATAGTTGTATACAACGTAATGCGATGGTTTGTGTGATTAACTTCCCACTATTCTACCGCCTCGCAGTTGACTTGAATTCATAGTTAATATCATTCTTACTTTATCCAAAAATCCTTTTATCTTTGTGTAAAATCTTTTTCAAGGAACAAAACCGTAACACAATTCCTTGCAAGTTCTAGTAGTGTATGTAAGTGAAGTTATTTCCTTTTAATTTCAATCTTAAGAGTTTTTATTGATTTTTGTACGTACCCTTATTTTCTATATGGTCATTTGTGTTTAAAATACATAAAATGACTTTGTGATTATTTTTTTGGTTATAGGAGCGGATTATCTCTATTTCCTTTATTTCTTATAGGAACATTTAATTCCAACTGCGAAATCTCGGATTACGAAATGTTTTTGGAACCAATTAATTTCGTAAGCCGACATACCACTGTATTAAATTTTTGTATTTCTCCTAACAATTGGTTTGGGATATTTAAATCGGGGTTTCTGCTGAACATTTCATCAACTTAATCAGTTTATTTCCAATATCACCCGAAATACTTTTTAATTTATTGATTGTGTCGTTTAATGCATTGAACGCGTCTCTCAATTTTATATTTCGACTTTCATTCAAGTATTGTATCGTCGCTGTTAAGCGTTTAATATAGAAATTAAATACCTTAAAAACCCAATAACGAAATAGAGGATAGATGCAGTAAATATACGTAGAATCATTTGAGGAGAGAGCTCGATGCGAATACTATGACTGCATACCATTCACTGATTCCTCGATCTTGAAATAATCACCGCATACATCACGTGCTCTGCTGCGACTAACG
This sequence comes from Dynastes maya, assembly GCA_029619315.2. Lineage (NCBI taxonomy): Eukaryota > Metazoa > Arthropoda > Insecta > Coleoptera > Scarabaeidae > Dynastes > Dynastes maya. The sequence continues at coordinate 2,114,864 of JAROYE020000013.1, forward strand.
TCATCCCATACAATTTTGCCGTTCTCTGAATTCATAAGTTGCTTTTAAATATATAAATAACAATAATCATTTAATGCATTTTAATTCTGATACTAATATGATTTGCATCAGATGTCTCTACCTCTGTTTAAATGATTGATATAATAAATTACTCAATTTGCCCTTCGACCCGAACACAAGTCAACAAAATTTGGAGTGGAAAAACGAATCACATTAAGCCTCATACTTTAGTAAATAAAATTACACTATTACTCAGCTGATATTTAGAGATCTTATCATTAAAAACACTCAACAAGTTCGATAAACGTTTCGCCGATAAATAAAACTTCGAACATCAATTGTTTGGGTCAAAGATTAAACACGTTTTCGAAGATAACATGCATCAATTGGGTTTTGTTTTTGTTGCAGGAAGGCCAGTGCGAAAATGACTGTGCACGGAGGAAGTACGTGGTAAAATAATAAACTAGACGCGGGGAAATAACATCAACCATGCCGACCGTTGTGTCAAAATTTCTGGAAAGGGCCGACCAAGCCCGGGATTACTTGAACATCCCTCGACACTACGTCGCTGGTGCCGTGGTCGCTGCATGTATAACAGCTTACAGTGTGAAAGTGGCATATCCCATCATCGATGGCATCATCAACAAGAACAACCCACAGGAAGTGTCGGTTAACAACAACAACCTAGTGAAAAATGCAGAAATCATACATAAATCTCAATTGAGGAGGTTCAAGAAAAGCGTACCATCTCTAAACTTACAATTCATCTTCCAATTCATCAAACTCATGAAGATTATGATCCCAGGCTTCTTCAGCAAGGAGATCCTGCAACTTTTCGGGCACACAGCGTTTCTATTCTTGAGAACTTACTTGAGTATCTACGTGGCGAATTTGGAAGGTTCGATTGTGAAATATATCGTTAGGAAAGATACTAAGATGTTCGTTCGGCAGCTATCCAAGTGGTTCTTGATAGCAGTCCCGGCCACCTTTGTTAATTCCATGATCAGATACTTGGAAAGCAAAATTGCTCTAAGTTTTAGGTCGAGATTAGTCGAACATAGTTATGGGTTATATTTTAGGAACCAAAGTTATTACAGGGTCGCCGTTTTAGACGGTAGATTAGAGAATTGTTCGCAGCGTCTTACTGACGATATCGAGACTGTTTCAAGTTCGGTGGCTCATTTATACGGGCACGTTACAAAACCCTTATTTGATATCCTCCTCATGTCGATAGCTTTAATAAAATTGAGACGATCTCGCGATCACACGACCTTATTCGCGGGACCATTGGTGATATGTATCGTGATTAGTATATCTGCTTTAATTTTGAAACTAGTAAGCCCGAAATTTGGACAATTGGTGGCTCAAGAAGCCGAAAAGAAGGGTCACCTGAGACACGTGCACACGCGCTTAATCACTAACTCTGAAGAAGTAGCCTTTTACGGTGGGCATAAGGTTGAATTGTCGCACCTGAGAAATGCATACAGGTATCTAGTGCAGCATATGGAACACATTTTCGGTGTTAAATTATGGTTCGTGATGCTAGAACAATTTTTAATGAAATACGTGTGGTCCGGTGCTGGTTTAGTCGCTGTAAGTTTACCGATCTTACTAGCAGCTTCTACAGTGAATGAACCGAGGATAAGTGAAGATGACAAAGCCAGTGACCCAGTTTCTGAGAGGACCCAATACTTTACTACGGCGAAGAATCTCCTACTTACAGGAGGAGATGCTGTTGAAAGACTGATGTCAAGTTATAAGGAAATAGTCGAATTGGCCGGTCATACGGCTAGAGTAGCTAATCTCTTTAGTGTACTAGAAGAAGTCGGTCGCGGGGAGTATCATAAGACTGTCGTGCAGAAGAAGGACAAAACTGAAGGTTTCCAAATAGAATTTAGAGGCGACCAACCGGTTCCTAAGGGCAGACTTATCTATAGTAACAATTATGAGATTGTTCTGAAGCATGTGCCCATAGTCACACCGAATTGCGATGTCGTCTGTCCTTCGTTAACTCTACAGATTCATCCCGGTCAACATCTACTCATTACGGGTCCAAATGGTTGTGGAAAATCGAGCTTGTTTAGGATTTTGGCCGGGTTGTGGCCTATTTACGGAGGTGAACTATGGACGCCTAAGAATTCGTTATTTTACATACCTCAAAGGCCTTACATGGTTATAGGTAAGTCTTATTTGGTTTATTAAACATTGTAGATTGTAGGGTCTTTCGATTATTTTCAAAGTTGTGTAGTAGACTTTATTTATATAATTAGATTAGATGGGTTTGTTGCATTAATACACTTATTTAACTAAAACTTACATACAGGTGTCCCAACCTTCTGCAATTGCAGAATTGCATCTGTACTATAAGCAGTAGGAAGTTAAAATTTTCTGATAGCTTAATAGACATCTGGGAGTATCTTCTAAAAATATTTCTGCACATACAGGCTGATCGATAATTAACGAACCACCTACTTTGTTATTTTAAATAGAACAGCCTGTATATTATTACGCTTTTAGTTTCTCTACCAAAAATTAGGCCGTACAATATGGGTTCCATATGTCTATTTTTAACAGATTTTGAGAAATTTACAATTCTGTCCTCAATAACTTAAATGTAGGAATATCCATTTCCTTCAATAAACTCGAAATGAAAATACATTTTTGCGTAATTTTTTACTGTATTAAACTATACACTCGGCTCTATCTAAACGTAGTATCAGAGCCCCTTTGAAATATACAGGGTGCTCTGAATTGAAAACCAAGCTTGGCTAAATTCAAACACCGGAAACGCAATTTTTTTAAATAGCACCATATATTTTTTTTGTGTTCACCCTATAGGAAATTCATATCTCTATTATTTTTGTACAATAATGCATATGTCTAATATTAAAATTAAAAGAGATATTCATAGTGAGAACTGAATCTTGCATTTGAATATTGATATTAAAATGTTTATAGTGTCAGCGATGTTTGGTTGCCATGGCAACAGTAAACAAGAACTTGACGTTGACATGTCTAAACTGTTCTTTCAAAATTTCGAGCTTGTTTCACTACTTATGAAATGAATTTCGCAAAAGAAGAGTTAATAGACATGATTTATGTATTAGGAGAAAATGAAAGAAATAGTATAGCTAGCAGGATGTACGTACAAGCTGCGTCATCCTGAACGACGATGTCCGCAACCAAAAACAGTTCTCAAACTGAAACGAAGATTTGGAGCTTCTGGGAGCATTAATTAGATGAAGCATCTATTTCAAAGTAAAAGGGCAATCAATGACGATAACTGCCTGAATGTCCTACTAACTGTGGAAGAAGATCCCCACATATCGGTTCGACAAATATGCACATCCCTTACGTTGTTGTTTTAAAGTTTAGATCTTTTGTTTTGGTTGTAAATTTATGTTTACGTATTTTTTACGTTTCCTTTATTTATTGTTAGTCTGTATAGCCCTTATTAAAATACTGTTTTATTAAAACATAGTTTCTAATCCTTTCTTTGGCAAAAAACATGTATTAATACTATAATTCTTTTTTCTTCCTATATTAGTAGATGCTTCCAGTAGTAACAAATCCTTGATTTAATTTGACAAATGTTTTCGTATGTGGACATCGTCGTTCAATCGTCTAATGTCTAATACAAAAATCATCAATTACCTAACTTTCCTTTTGCGAAATTCATTTTTCAAGTAGTTAAATTGACTTGACATTTGAAATGACAATTTAAACACGTCAATTTCAACGTTTTGTTTACTGTTACCATTGCAACCAAACAACACTGAAACTACAAACACTTGGATATCAATATTTAAATGCAAAATTTACCTTTGACTATAAATATCTCTTTTAATATTAATATTAGACATATACATTCTTATACAAAAATGTTAGAGGTATGAATTTCCTATACGATGAATACAAAAAAGGTATATGGTGCTATTTAAAAAAAAGACGTTTCCGGTGCTTGAATTTAGCCAAGTTTGGTCTTCAATTCTGAGCACCCTGTATATTTCCAAGGCGTTCTGATACCACGTTTTAATAGAACCAGATGTTTAATTTAACATAGTAAAAATTTACGCTAAAATGTATTTGCAGAATTTATTAAAGGAAATAATTATACAGTAAACTCTCGCTAATCCGGCATCCGATGATCCGGCACTTTCAATAATCCGGCACCGATTTAAAAAAAAAACACGACTTAAAAAAGTAATTTTTTGTCGCAATTTAGTTTTAGTAAAGTTCGGTAGAGCTGTCGGAAGAGTTCGAATTCAGTCGGGAGAGATCGTGTATGACGTTAACAGCCTCCCACCATTTTGTATCAGTCGAGTATCTGCTGTGTACTATACACGTTACTTTACATTTTGTGTTTGTGTCTTATTTTAAAAAACGTTCTGTGCCATGTTTTCTAAACCGTGCGCGTCTACAAGTAAAGTGGCGAAAAAACGTAAGCATGTTACGCTTACTATTTATCAAAAGCTTGACATTATAAAACGTATTGAAAAAGGTGAGAATAGAAACAAGGTTATGCAAGAATATAATATTGGCTCATCAACAATCTATGACATAAAAAAGAATAAAGATCAACTTCTAAAATTTGCTTTTCAAACCGTCGCTGTAAAAGACATTCAGTCTCGACAAACTTTAAAGAAGCCTAAACTAAATGAGCTGGATGAAATTTTGTTCAAGTGGTTTTGTGCCAAAAGGTCCGAAGGAAAGCCTGTGACCGGGCCCATGATCATGGAAAAAGGTAAACAGTTTCGTAAGGATTTAGGAATAACAGAAACTGATTGTGTGTTTTCTGATGGCTGGCTACACCGATTTAAAAATCGTCATGGAATACGTAAGCTTGATATAGCTGGGGAGTTGCGATCAGCCGACCAAGATGCTGCTGAAGAATATAAAGGTTTTTTTGACAATCTGGTTAAAGAGCACAACTTATCAGCATGTCAAATCTACAATGCTGATGAAACTGGACTACTTTGGCGTTGTTTCCCTAACTCGACTTTGGTAGCCGGAGATGAAAAATTTGCAAAAGGCTTTAAGAAAAATAAGGACAGTTTGACAGTTTTGTTGTGTGGTAATGCTTCTGGTGACCATATGTTGACTCTTTTTGTCATCGGAAAATCAATAAAACCTTTGAAAGCCATTAAAAACTTACCTGTAGTTTATGGGGCTCAGGCCAACGCCTGGATGAATTCAGATTTGTTCAAGGATTGGTTTTTTTCATCACTTCGTTCCGTCTGTAAAAGACAATCTGAAAAAATGTGGTTTATCTGAAGGTAGTAAAGTTGTGTTGTTGCTAGACAACTGTAGAGCTCACCCCGCAGCGAGTGAATTGATCTCTGGAAATATTTTTACCATGTACCTCCCAGCAAACGTCACTTCCTTGATTCAACCAATGGATCAAGGAGTGATACAAAACTTTAAATGTTTTTATAGAGCATCTTTCCTGCAAGGGTTAATAATTTCAGACTGTACGGTGGTTGACTTCCAAAAGAAATTTAACATTAAAGATGCCATTTTCGGAATCGGTTTAACGTGGAATAAAGTCAGGCCCACTACTCTTCAAAAGTCTTGGCAAAAACTTTGGCCCAAAGCCTACGAAGAAGAAAACTCTACTATTACAGTCCATAATAAAGCAGTTATGAATTTGGTGAAACACAGTTCTCAAGATGAAATAAGGAAATTGTCTCAAGAGGAAATTTTGGATTGGATTGATATTGATCGTGGAGAGCCTGTTGTAGAAGAGATTACTGATGAACTGCTTATAGAAAGTGTTTTAGGACCTCAGTCAGAGCTTCAGCCAGTGGATGCCGAATCAGATGACAAAGAGGGAGCTGACGATAATTCAACACCTCCGCCTACGTCGAGTGAAGCAAGTGCCGCTATCGATACATTCATAAGGTTTGCTGAATGTAACAACTCTTACAGTGCTTCAGAACTTGTTAATTTACGTATTGTGCGAAATGAATTTTTGAAGAAGAAATCTGATTCAAAAAAAACAAAGAGACATTAGGTCTTTTTTCAAATGAAATGTGTATATTTAACAATATAATCTGTTGGTAAATGTTGTATTTTAATCGTTTCCTTTATAATTCTTTATTTGCTTTCCACATACAGTATGCATTTCTTAATAAGGCATTTAAGCCAAATTACAGACAGATCATACATACGTCTTAGTTTTTTGCGCGTCTAAAACCTGTTTTTTTGGTACATACATATTTTCGTACGACGTTCGGTAATCCGGCACTCTACAATCCCCAGAGATGCCGGATTAGCGGAAGTTTACTGTATCTGCTTTTAGGCTATGGAGGACAAAATTTAAAATTTCTCAAAATCTATTAAAAATAGACACATGAAATCCATATTGCATTGATTTATTTTTAGATGGAGAAAATAAAATCGTAAGAATATATAGGATGTTCTATTTAAAATAACAAAGTAGATGCATGGTTCGTTAATTATGGATCAGCCTGTATATGCGAGAATATTTTTAGAAGATACTCTGAAGTATCTAATATGCAAACAGAAAGTTTTAACTTCCTAGTATTTATAGTATAGGCGCAATCTTACAATTCCAGAAGGTTCGGACAGCCTGTATATCCCTTACATATTTGCTTAAATCGACTTAGAGTGTGGCGTTTCGTTATACAATTTTAATCCTTTACTAAAGACTTTCTGAGGACATGGTTTTTTGTTTAAGTGTTCTAATATAATTATGTTTATATGAGAAAAACAATTTCCGTTACAAGCTTTTTAACAATATAATTTAGGTGATCTTTAAGTGATAATTTATTGTCTAGAACAGGGGTCTCCAAACTTTTTGCCACGAGGTGCACACTGGGTACTTTTAACATTTCGCCGCGCCGTAGTAAAAATATAAGTAACTCTAAATATTACTAACTTTTAGCAGAACATTTTATAAACTTGTTACAGAACATATGAAATTAAGTTACCATACAGGGTAGGGTGTCTCACAAGGAGCTCCATCGATATATGAAAAAGTATACATTAGAAAATTCTGAAAACTTGGTAATATATTAAAACCTACGTGTACTATTAAACTAAAATATTTTCAATTGTGAAAATTTTTGACAAACTCAAAACAATTCAAAAAATCGCGATTTTGAGTTAAAGCGCATAATACATGTAAAAAGTATACAAATTCAAATACAACACCACCACATATTTTATTTTATTCAAAGTTTAGGCTATAGTAAATTGCGTTGGTTTGTTTATTTATGTAAACATAAAAACAGTAAATGCACGTATTTTATATTGCATTAGTAAAGTATGAGCAATATTTTGAAGCATCAATGGAAGAGAAACTAAAAAAAGCAAAAGCGGAATACGGAACAGGCTTACACAAGTATTTTGAAGAAGAAGCTTATTACAGAGAACCTGAAAAAAAACTGTAGTGATTCTTGTAGATGTAAATGCTTTGCTAATCTTACATATAAAGAAACGAAACAAATTCCCAAGTCATTTTGGAAAATTGGTGAGAATACCCGACAACACCAGTTCATTTCTTCCTCCCAGGTACAGATATCCTAAAGAAAATTCAGTAAGACGGCAATTTATCATACTTTCTGTTTAACTTCAATAACGAAAAAGTTCATGTTTGCTCTTTTAATGGTCACGCTAGATATTAGAGACACCATGATTCGCACCACTCTAAAAAAGAGAGACAAAAATGGAATCGTAGAAAGTGATATGCGTGGTAGACATAAACACCAAATAAAAGGTAGAACTGCGTTTGTTAAATGGAGTAAAAAAAAGCATATAGATTCCATTCAATTCCGAGAGTAGAGTCACATTATTTGCGAAACCAAAGAAGAAAATTGTATTAGCACAGGTGCCGATTATATGAAAGGATGTATTCAAAGGACAAAATTTAACACCAAATATAATATAGGATTCTTCAAACCCAAAAAAGGTCAATGCAGTGGATGTGAAATCTACTTCATCTTAAATCAAGAAGAAAAACAGACTATGGAAGAAGCGCATCAAAAACACATTATAGAGCAAAATGGATGTCCAGAGAAGAAAAAGCAAGAAATATTTAAGAGACAACAGAAAACGAAAATAAGATTTTACGATTTACAAGCCTTGCTTCTTACTCCTTGTGGTGAAATTTCCTCATTTTATTGTACAAGTAAATTAGCAATTTATAACATCACTACTTTTTGATGCAGTACCAAAACAGGGATACTGCTATGTCTGGAGCGAGACGTTTTAAAATTTTTTAGAACAATGGCAAAAATACAGGGTGGGGCAATACTTCCATTATGATTTCAATGAGGCCAAAACAAACGAAAGTAAGATAAAATAAAAAAATTATTGATATCCACTTATTCTATTAACCTTAAAGTTTAATATTAAGAGGTTTTGAACAAAACATCGGATAAATGACGACTACCATTGTCAATGCAATTCTAAAGTCTAAGTCGGTAGCTTTTCGTCACCCGTTGTAAGACGTCGATCCGTATGAGCTGGATTTCTGGGCGAATAGCCGCCTTCAAGGCCATCAAAGTGCGGGATCTGTGTTTATAGACTTCAGCCTTGAGATAACTCCAGAGGAAGAAGTCAGTTCTGGTGTTCGAGTCGGCCATTGAACGTCACCCGTCATTGAAATGAGCTTCCCAGGAAACATCTGCCTCAAAACCTCCATCGATCACCGGGCTGTGTGAGCTGTCGCTCCATTTTGTTGGAACCAAGCATTGCCAATGTGAAGATCATTCAGGTTTGGTCCCAAAAAGTTCTGTAACATGTCAATGTACCGACCAGATGTGACTGTGACCATAATTTCTTCCTCTTTAAAACAACAGGGATCAATGATTCCATGACTGCTTATGGCACACCATGTGGTTACCTCAGGACTGTGTAGTGGCCTTTCGTGCAACTCCCTTGGATTTGCGTCACTCCAATACCGAAAGTTTTGGCGATTTACAGTATCGCAGAGGTGAAAATGAGCCTCATTGCTAAACAAGACAATATCGGCAGGTGGAATGTCGTTAAGAAGCTGCCGACAAATGTTTACTCGGTTTTCGAGGTCCCTCGGTAACAGTTCCTGCACGATCACCATCTTGTATGGATGAAAATGAAGCTGTTGGTGCAAACTACGGCGTACTGAGCGACTTGACATGCCCAGTGCAACAGCGTGCTTGCGGACTGACGTCCGTGGAGATCGTAGGCTCGTACGAGCACTGCGTGGTCGACCACCCCCCCGCCCCTGACCTTGAGTTGCGGAACTTGTGGCTCTAAAATTTCGAATCCGCTTCAGAATTGTTGGTCTTGAAGGAACGGGAGCCAGGGGGCTGAATTAAAGTTTGTTCGAAATGCATGTTGCCGTTTGTTAGAAAAGCTTCGATAGTAAACGCACGTTGTTCACCCAGCCACGACATCTTCTCTACTGACTAACTTTAGGTTCCCTTGAGTCAAACGCTTCTTTCCCCACTCTTCGCAGACCACCCCTCTCGACGCTAGCTCTCCTTGAAATCATAACAGAAGTATTGCCCCATGCTGTATTACCCTTTATTCTGACAATTGCGCAGGGCAGAATAAGAATAAGTTCATTGCTGCGACGTATTTGTATGCAGTTTTAAATTTAAACATTTCATGCATCACCCATAATTCTTTAACTACAGGTCATACGCAAAATGAGGGTAATAGTATAGAAGTAGTATAGAAGGCGAAAAGAAAGGGCTTTAAAGGGTGGACCTATTTACGTACCATCCTGTGACACGTTTGGCAATGAAAAAAGGTAGTCCCTACAACAGAGCACTGCACGGGTCTATTTTTCACGGCCCGGCCCGCCCATGGCCCGTTACAGTATGGAGTGGGCCCGCCCGTAGCGTTCATTACCTCGGCACAAAGCCCGCCCGTTAGGAAATTTAGTCCCGTTTGGCCCGTCTAAATCATTTTAGCCTGTTTAAGTAATTATGTCTGCACTGCCTATTTCTAAACATTTTTTAATTACTACGTTATAATGACTAGAATGAAACATTTATTTTGTTTGTTTTTGCATACTATATTGTATGAAACCAAAAGAAAACGTAACATAACATTGCATACATTAGAATAGTTAATACAAACGATAGCGTAAAAACTAAAAAGCATTTACTGCATACTGTATATCCATTCGATGTATGTATGTAATTAATAACACATTAATGCTGAATGGTATACGACATTTTGTTTACCAGAAGTCATCGATGAAATCAGGAAAAACAATCAAAGTCGCATCATACTTCATCGTGACACTGTCAGCATTCACGCAGAACGTCAAACAATTGATTATTTGAATGAGAAAAACATGAATTAATGTCTCATTGCCCGTATTCACCTGATTTATCACCTAACGACTTCCTTTTCTTCATTCATTGTTTTTACAAAAACTTAAAGGCAGTACGAGTTATTCTTATTGTACCAACGAAATTGCTGCGTCCATCTAAGAAAAATGTTGTTAACTTAATTTGATATAACAAAAGTTATTCAACAAGAATATTGATAGAATGTTTTTTCTATTTTAGAAATTTCTTGGAATAAACTATTTTTTTACAATTTTGAAATTTCCTGTTTTTTTACAAAATTTCCAACAAACTTTTATTGTTCAATCTGCTATTTGTGCATTTGAACTTTAAAACATTCTGTTTCTCTATATTTTTGACCAACAAGTTACTGAAAGTGTAAAAGGATAAATTTTGTAATTTACAGCTGCCAAATGCATTTCTAATTCTCTTTTTTTTCATGGAATCACAATTGTCAACTTTGTACTGAATACACAATGACATATTCGTTGCAATAAGATACAAATCAAATGAGAAACAACTGCAAAATATGCATTTTTGTTGTATGTAATTGCCATTAGCACGATAATAAAGCGGACACCTCATTGTTTGTCGAAAGTTGCTATCACAACGAAAAGATGCATTACGTGCAGATATCTGTTAAACTGTAAATACGGAGCAGATATCTCAAGATTTTTTACTAGAACATTAAATCAGCCGATTAAAACTTAAAAATAAAGCACTTCCATAAAGCGGTAGTCCAATAAATGTACATACATGAGCAAATAAACATTGAAGATACCGTTGTGTATACATTTTCCTTTCAAGTCCGTTCAAGGTCGATGTATCTACAAGGCTATTCAAGATAAACAGTACGCCTCATTACCGATATTTACGCAGTGAACAAATTCAATGAGATTCTTAAAATCGGTGTTGTGATATCAGGACTTTGGTTTCCGTTATTTATCATACACATACTATTTATCTTTGTTTTGTGGTATCTGGTTGAACAAATTTTTTGAATTAATTAATCAATCAACAAGAAAAGAAATGAAGATAAGGAAAGAACTGGAAATAAAACCAGTAAAACAAATATCGGACGAGAAAAAATTAGGATGGTTTGGGCATTTAGTAAAGATGAAGAAAATCTGGGAAGCCGGGCCAATAGAAAAAACAAGAGGACTGGACTCTGCTGATAATGATAAACAAGAATGTATTTTAACGATTGTATTACCACTACTTACAAAGAGTTGTGAATCAGGTGTCAAGTGTATTTGTATCTCTGGTTGTTTGTTTTTTTAATCCATAGTAATTTCAATATGATGGAAATTGAGGCATTATAGATATTTTCGTCATTGAAGAAGTTATATACTCTCCTATTTCCCATCAGTCAGTCAATTTTCTTGGAGATCTCTACGCCAATTCTAGGTATAAACGCTGCGGTTGAACCTCATTATTCATCTGAACTTACAAGGAAACTATTCCAACCCGGAGACATCGATTTGAATGAAACTTGGCTAAAGTGAAGACCCTGTGGAACTATGGAAAACCACGTCGTCCGTTTTTGCTAAAAAAGCCTTAAAGGGAGTAAAACAAGGCACTGAAAATAGGGATGATTTTGGTTTTTTCTAAATTATTCCACAATTGCTGCAGATAAAAAGTATTGGTGTGTGCGGATGTATTGCGTTTTAAGAGCGCTATTGAAACACGCACAAACATCAGCATTCTTAACTTTTGTTCTCAAATTGACAGTAGCCTGCTTACGTAGGTGATAATTTCTTGCTTTTTTTCTTGAATTCCTTTGAACGACATTAAGACATATGAACAAATGTATTAATCTCGAACAAGGTGTGTGGTACTTATAGGTTTAAATAGGGGTTTCGAATTTTTACATACAAAGCACAATACTAGATATACAGGATGTTTCGGGATGCAACACTTAGCACACATTCAGAAGACCAAGAAAGAATATTCTAGAGGGAAGCAACATAGGTTACCCTGCTATAACGCGCGGGATAGGAACCTAAAGATATGCGTGTTATAGAAATGCACTTTTTAAAGCCTGTGAGTCATTCCACGGTGAGTGGTGCTTTAAATTACTAATTGTTAGATAGTTATTAGGTGATTTTAATCCTTGAATTTGCAGATCTCTACAATGCTGTATTAGTATCTGATTAAATTATATTATTTATTGAACCAGTGACGGGTGTGACGGGCACAATTTATTATAAGTCATACGCTCTTTGTACAGATACATTCAGTTACAGCTCATGATTACATTTTCTTTATTGATTGTTACGAAAAAATTATAGATGTTTATAGAAATAAATTTGTAAAAATTTGACGGGTGTGACAAGCTACCGTGATGGGTGTGACAGGTTTATTTTTTTTTTTTGAAAATAGGATTTTAGAATAATAAATGAAACTAGTAATAATAATAATATGGTTTATTTATTTCTGCAATAGAAATTATAATAGATAAGTAGTAATAAGTAGAGTAAGATAATCGTTCGTCGCGCCATAGACGTGTGGTTTCTTCAATATTTATAATATCGAAAAAGAAGTAATAAAGCGAATAATAAAAAAACTAATCAAGAATTATAATATCTGTACGGCTGTGAAACACTCACCTTCTAAATAAAGAAATTGTCATTCAAGTGCTCAAATAAAACAGAATCACTATGTTTAATATTTAGAGCCTTTAATTCTCTCCATTTAGTTTTTTGACCGCAAGATTGAAATTTATATTGGAAATAGGCTTTCTTCTCATGTTTAATTGACTTATTGGTAAGATTACGTAAAGATTTGTAGTAATCAAAATGAGACGGAAGTTTTGTCAGATCGTATCGTGTTTTCGCTTCGTCTCTAAGACTCATCATCAACCTAATAATATTCGTTAGCCAAGTTTTTGACCCACCGGACAACCAAGAGGTTACAAAAGGAGCATATATATAACAATCATCGCATTCAAATATCGGCAAATAAAACCAAGGAAATGTGGCGTATCTTTCGAAACTTTAATCCTTCCAACTCCGATCACAAGAACATTACTATTGAGGAAGATGGACCATTGTAGAGGATCCACAAATATTGGCGGATAAATTTAATGCTTTCTTTCAACAAATTCCAGAGCAAGTTTTACACAATTTACCTGACATAACAGTTGACAGCATAATACCAGAAAACGCGCACACAATGTATCTCTTTCCCTACACTATTTTTGAAATGAACCTAATTATCAACAAGCTAAAAAACAAAAATACCTCGGGTCCGGATGGAATATCGGCTAGAATTTTGAAAGAATTTGGAACATTTATTTTGGAACCATTAACTTATTTAGTAAATCTATCTTTCACCTATGGTGTATTTCCAGCATGTTTCAAAGTGTCAGAAGTTGTCCCGGTCTTTAAAAAGGGTAATAGAGCTGATATACGCAACTACAGACCAATCTCGCTAATATCAAATGTAGCAAAGATATTTGAGTATTGTATGCTGACACGATTAACATCATTTATTGATAAGTATAGCATTTTACATACGAATCACCATGGATTTAGGAAGAACAAGTCCACTACCACCGCCCTATTGTCATTCTACGATATCATACTAGAACAGATTGATAAAAGAAATTCTCCGTTGGCAATCTTTTGTGATTTTAGCAAGGCCTTTGACTGTTTACAACATTCCATATTGCTGAATAAGTTAAATAGTTATGGTATCAGAGGAAATGCTTTAGAGTGGATATGCTCATACCTTAGCGGCCGCATGCAATACGTTCGGATACAGTATAAACAGGAGGCATCTCTTAGAAGCGTTAGATCCGGTTGGCTGCCAGTGCCTCATGGCATTTTTCAGGGAACTATATTGGGTCCAGTTCTATTCAACCTATATACAAATGACATATATAACTTCTGCTCTGATTTATTAATTTTCATGTATGCGGATGACACCACCGTACTCGCAACTGGCTCAACTCTATCTGAGACCGAGGCATTGGCAAATAGTGCCATAAATAGGCTATATGACTGGTTTTGTGCCAATAAGCTAAGCCTTAACGAGGAGAAGACAAGCTCTTTGCTTTTTCACACGCGCCAGCGAACACAAAATATACATGCTTCAGTAAGTATTCACGATAAACCCATCTCCCAAACAGAGATAACAAAATTTCTCGGAGTACATGTTCAGGATAACTTGCTCTGGAATGTTCACTGTGACCACCTAGTGACAATGTTAAATACCAAAACGTTTCTGTTTCGCAGTTTGAAGGATCAGGTATCATTACATACATTGCTGTCTGTATATTATACTGAAATACAGTCGCGGTTGGGATATGGCATACTCCTCTGGGGATCTTCATCTACTGTTGCCAAAGTCTTTGTGGCACAGAAGCAACTTGTTAGAATATTGGGCGGGCTAAAACCTACAGAATCATGTAAACCTCTCTTTCAAACGTGGCGTGTTCTAACTCTTCCGTCTTTATATATCCTTGAAGCCGTGTGTTACCACCATAATCACAAGGAGGACTATACCGTTATAAAAGACATACATCCCTATGAAACCCGGCGAAGAAGTGATCTCCATATTTCTAGGTGTACGCGGCATATCACTGATAAAAGATTAACAAGCACTGGGAAAAAACTATACAATAAACTACCTCGCGAAATAAGAGTTAGCGCCAGATTTAAGCATTCTACTAAGAGGTATTTAATAGAGCAAAGCTACTGCAGTGTAGAAGAGTTTCTCAACCCTAGCAACTAATCTATAGGGATAAGCCACCCCATCGGTACGTTTCGTATTTATCCTCATGTTTAGTTTAGTTTAGCATTATTCTTTATTTTGTTTTTGTTTCCTTTACTTTTGTTTGATTGGTTGATCTTTTCTTGTTTTTTTGTTTGTTAGAATTTTTGTATTCGACCATTGACTTTACTATCCTTTCGGATACTTTTAATCAATAAAGCATTATTATTATTATTATTATTATTATTATTATTATTATATGATAAACAAATATAACGACTCAGTTAAAAAGGAGACTTTGTCATTAACGTCAATGAGTTGATATAGAAGATCTAAATTTTTTTTGCAATTCTTAATAAAATAATTGCTCATTAAAATTTCTGAATGAACGATAAGTTACAAGCGACGGTTGACGCGTAGGTCTAATAATTTTAATTGACAACGAACTGCTTCACGATCAGAGAAATCGACACTAGAGACCACCACATCTGAAATCACATTTTCGTTGGATGACACTAATACATCTAATAGAGAGCCACACGACTGAGTTATATGAGTAGGAGTGGCTACAAATTGTGTCAACTGGAGATAATCAAGCACATCATTAAAGTATAAAACGTTAGGATTACCATATCTAAGTAAATCAATATTTAGATAGCCCACAAACATAAGAGTAGAGAAGTAGAACAAAGCAGACAGGACTGCTCAAGTTCATCACAAAAGTATTTATAGTTTACAATTGGCGGCTTATAAATAAAGTGTGATAAACGGTTGCACCCGCAGAGGCGCCGTGAAAGGAGCTGCGTTTACTATGTACATACAAGGAATCGACTGGACGTTCGGTTATTATCGGTTGATCGGTGTGCGTGTACTATTTATAATGTTCGAGAAACTAGTGGAACCGTCCGGGGCATACCGCGCAAAAGTAGACACAGTATTAATAAAAAAATAATAGATTGTTGCCTTTTATTGACGTATCGATGACCACTGCGGTAATGTGCGAGTGCCATGGTACGTTCTCGTATACTTTGCAAGTGATCGTTCAGCATCTAATGAAGTAAGATTTGCGAAATTCAAATACGCCGGTATCTCTTCTGTACAGTCTTACATTCCAGATATAGATCGAACCTTTTCTAAATCCGGATTTTTATTTAAAACTGCACGAAATTTTTGCGCGACATCTAGTCCTATAGGATCCGTCAAGCTTTCTAGAGCGGCTGCTAAATTGTTGATGTTATTTAACGAGTCTTGTATAGATAAGTGAGTATTTTCTAACTGCGAAATAGTTTGTGTCACTACAGAATAGTTTATGGAAATGTCATCTATTTCTTTTTGAACATCCGAATCGGAAAATAGTTGCTGACTCTCGCGAACCGCTTGAGAATTAGAAGAATTAAGTTTGAAAATGACATCTTTCACTTGGGAATAATATTTACGATAATAAGATACTGCCTCGATCCATGTTTCTCATTGCGTCGATACAGGCTGAGGTGGTAGCGGAATTTGCGGATACAACTGCTTGAATACGAGGATATGTTTGAGAGATTTCACAAACACTTTTTTGGTAGACGATTCACCCTAGGCTACTTGCTTCGAATTGTTTCTACTACGAGATGACATGCATGTATGAGGCATGTTATGTGAAGAAGAGTCGGAAAGCATACTTTTAACATCCTACCAGTTTTCAGCATTGTTGCTGCTCTGTCAGAAACTAACACGGTGATTTGGGCTCCTACAATACAAAATTCTCTTAACATATTTTTTATTATGTTTACAACGGTTTCGGCATCAGTTCTTTCAATCCTTTTTCTGGCTAACAACAAGGAAGCTGCTGGACCATTACGTTTTAAAGGACATATCACAATATGAATTACGCTGTGTTTCTGAGCAGCAATAGTTTCGTCTATAGTGAGCCAGATTTTTTGATTTCTCAACCCGTCTTTTATTCAGTCTTTTACTGTACTTTGCACATGTAAATTGTACCGCAATTATCTTTTTGTTGGTAGTTTCCATGATGGAATATATTTATCCCAAAAAATACGGAAGTTTTCATTATCTACTAGGTGTTGTGGGATGTTCCACGTGCTCAACATGAAAATAAAATCATACAAAAATTGCCAGTACGGAATATTGTTTCTTAAATTGAATACATAACGTTTACTTTTAATATGACTTCTACAATCAAATGTCGTGCGACCTAGAAATCTTATACCGCAAAATTTGCAACGAATGTGCGAACCTGTAAATTGCAAACCAGGGAAACGCCAAATATATTTCTTCACATGCGATGCAGGCGGCACACCAGGCTTATGTCCCAGGTTTTCAAAAACACACAACGAGAACATGGTGTGTTTTCGAAATAAATAACCGAACACCAAACTCCTCAATGTCTACCGCATTACTGAACTCTGCATCCACATACATACATACACCCCCCGGTACAGGCGTCTCTGCGGGCGCAACCGTTTGTCACGCTTTACTTATAAACAACGCTTATAGCAATAGTAGCATTAGATAATTTTAATAAAAGCCATAACTGTTCAATGTTGGTATTAGATTCAATCGCTGAATATTTAAGAGTTGAACGGATATAGAAGCAAACAGCACCCCCTCGAGCCTCACGATCCACCCGTATTAAATTGTAATTTGGAATATTTATAGTTACGTCATCGATGTCAGGGGTGAGCCATGTCTCGCTAATACCAAAAATATCAACATCATGATCTGAAATATAGTGACAAAGGGAATTAAATTTAGTTATTAAACATTTAATATTAAGGTGGGCAATCGGAAAAAACATTAAGATTGAGATTAAGCTGCTGGATAATAAGAATACAAAATTATTAATTCAATTTAGTTTACAAAAATCAAGCAGCAAGGTGTGCTTTTCAAAAACAAAATATCTATCATGCTTAAAAACCAGAATATAAATTTCCATATATATATATAATATAGAAAATGTCTACAAATACGAACAAGTTAAAGCAATATACACATGTAGAGGAAAATACGAAGTAAGATGAAAGAATAATGCAAATACAAGAGAAAAGCAAATATCATAAAAAAAACTATCGACTATTGAAGCTATAGGAAGCAGGTACCAAACAAAGGTGTACTCACTCCGCTAATAGAATCAGCTATAAAATCATTGATCGTTCTAAAGTGTTTAATGGAATTATTAGATTTAGCAACAATTTATAATAGTGGTACTAGAATTAATAATAATAATAATAATAATATCGTTTATTCCATAATGCACATGCATAGAATACGTCACACTATGTATAAAATATAAAAACATAAACATATAAATCAACAAACATTGAATATGTAAATATAAAAGATAAAATATATAAATAAAATGTACGAACTATAATAAATGAGGCGCATTTAAAAACTCATTTACCGTATAAAATGACCGACTAAATAATAATATCTTGAGCTTTATTTTAAACCTGGAAAGCGGCATTTGTTTTAAAGTATTGGGTAAACGGTTATATATTGCGATACATTGCCACACAACCTGTCTTTGCACCTTTGTCAGATGAGTTTGCGGAGGTAGCAAATGCAAGCTATCTTTACTTCGTGTATTCTGCTCGTGGTCCGGTACATATTTTTGAAACAGTTCACTGTTACTTTTTACAAACAGTGCAGATTCTAGTATATAAATCGATGGTAAGGTAAGTATATTAAAGTCTTTAAATACTGATTTACACGAGTCTCTAGTTTTTAATTGAAATATTGCCCGAACACATCTCTTCTGTAACATAAATATTCTTTTCGCATCTACAGCGCTGCCCCAAAAGATAACTCCGTATTGAAGCCGAGACTGAACACATGCGTGATAAACGCACTAAGGATCGATAAGGTTTATTTTATATTCAAAAATATTAAAGAGGGCAGTAGGCTGTTACCACATAATCTATCTTATTATTTGAGTTGCAGTATTTAAAAAAAAAAATGGTTTCTTTGGATGTATAGAATTTGTGAAATTTTTTCCATCAAACTCGTACGTTATATTCGCACCAGTTAACAGTGGAAATTTTGCAAGTTTAACCGTAATAAAGTAAGTAAAAAAACGTTTTACGTCGGAATTTTCTGTTTGCATAAGTCGCGTTGATTTGTTAATCAAAAAGTCACATCGTATGCTATTTAAAACGTTTTCATATCGTCGATGGGATGTTTCGTAATACAGTCGAATGATCCATGTCACAAGAATTTGTTTTTAGGTATTGGAGACATCAAATTCAAAAGTTGTTTTTGCTACAAATATACTACCGGCCAAAATTATTTATCCACCCAAAGAAATACCCATAAATAAAGTGCTAACTGGAAAAGAAATTATCGTTTTGCATTTAATAAAATACTCTTAAAACAACAACATAATAATAATAATAATTAGAGTAACCTAAACTTGCGGACTCGCATAGGCGTCGGTATTACGGGTTAATATAAGAATACGAAAAATTCATAAATAAACTAAACCGGTAGAGAAGCAGGCATGTAGTGTCGACCTTGAATATAAATCATGTTAAACCGCGCTGAGAGAGATTTCGTTTTAGTACCGGTTGAGCTGTTGCAGAGATTAGTCGAACGGTCAAGGTTATGTACTTACGTGTCGCTGTTGAAAATATAGCTGGTGTTTTTTGTGTGTTGTAGTATTATACCAAGTACGTAATTAGTGTATCGTTTCATATAGAACTAATATTTACATACCTAAGAAAACAATGCCTCGTAATAGATTTGCTACTAATGTACATAAGTATGTGTCACTTTTTCCCCATTTAAAATATGACGGTAGTGCAGTTTTTTGCTTAATATGCAATGTTCGTTTGGCTGCGTTGGACAGAACTGATTGCCAGAGGCATGTCAATGGTATTAAGCATATGAGATATGCAAGAACTGAAATACCTTATACACTATTCCTCATACATTTATTAATTATGTTTACCTCTTGTAATCTTCCGTTGTCGTTGGTGAGAAAAGCAGCTTTTAAAACGTTTTGGGGATAATACGTTCCAAAGTACCCATTACCCTCACAAACACAATTACAGAATCATTTGCCGCGAATGAAAGAGATGCTAGAAAATGTGTGTAAACGTGATTTGTGTTCCAAAAAAATATGGATGACCGTGGATGAGACGACCGATATAAAGAAAAACAGTATTGTGAATGTAATAGCTCGCGTTTTATCTAGCGAGAACACAGCATCTCGATATTTGTTAGCTTGCAAACGTGTTCAACAATGTACCGCGGAAAATATTCAAAAAGTGATAATGAACGCTTTGAGAAAATTTAAAATTGCCCAAGATCAAGTTGTGATGATTGTGACAGATAGTGCAGCAACGATGTTAAGTGTTGGGCGATCCTTAAAACATATATTTCCTAACTTAATACATATAACCCGCGTGCTGCATGCTTTGCATTTAGTTGGTGAAGTTGTTCGACAACATTACGGAAACGTTGATCGGATGATTGGAAGTACTAAAGCAGTGTTTCGCAAATCTCCTAAACGTTTAAAAGAATTTCGTAAATTTTGTCCAGGTATTCCAGAACCTCCTGAACCAATTTTAACGCGATGGGGTACTTGGCTAACAGCAGCGTCTTACTATTTGATCCATTTTCAACAAATTCAATCAGTTATAATGCGATTTAATCGGAATGAATCCAAAGCAATTAGAGAAAGTCAAAGAGAATTTCAAATTCCTCAACTTTTAGAAGATTTAACAACAATATGTACCAATTATACAGTATTACTAGATGCCATCAGAAAACTACAATGTACTGAATTGTCATTGCAGGAATCATTAGACATAGTGGAGAGTGTAAAAAATAAATTACACACATTAAATGATACGCCAGGATTATGCGCTAGTCAAAAGTTGGCAGATGTTTTAAGGAAAAATCCCGATTTTAATACTTTAGAGGCCGTTTATAATAAGTGTAAGAATAGTGAACTTTTAAGTGATTTTGAAAAACAGATTCTACATGCAAATGTAACTTCCTTAGATGTGGAGAGATCGTTGTCTATGTATAAGAATATTTTTTCTTGTCGACGCACAAGGTTTAAAGAAGTAACTGTGGAAACATATGCAATGATGCAAGTTTACAGTAGTTCACATCCTGATGCCTCTAATTTGTTGAATAATTAGCAAGTAAGTTTATTTATGAATTTTTCGTATTCTTATATTAACCCGTAATACCGACGCATATGCGAGTCCGCAAGTTTTGGTTACTCTAATTATTATTATTAATATCAACAGCTTCGTACATTGCGTAAGTACCTTCACTACATCATTCCAACTACGATAAAAACATTTGTTTTAATGTAACACCTAGTAACAAATATAATTTCTCACAATACGTGAGTTTATATTTTTTTTACATTGTTATTTAACAAATGCAATAAAAACTAGAAATACCATGTATCAATGCGAAAAATTCCGCTAGTAAAAAATGACGGAAAGCGAACTCATATTCTAAGTTTACCACGTTCACAAAAAAGAAACTAGTTTAAATTGTTCACGTCGTTATAAAATGAACAGACTTGCTCTAAAATTGTGCTCCGCTAAAAAAACAAGAATTAATTACAATCACGCAAGTATGACGCAAGTTAAAAACCGTGAAATTATTCATAAAACAGAAATACGTGCAGAATCTAAAAACTAATTAAACGAAATGGGCAAATTATGCGTTCTAAATTTACAAAGATGCAATTATTTATATGTTAAAATAGACCGTAGAAAATTGAGATAATTAGTCAAATTAAGACAATTAATGTAATGAGTAATGATAATCAAAGTGCTTTAATGTATTTTATAAGAACTTGTTTTCTAATAGGTCTTTGTTTATGTTTTCTGTTTTCCTTCTAGGAAATTTGAGAGATCAAATTATATACCCAGACACTTACGCGGACATGATCAACAAACAAGTAACCGAAGACGATCTGAATAGGATAATGCGGCTGGTCCATTTGGAACATATAGTTCAGCGAGATGGTTACCACAGCGTTAAGGACTGGCAAGATATTCTATCTGGTGGTGAGAAGCAGAGAATGGCTCTTGCTAGATTATTCTATCATAAGTTAGTATCTTTATTATCTTTTTTTTTTTGTTATTTAATGTCCCAACTTTTTTCTTCGCTTTAAAAGGATATTGATTTTGGATTTAAGATATTCCATTATTCTATGGGTATTACTGTAAATTAACTTTTTCAAAATTTAAGATTCTATGCATATCTCGCGCAAAATATAAATTGCTATTAGAAATTTTTTCGTGTCACTTATATGTTTTTAGGACGACTAATATTACTTAAGGCTATTCTCTCGATTTCCGGGTTGGAACCGCATCGCACATTGACAGTCAGTGTGCAGTTATAGCCCTGAAAACGTCACATATGAGTAACCTGGGCAATATGCGGTAACAGCCAGAGGCGTGGGGAGCGCATAAAAGTTTACACATAAAATAGAATCTAAAAAAATAAATTATAAAACGTGCTGAAACACTTACCGTTTTAAAAGTCTTCCGTGAAATCACAAACTGGGTAACGTCTGTTAAATATTTTAATCATTAGATATGTTTCCACAGCTGTTTCAGTCAAGTGAGTACGACGTGCGGAATAAAGGTTTTTTAATGCCGAAAACGACCATTCTACATCTAGCGATGTTATATTTGCATATTTAAAATAATCTTTGAAACAACTTAATGCATCTTCACACGCACCTTCACAAATTTGTCTTAATATTAGAAAATCGGAGTCTTTCTCTAAAACACTTTCAAATTTTCGTATTACACACCAATTTGTTTGTGTATGCACTCCGTCCATAATTTGCAGAAACTCCAATAATGGTAACGATCTATCTTGTAATTGATCTATTGCGTCAGCTAATCTTTTATAGTAAGTACGAATATTTTTTAAATCTGTTTCAACAGAAATATCTTGAAATTTCGACTGGCTCTCCTTAATAGCTGCAGCTTCGGCAGGATTGAATTGTGCAACAACAGCTTTTACTATTTCGAAATGTTCAGCGTAATAAAAAGCTGCCTGCAACCATGTTCCCCAACGTGTAAGAATTGGCTCCGGTGGTTGACGAATACCAGGACACTCTGTGTGAAATGATCGTAGGCGTTTGGGAGATTTCAAAAATACTTTTTTTGTGCATGCTATTTATGTATCTACCTCGGGAGAGCATTGTCGAATGGTTTCTGCCACAAGATGTAAAGCATGCACTTTACACGTAACATATAAACACTTGCAACCATGTTCAAGAAAAGAACGGCCTACCGAACGCATTATCGCTGCGCCATCGCATGTAAACATCAACACTTTATCTTTTGAAATTTGAAATTTTTCCAACGTACTAAGTACAACCTTCGCAATTGCTGCAGCAGTACACTCTTGTAGTCTTCGGCTAGCTAGTAACAGTGGTAATGTAGGTTTACTAGGGTCTAGTAGGCGTACCATAATATTTACAATTGATTTTTTTTACAGTCTGCTGTCTCGTCAACACATAACCAAAGAAACTGTTTTTTTAATATGCGTTTCATTTTCTTTTCCACGTCATCGCGTACAAATGCAACATGCTTACGTGCCGTTTTCTCCGTTGGCAACCGCAACCCGGGATTGTATTTGTACCAAAAGTCCTTAAACGGCTGTTTATCAAGTAAGCCTAGTGGCAAATTACAGTTTATCAATATAAGAATTACATAAAAAAAGATTGAATTCTCGGTGGCATGCCTAATTTTCGTTTTCTATGCTGTGCGGAATTTACGTGTCTTGTACAGTTCCACTTCTTATTTGACATCAAATGTATTTTGCACGCTTTACAAACTATCTTACTCCCGTTATTTACTATGTCTTCAAAGGGTCGTTTTTTAGCCTTCGACCTGTTCACTAAAAACTACAATTAATAACTAGAGCGGGCCAAATTGCGCCATCCAACAGAATCGGAATCAGGCGCAACGGCCGCTTATTGTAAATAGCGTATATGTGAGTCACAGCAGATATGTGATATTTCGAAATTAATACACAAGAGTAAAAAAATAAAAGCTGACGCAATAATAATGTTTAGTAATTAGAGCGGATATATATATATATATATATATATATATATATATATATATATATATATATATATATATATATACGCTGAGGTGTTTTTATTTTCATTATGATTTTTTATTTGATTGAAAACGGTATGCGTTGTAAATGGGATGTAATAAGGAAATAACTGAGAAACTGAACGCTTTTCTTATTCTGTTGTACTTAATAATGTAACTGTAAATAAAGATATAATAAATAAATTCTATCCTTCTTAATAATGCGGATAGGCTTGTTTAAAAAGTTGCACCATCAGATAAGTTTCCACATTTGCCTCGGTGAAGGATGTTCGCCAAGACGAAAAAATGTTCTTATATTTCGAAAACGACCGTTCCACGTCTACCGAAGTAAGACAGGCGTAATTAAAATAATCTTTAGACTTAGTCAAGGAATCTGCAGATGCCCCATCGCACATTTGTCTTAATCTCGTGTAGTCCGGATTCTTTTTTAAAACACTATCGAACTTAGCTAAAACTCGTCCACTTGTTGCATCGTTTATACTGTGTAACAATGTACTAACTTCGTCCACGACTTGCACTGATTCTACCAACGACAATCCAGAATTTTGCAAATTTTCTATCGCGTCTACTAACCCTTTGTAATTGTTGCTAATATTCTTTAGATGTGTTTCAACAGAAATATCGAGAAATCCCTTCTGGCTCATCCTAATAGCTCTAGCTTCGGCAGGGACGAATTGCAAAATAACGGATTTGACTTCTTGAAAATGTTCATTATAATAAAAAGCGGCTTTTAACCACGTTCCCCAACGCGTACGAATGGGCTGTGGTGGTTCTCGAATACCAGGGCATACCCTGTGGAATGCCCTAGTCCTCTTAGGACCTTTGAGAAACACTTTTTTTGTGTTTGCTATTAATGCATCCATCTCCGGGTAACACTCTCGAATAGTTTGTGCCACAAGATGTAAAGCATGGACTTTACACGTAACATGTAAAAGTCCTTCACACTTTTCTTTAAGGGAACGGCCTACACTACACATTGTTGCTGCACCATCGCTCATGAACAACAACAGTTGACTGGTTGACACTTGAAATTTTTGTAACGTTTCGAGAACTACGGCCGTAATTGCTTTACTAGTACACTGTTTTAATCTTCTGCTGGCTAATAGAATTGCAAAATTTGGTTTAATAGGATCTAATACGCGCACTATTATATTCAAAATAGAATTTTTTTTGCAATCTGCCGTCTCATCAAGACATAGCCACAGCTGTTTATCTTTTAATTCGATTTTCAATGTCCTCACGTATTCGTGGAATATCTCTCCTTAACGCTGTCCGAGATGGTAGTATCCACTCGGTATTGTATGTACCCCAGAATTTTCGAAATGCTTTTTTATCAAGTATACGAAGTGGTAGACCACATACCATAAACGTTAAAAGCAATTCTAATAGAAATTGACGTTGTTGTGACACACCATTTCTTTTATTTCTGTGGTGTGCGCTATTTATGTCTTTCCCAATCACGTTTGCTCCAGCACAGTAGTTTCTTTTTACAAACTTTACAGAAAATTGTACTCCCATTGTAGTGTAAATCCACAAATTCACTAAGAAATTTATTAACTTTCGTAGGTAATGGCCGTTTATTTTTAATAGTTACGTTAGACATAATCACTAAAGCGAGCACACCGACGCTTGTTTCTAGTATGCCACGAAGTGGTGCAAACGTAACATCTGCAGACTCGTCATTTGTTGATGAATAGAGCGCGTCATCCGTAAATGAATAAGCGCGCTGTTAGTTCGTAGCCGTCGATGAATGAACTTTTTTTTTGTAATGGCCCACTGTGAACAACGCCCTATTTATCAACGAACACCCAAACTGCAGGTGTATATTTGCGCGTCTTCACGACGTAATAGACAGTGGTTTTGGTCCTCGTCCTAATAATTACATATTTAAATTACCTATGTTTACATACATATATGCGCCCGGCAACCTGATTGCGAACCTGGCGCGTGGCGCTCTTGGCCCGCTCTATTAATAACTACGTCTGTATCAATAAAATCAAAACGTACTACACTAAATAATAACTACAATTAATAACTACGTTCATATCAATAAAATCAACATGTCCTATCCGCTATCCAATGCTAAACTGAACTGAGTGATGATGATTTGTCGTGTTGTATCATAATCGACCAGCCTTCCCCGTCCACCTAAACACAGTCACACCGCCGTTGCGATTGCTCTCCAGTTACTGAGCTCTATTTATAATGAATGAGAATAAGAAGTAATGGAACGCAGGTAACGTCACGAGAGACTTGACATTGAGCAGAAATTTAAAAATGAAATATTTGATTTAGTAGTAGTATAATTCGAGGGATTTCAACAAAATAACTTTAACCTCATTTAACTCCGACGTAACCAATTTTTTAAAACACTCTATTAAAAAAAATATAATATAAAAATTATTTGTTGCTAACCGATTTTCTTTTTCCAATAACTTAGGCCTAAATACGCTCTGTTAGATGAATGCACTTCGGCGATATCTATAGATGTAGAAAACGACATGTATCAAGCCGCTATCGACATGGGTATTACATTGATGACCATTACGCATAGGCCTACATTATGGTAAGTAGAAAAAACGTGTTTCTAATGACTTTTCCAAAAATCATGTGAAAACAATCTCTTTAAAGCAAAACTTTTGATTCACTGTTTGTTAATATTGGTTTTGGCAGCAATAAACAACACTATTTGTACTAATAGTTTACTATATCGTAACATGTGTTCTACATTTTACATAGTTGCAAAACACTAGCTATGGCGCGCACACGCAACTACGACCAAACCTATTGTAATATCGGCGCAATATTTAAATACCAAACATCTCCCTTCTTAAATATCTTACTACTACTACAAGAACATTTTAACAATACTTAAATACTTATTCTAAGTACATTAATAAAAGTGTAGACATCATCTTTATATTTAACTGGCTTTTTAATAACTCTGCTATGCCTGGTTTGAACTACATTCAGGTGCAAAAAATTCGTTCCATTTGAATTTTTCTTCGTAAAGAAAAAATGTTTTGAGATATAATTTTAAGGTTGGTGATAAATTTAAGAGTAACAGATAAAATTCAATAAAAAACATATTTCCAAAAAAAAACAAATTAATTTATTGAATTATATTAGGTTATTTGGGAAGTCAGAAAATTTAAAGGGCTTCATTAATAAAAAAAACAAACAATAATAACAACATTTTAGAATACTTATTGCATCCAATACCGAATATTTCCACCTCGGGCCTTTTTGACAGCTTGCATACATCTCGGCATGGAGCTGATAAAATTTTGAACGTTATTTTAATCCAATTGCTCCCACTCTGTCTGAAGCGCCGCAGCAAGTTCAGCTAAGTTGTTTGGACGGGGTACATGTGCTTAAATCTGTCTTCCTAGCCTGCCCCAGAAATATTCTATTAGATTGAGGTCGGGACTGCAAGCTGGCTAATTCATAGGCATAATTCCGACTTCACCTAAATATTCGTTGACGATCCGAACACGGTGCGGGCGCGCGTTATTGTCCATAAAAATGAAATTAGACCCTATAAATCAAGCAAAAGGAATCACGTACTATTCTAAAATGGTGTTTATACCGTCAGAGTGAGCGGACTATGATCAGCCAGCATAAACGGTATTTTTCGGAAATGTACGTGAACGAATATGCCATTTATAACGTGAGCAAGGTGTTTACGGAAATACAAGAGCGAAGTCGTGGCTTGCACATGTACGTGAACGAATACGCCGTTTATAACGTGAGTAAGATGGAGAAATGAATTTGCGTTTACGCAATTTTGTCAAGCAGATGACATTCCACTGACATCCAACACAGCACATGATTAGATGCGCTGAGTTCGTGTAAAATCGGGTGATCATAGTACGCTCGCTCGTACGGTATACCTTGCAGCTGTCATAGAACCTCCATCAACCACCACCAATTCAGTATGGGCTTCGCTACTTATGCCAGTCCAAACCATAACGGAGCTTCCCCAGTAGCTTCTTCCCACAATATTGCATTAAGCAAATCACTATCCCTATCTTCTCCAAATTCTTTCCCGACTATTTAGTGATCTTAGGCAAAATCTGGATTCGTCCGAGAATAATACATTGCTCCAATCGGCGTGATTCCAGTTTTCGTGATCTTGTGCAAATACTAGTCTAGCTCTACGATGTAGCACAGGTAGCGGTGGACATTGTGCTGGTCTTCTAGACATTAAATTAGCTTCGGCTAGTCGTCAACGAAGTTCTCTCTCTTCGCTCAGTCGATTTGCCACCTCAATCGAAGTCAAATGCTTAACTGAAGAAAACACAAAACGATCGTCTCGTTCCGATATTGCTCCTCTATGGCCTGATCCTGGTTTCCTAGTATAGCTGCCGGTTTCATTATAAGCCAGAACGGCTCTTTGAACTGACGAATGAGTAACGCCTGGTACCTGAGCAGCACTGCCCTGGCTGCATCCGTTGCAGCTAAAGGCATTTTTTTAGAAAGAAAACTGGAGAAGTTTCTACTTTTTAACTGCCAAAATGATCCTTGTTGGTTGTCAAAATATCTAGCTCCAAAAATAAACACAAGGCACACTAAATATCTTTTCGATTATCGACCAGAAATTTGTTAACAAAAACATCATTCTTGGTTTGTTAGCAAAATTCAAAACAAAAAGTCAGCAAACTGATACCTTTTAATAATACGAGTGTCAATCTACGCCATGTCGCAAGTCCAGACTTTTAGAAGTACAAATAAAGATGAAACGAGTATTGGATCGAATTTTTTGCACCTGAGAGTATATTATTACCCTTCTCATTGCTGTCATTTGCATTACTACTGAATGAGATATCATCATCAATTCTTTCTTGAGCTATTACAGGTGCATTAGATTTTATTAAAACTATCCTGTTACATTACGAGTGTATATTTTACCTTTTTCGTTTTGAATTGTATACGATCGAAGAGTACTATCCACTCCCACAACTACACCAGGTTCCCAAGTTTTATTCAACTGATTCTATATGACTACACCATCTCCCTTCTTAAAAGGTTCTCTACTTTTAGTTCCATTGTCATAGTACATTTTTGTTTTGCCTTTATTGATACACAATGCTTTATAAGTAGAGTAACCAAAACTTGCGGACTCGCATATGCGTCGGTATTACGGGTTAATATAAGAATACGAAAAATTCATAAATAAACTTACTTGCTAATTATTCAACAAATTAGAGGCATCAGGATGTGAACTACTGTAAACTTGCATCATTGCATATGTTTCCACAGTTACTTCTTTAAACCTTGTGCGTCGACAAGAAAAAATATTCTTATACATAGAAAACGATCTCTCCACATCTAAGGAAGTTACATTTGCATGTAGAAACTATTTTTCAAAATCACTTAAAAGTTTACTATTCTTGCACTTATTATAAACGGCCTCTAAAGTATTAAGATCGGGATTTTTCCTTAAAACATCTGCCAACTTTTGACTAGCGCATAATCCTGGCGTATCATTTAATGTGTGTTATTTATTTTTTACACTCTCCACTATGTCTAATGATTCCTGCAATGACAATTCAGTACATTGTAGTTTTCTGATGGCATCTAGTAATACTGTATAATTGGTACATATTGTTGTTAAATCTTCTAAAAGTTGAGGAATTTGAAATTCTCTTTGACTTTCTCTAATTGCTTTGGATTCATTCCGATTAAATCGCATTATAACTGATTGAATTTGTTGAAAATGGATCAAATAGTAAGCTGTTAGCCAAGTACCCCATCGCGTTAAAATTGGTTCAATTCTTTTAAACGTTTAGGAGATTTACGAAACACTGCTTTAGTACTTCCAATCATCCGATCAACGTTTCCGTAATGTTGTCGAACAACTTCACCAACTAAATGCAAAGCATGCAGCACGCAGGTTATATGTATTAAGTTAGGAAATATATGTTTTAAGGATCGCCCAACACTTAACATCGTTGCTGCACTATCTGTCACAATCATCACAACTTGATCTTGGGCAATTTTAAATTTTTTCAAAGCGTTCATTATCACTTTTTGAATATTTTCCGCGAGCTATTACATTCACAATACTGTTTTTCTTTATATCGGTCGTCTCATCTACGGTAATACATATTTTTTTGGAACACAAATCACGTTTACACACATTTTCTAGCATCTCTTTCATTCGCGGCAAATGATTCTGTAATTGTGTTTGTGAGGGTAATGGGTACTTTGGAACATATTGTCGCCAAAACGTTTTAAAAGCTGCTTTTCTCACCAACGACAACGGAAGGTTACAAGAGGTAAACATAATTAATAAATGTATGAGGAATAGTGTATAAGGTATTTCAGTTCTTGCATTTCTCATATGCTTAATACCATTGATATGCCTCTGGCAATCAGTTCTGTCCAATGCAGCCAAACGAACATTGCATATTAAGCAAAAAACTGCACTACCGTCATATTTTAAATGGGGAAAAAATGACACATACTGATGTACATTAGTAGCAAATCGCAGGCATCGAGGCATTGTTTCCTTAGATATGTAAATATTAGTTCTATATGAAACGATACACTAATTATGTACTTGGTATAATACTACAACATACAAAAAACACCAGCTATATTTTCAAAAGCGACACGTAAGTACATAACCTTGACCGTTCGACTAATCTCTGCAACAGCTCAACCGGTACTAAAACGAAATCTTTCTCAGCGCGGTTTAACATGATTTATATTCAAGGTCGACACTACATGCCTGCTTCTCTACCGGTTTAGTTTATTTATGAATTTTTCGTATTCTTATATTAACCCGTAATACCGACGCCTATGCGAGTCCGCAAGTTTAGGTTACTCTATTTATAAGCTCCTTCGTAAACAAGTTTAGGTTTCAAATGACACAGTTGTTGGTAATTTTGTTCTCAGCAATCTCAACATTAAAGTTTCGGATGGAGAACATTTAGAACCAGCAACTGGTGCTACCCAATACCCTAAGAGTGCACTGTAAATATCCAAACTATTTGAAGATTTTTTAATAATGTTTTTGGCAATATCCACGCCTTTTGCTGCCAAACCATTACCTTGGTGATAACATGGACTTGAGTGTAATATTTTGAAATTAAATTCTTTAGAAAATTTTCAAATTCAAAACTGTTAAATGGATTGTTGTCGCAAACAATAAATTTAGGAACACCATGTACCGAAAATAGTTGAACAAATTTGGTAATAACTTCTCGCATAGATTTATTTACAATAGGTATTATCTCCATTTCACCATTTTGAGAAATAATCAACTACTATTAAATAACAGTTATTTGCGTAGTCTCCCTATATCAACTGCAATTTTATGAAATGGTATTTCTTAATACAAGTAAAATTGGTGAAGATGTCGTGTCGTTTACGAAAAAATTTGACAGGATCTCTTTGCTCTGGAATGCATAATAATTCAACAATTCCTTCTACAGTGACATGAAAGCCTCCATAAGCAATTATTTTAGATTTACTAGGCGGTAATTCAGTATTTTGAGATAATTCTAAATATTTTCAAGTGGTAAAACATTCACATCAGCTCATGTGTCCATTTTAAAAATGATCGGTTTTCCATTAATAAAAATATTGTGTTTTTTCATAATTTTTACTTTTAATTTCATCTAATTCTTCAGTTGAAAATGCGGTTTCCGATTCATCTACTGAACAGCTGCTTTCTAAATGTAATTCTTAATTTTTTTTAGATTTTTACTTCCTTTCACTTCTAATTTATCATTCTTTACCTTCTTTTTCATCTTACATGCCGCAGAAAAACTTACCGCAATTGTGATATTTCCTCCCAAAACCAGAACATTTATTAATCCCATGTGTTGTTTCTTACATCTTGAGCAATTGAATTTATGTTCTTTTATCTCACTTGTTGCTTGCTTATTTCATATGCCCTACAAATTTCAATTGATTTTTCTACCGTTAAGTTCGTTTCGCGTAACAATCTCTCCTGTAACACCGAATCTCTAATTTGAGCCAATCTTTTTAGTTCAGTTTGAAAATGATCAAATGATTCCTGTTTTTCTTGATATCTTATAAAAAATTTATATCTATTGAAGACAGTTGACTTATGAGGGTTGCAGTAGATTTCAAAGGCTGTGATTACCTTATCGAATGGTTTTCTCTCTACTTCGCTTAATTGAAATGTGTTAAATAACTGCAAAGCTTTAACTTCATCGTTTTTTCCATTATATTCATTTGCTTCTATAAACAGCGTCAATTTTTGTTTAAATGTTTTCCATTATTGTGCAATATTGCTTGTTAAATTTTGACCCTTTGGTGGCTTAAATTCCATGTGTTCTTAACCTTACTTAAGTTAATTTTAATTTCCACACAACTTTATATTTTTTAATTTTAGAATTTCATAGATTCACAATGTAACAGTTTTACACCTGACACCATGTTTAATATTGATTTTGGGAGTAATAACCAACACTACTTCTAGTATTAACACGTGCTCTACATCTTACATAGTTGTTAAACACTAGCTATGGTACGCAGACGTAACTACGACCAAACCTATTGTAATATTGGCGCTATATTTAAATACAAAACTTGTACCAAACATGTTTATTAACATATACTATTGTTGATATTAGTATGCCACAAAATAACAGTTTTTAACAATCAATTACAGAAATGATTTTTGTAAAGTTGTGTATCCTATTTAGTTTTCCGGCTATTCGAATACTAAACATCAATTACACTAAATTTTGTAGACAAAAACAAATAGCAAAGTTTGGGAATTCATATTTGATTTTACTAATCCATAAACTAAAACATATTTTTTTAAATCTGTTGATTTATGACGCACTCCTTCTTTATCTATAAAGTTTTTTCCAAAAATTTTTAATCGTATTCCTTTCTGCTTCTCAGGAAATTCCATAATCATATCCTTCAATTCGACGGAACCGGAAAATGGGAATTCTCCGTACTGAATGCTTCAAATCGACTGAGTTTGAAGAGTGAAAAGGAGCAGTTACTCAAGCAACCGGAAACGGAAGGGAGAAATAGGCGGTTGCAAGAATTGAACAAGCTTCTGGCTGAAGACTCAGATAAAAGAGATTAAAAAAAATGACCTTGTACAACTGTTACACATCACTAGTTTTGTTTGTGATATTTTTGGAAAAAAAATCATTAAGGTTAAGTCTTATTTCAGAATAAGGTATATGTTATGTTAAAAACAGAAAAATAATACTCTTAAATTAATTCGGAAATATAAAAATTAAATTATATAAATTATATAAAAAATCAAGAGATTTGCTGTGACCAATTACATATGTAGATACAGGTTAATAAATATAACGTTTTAGTATTTTTTACCAGTGATTTTTGTTGAAGTGTAAGCTTATTAAAAGAACTTTTGTTTATTTTATTTTTATTACGAATCTATATTATTGTATGCCTATTTTCCTAATTTATAGAATTTTACGTTTAACGGTTAACTATGTGCAAACTTTTCTTTTTATAATAAAAGGATAATCTTTATGAAATTTTTTTATTTCCCGTAATGTGCTGCCCTCTGATCATAATGCTTTATACTATCTTCGACAAATAAGCAGGTGTCTTACTTCTCAAAGGTAACTATCAAATATCGATATCTGCTTTATCGGCAGCATTTAAAATATGTGAGGTTGCAAAGGTTATACATAATAATATTTACAGCGCTGCTAATATAATACTTAATTCTTAAAAAACACATTTAAATCGAATGTAGGGAACAAACGTTAATTATAAAAATGAGATACGCACAATTAGTCGTTGGTCCCGCTGGCAGCGGTAAGGTAACAACATTTAGAGGTTAGAAATATTCAATGTTTTATTCTTGCTTCTTATTTGAATTCTAGTCTACGTACTGCAGTGCTCTAGTTCAATTCGCTGTAGATACAAAAAGAACAATAGAAGTTGTCAACCTAGACCCTGCAGCTGAATACTTTTCTTATCAACCTGTGGTTGATATCAGGGAATTAATTCATGTTCAAGATACGATGGAAGATGAAGAGCTGCATTTTGGACCAAATGGTGGTTTAATATTTTGTATTGAATACCTCTTAGAAAATGCGGATTGGCTACATGATAGAATAGGTAAGTATAATGGTTTCTTGGTGAAAATTATTTTTATAAAGTATGTATGTTTAGGCGAACAAGAAGATGATTATTTAATATTCGATTGCCCAGGACAATTAGAACTTTACACACATCTACCAGTAATACGAAAACTAGTTAACCTTCTACAATCATGGAATTTTAATATATGCACCGTATTTTTAGTAGACGTACAATTCATGACAGAAGGATCAAAATTTTTATCGGGTACGATGGCTGCGTTAAGTGTTATGGTTAATTTAGAACTACCTCACATTAATTTACTAACAAAAATGGATCTTTTAAGTAAAAGTGCTAAGAAACAATTGGATAGATTCTTCGAACCTGATTGCCATGCGATATTAGGCGATATCGAATTAAATAGCAGCAAATTCAACGAGAAGCATCGAAAGTTGACCGAAGCTATTGGGAGGTTAATCGAAGATTATTCCTTAGTTAGATTCATTCCATTAAATTTGCAAGATCATGAAAATTTAGGTGATGTTTTAGTGACGATAGACAATATATTGCAGTATGGTGAGGATTTGGATATCAAAACGAAAGATTTTGAAGAAGGGGATGAGGAGGATAATGATTAAGTAGTTAATTAAATTGAATAAATAAGATGTAATTATATTGTGATTAACGTTATTTGAATAAAACATTTTGTATTTTTAATTTGTATTTATTTTTACTTCGTACTCTGTGTGTTCTAAAATACCGACACATTGCATCACAATCTTAACAAAATGGGGTGTCAATGGGATTCATTCAACGGATTTTTGAAAATGTAGTCCTACTGATACCGACATATGAAGATTGATTTAGTTTTTCCTTAACGGAATTCCTTTTTTTTTTTTGATTCAGTTGATAAAATATTTGCAAATATCCCGCCAATAATTAAAAATTAGAAGTGCTAACAGATTGCGTGTATAAAAATAGAATCCCTATAAATTTTCGACATTTAACCTCACTTTACTTTAAAAACACTATACAGAACTCGTAGGTATTTTTCTGTTACTGGGTTGGCATTAAAACAGCAAAGTTAGTGAAAAATCGTGACAAAAATAGAGCGTGTTCTATTCAATTCAATTAATAGGACGATAAATTGTTCGAGAAATCGTACCGATTTTTGTTGCTTTACATGGTACGATGAAATCGAAGATCAACTTGTTCAATTAATTGGTTCATAAATCGCGCATAAAACAAGCATTAAGCCCGTTTTACACGCCACCATTTATTGGTCAACTAATTGAACAAGTCGACCAAGAAATCGGTAGAGATACGCTGCTCCACATGCTACAATAAATTGAACAATTTTTTTAAGATCGTGAATACTCGTTTAGTTTCGTTAATAGTTGAAGGGGAGAATTATTAAGCAGGAAATTTTCATCTGCTTCTATAAATGGATTGGCGATCTGCTTTTGTCAAATATTTTGGCAGTTTTGGTATATGCACGAATTGCCTTAGGTTGCTTCGGTTTTGGTTACTTAGTTCAAATTATCCATTACATCATAGTCGCCCTACATTTTCGAAATTTATTCTCATTTTATTTTAAAAACACTAAACAAACCGAAGGTATTTTTCTATTACTCAGTTGGTACAAAAACAGTAAAGTTAGCGAAAAATCGTGGCAAAAATAGAGCATGTTCTATTCAATTCAATTAATCGTACGATAAATTGTTCAAGTAATCGGACCGATTTTTCCTGTTTTACACGGTACGATAAAATGGAAGATCTAGTTCAATTAATTGATCAATAAATCGCGGTGTGTAAAACAGGCTTAAGCTTTAGTTTATTTTTCTTGCTTATTTTCTTCAAGGTGTTTTCTAGTTACTTTTAAGTTTTTAAATATCGCGTCTAACGTTATACAGTGAATTTCTAGATGAGTATTGCCAAAAAACGTCCGTTGTTAGAAAAATATTTTCTATCTGTCCACTCGGTTACTCGTCACAGGAACGCCAATCCAACAAATTAGTACTTTTGCGATATGCCTAACAATGATTAATTGATCATTTTCCATGTGTTAGATGCCTTGTGAATTTTGACTGCTGGATTCGATATAATGTGTTGTGCATGAATTTTGTGAAACAGTTCACTAAAATTCTAATAATTGTTTTACTGCTGATGATGATAGCTTGGCTATCGAAAGGTGCGTCCAGTACGAGTTAAGTATTGTGGTAAGGGGTTTTAGTGAACTGTTTCAGTGTTCTAGTGCCACAGATTTAGAGTACCCGATTAGCATGAATTTTGTGTATACAAAAAATATTTTCAAGATGTAAATTATTGAAAATAATTTGTAATTATTCCTCATAAAGTAATATTAATAGCCTTTTTTTTTAAGAAATAAAGAATTAATAAATTATCAAAATGCCAGAATTCGAATAATAACTAAAATAATTCAAATTCTGCAAATATTAAATTAAATTTTCATATTTAACGAACATTGAAATTAAAATAAAAATTAACGAATTAAGGTGTAAATGTGTGCACTTCAGCCCTATATCCAACTATAATATTATATATAAATAATGTACTACTGCTTTCATAAAAATCTCGGACAAGCAATACTATTATGACGTTACCCATTTTAAACATGTCTTTTGTATGACAATTAAAAAAATTATGTCAAATTGTCTGTCACTGTCAATTGTAAGTCATTGTCATAAGATTGAAAAAACATTAAAATAAACTCAGGAGTTGTACCAGATTTTTAGGAAAGCAATGGTACTTTAATAGTTTTATTTTCAGATTTATCTGTTTTTTCAATTTACCTTTGTGTACCTACATATACAATTAAGAGATTAACATTAAACTAAACTATATTTTGAATGAATAAAGCATAGCGAATAATCAAACTACTTTCACATTTTCCCTTAGCATTACCAAATTCATACGAAGTATGTATTTCAAAATATTCGTTCTTTTAAGATAAAATAATGCATGTCACATTTGAAAAGTGACAATTTACGTTGCGTATGACATCATAACAATTTATTGAAGGTTGATATTTATATTTGATTCAAATTTTACTGCTTCCAATAGGGAACTTTAAATAAAAAAAAACTACACTATGCACTATCGGTAAACATTGTTTATTGTATAATGATGATCTAACATACCATATTCAAGTAACATTTAATCTTAACAACAGTCACGATAAATTTCCAAAGAGAGCGCCTCTTTGAAAAAACAGCATCTATTTAGAACATATATAATTTACGGTGACAATTTTTCGTGCAAAATAAAAATAAGGACGTAAAAGCTGTTAAAATTACCGCGAAAAAAAAAAGAAAAGAATAAAATCTAGGTGTATATACATATATTGTAACATATTATATAAGAAAATATATAAACATATTTATATCCACTTTCTTGGTCTTATGCCTAAATACAATTAATTTCATTTTAAAACTAATTAAAAAACTAAACGTACCAGATTAATAATTTGTAAACAAAAAAAATAAAACGACAGAAGATTGTGGCAATCGATATGACCCCAACCTGTCTTTTTTTCATCGAAAAACGCAAGACTTTCTTTTTTTGTGAGAGAAAATATCAGTTTGAATTTAATAGGCGTGATTCTTAACAAAAAGTCCTTGGTCACCAGCACTACTTTGGATTGATCCTGCTGTATATTTACCTTGGCAAGCTAACCCGTTTGCCTGAAAAAGTACAATCAAATTAGTTGCGATATAATAAAAAGTGATATAAGAAGCAAACAAAATGCAAGCAACCAAAAAAAGGAACAAAGAGAAAAAAGCTGGCTAAAACAATAGAAAACTAGATACTTACAAAAGAATGTCACTAAATACTAATATCATAATACTAAGAAAAGAAGCAAGGCATCAATAGCCCCCAATAGGATTTAAAAACAAAAGGCAATGGTAAAAACAAACGAAAATGTCATCAAAAACGGAAAGAAAGTAAAAAAAAAGTGAGAAAGAAACACAAAGCAAAGTTATTTTCCTCCACCTTAAGTTGTTTAATATTTGTGGTCTGGTACGAAAAGACTCTGAGATGCAGAATCTGCAGCCGCAGATCCATCGTAACGTCCACAAGCAGCGTCGCTATTTGCCTATGAAAAGAATAAAAACATCCGTCTAGATACTTGAACCATATCGTATATTGCAATTAGTATTTTCCTACTACAGGTTACGTAAATCAGTAATTACTGTCCTGATTGGAGGGACGTAAATGCGATTTACGGGTTGTTTACCTTGGTTGCCCGTGACAGCGGGATGTAATGGAATCTTACGTAAAGGGACGTAAATTAATATAACAATAAGTGTCAATACATAACAGAAATTAGCAGCTTTGAAAATTATAGAAGTATACAAGCAGCAAATGTAAAATATTTTCGTAGAATGCTGATTTTTTCAGAATGTTGGGCCGGTAGTAGGAAAAATATTGTATACCACTCGGACCGTAAGTTCTTTTACGGTCTAGGTGCTAGTATGTAACAGAAAGTATTAACTTTTACAAGTGAAGGGGCAAGTGGATGTCACAAAAAACTGTTTTCCAATAAATTAGGTTTTAATAGGATTACTTGCCATCTTTTATTGAATGATTATCTTCAAATGCAGTTTGTTTGATTAGTAAGAAGGGGTTGTGCATTAATAATACATGGTTAAACGTGTATTTTCATGAAACTTATTCATTCCATTAAAAAGTAATTTTTAAAAAATATGACTTAACCCCTTCATCTACTTGCTCC
Organism: Dynastes maya; assembly: GCA_029619315.2. Taxonomy (NCBI): domain Eukaryota; kingdom Metazoa; phylum Arthropoda; class Insecta; order Coleoptera; family Scarabaeidae; genus Dynastes; species Dynastes maya. Next base: position 2,153,821 of record JAROYE020000013.1, read on the forward strand.
TTCAATTCTGGAAGTGGTGACGACGGGAAATGGGTACATCCTGTAACTTTATTACTTCGGATAAAACTGAATTTTGGAGGGCTTACGCCAGACAGCGTTACGATTTGTTTGGGATAATTTTGAATGTGGAGGTATTTCCTGTTTCCATAACTTTTGATTTTTAAATGGAACATTCTAAATTTTTTTTACATTTACGCATGATGAGGCCCTTTCTAGAATTGTCTTGGGAAGTAAGTATTTTTCATGTACATTTTAAAAGCAAAACTAGGTGGCCGTGACTCTCATGAATTGCTTTTGCTTTGGATTGTTATTATGAGAAATAATCCAAATCTGAAGTTTTTTTATCTGTAAATATTTATTATCTTTCTTCTTTTTTTCTTTCTTTCACATCAGTCTTTGTAACCTATTGGGTATCGGAGTGGAGTTAGCTCTTCTTTATCTATGCTTTCCATCCTTTCGTGTCTTCTGCTAATCTCGTTATTTCTGCAATATTATTTTTCCTCCTATTTCGGCTATTCCTTCCTCTCATGCGTGATCCCGGTCTGCCTCTTTTTCGTTTTTTTGCTTTTGTCTTCTTAATCATTTTTGGTAGTCTATTTTCTTGTAATCTTTATACACATAAGGAAAGAAAATGACTAGCTATACGAAAAAGCATACATGCGACAATTGTAAACGCGAATGGGTGATTCACCACAAGCGGAGGGGTTAGCGGCAGTCGACAGCTTACAGTTACCGATGTAGTTAGTTACGAGGTAGACTGCTGTATGTGCGGACGATCTTAGTAAGAATTTCTAGAGTATTTATTTTTCTTTTCTTTTATTTCATCAGAATCTGTATTTATTTTCATCTTTTGAATTTCTTATTACTTTCGTCTAAGCTTCGTAGCACCAACAAAATAAATATACGAAACTCTCATTTCCAGGCGACCTTGACTTCAAATTATTACGTGCGCTCTTACACACAGTAGGTTTACACCCCAACATTGGTACAAGCGTACTAACGCGCGACTCGCATCGAATCGATCGGATTCCACGCAATCCTAACCTCGCTCTCACACCGTACATATATAGATATAGCTAATTTCACATTTTCCCAATGTGTATATATAGCCATACCACTCTAATTATATCTGTTTTCATTTTTTTGTGTTATCGGTTTCATTTTTAAGTTTTCTCTGATTACTTCGTTCCTTATGTACTCTAGTTTTGTCTTCCCTTCAATTTTCCTTAGAAATCTCATCTCTGCAGCTACTAATTTCGCCTTATATTCTTGTAGCAGTGTTCAGGTTTGGCTTCCATATAGTGTTGTTACTATTGTGTTATAGATCCTTAGTTTTACTTTTTAATCAATTTCTCTCTTCCCGAATATGGTCTTGTTTAGTTGGAGGTATATATTGTTTGTTTTCTTAACCGTGTTAGAGACTTCTAAGTCTGTTTTTCCGTCGTTTATAATTATTGTACCTAGATATTCAAAAGCCAAAAGTGTTTTCTTTTTCTGTTTCCTGGTTATTTTTATTTCATATTTCTTCTAGCAATATATTCAGTATTTTTTGCATTTTGTTTCTGTTGTCTGCTACTAGAATTAAGTCATCCGCGTATAATAAGCTTTCTATTATCACTGTGGATATATTCCTGTATTCTATAATTGTTTGGAGATTTGTTGTTCTTTTTTTGTTGATTTATACATTCTTCTAGTATTTGGTTTCGTACCGTCAAAAGCCGCTTTTAGGTCAATGAACGCTTGCACTAGTTGTTCGTCGGTTCCTATTCTCATTTATATCAACTGTCTTATGACGAACATGTTATTAGTTGTTTGTCGCTTTTTCCTGAAGGCCGCTTGTTCTTCCTTTAGTTTTTCACTTATATACTAGTGCTTAGTTTACGTTGTATTAAAGCAGTTCACATTTATTTATGTAACTGGGCCTCGCCCTAAGATTGTGCGTTCCTAATAGTTTATAAATTGTTACTTTTTTTGTTGTTGATGTTATTTGTTTAAAGATTGGGAATGGCATAATAAAGGCATTTATTATTATTATTATTGTGCAGACCTTGCATACTGCTGAAGAGAGACATATGGCCCTGTAGTTTCGCACGACGTTCTAGCTCCTTTCTTATAGATTTTATTGATTCGAGGAACTACCAAGTCGAATCTGGAAGTCCTCTTGTCGAATAACATGGATTTATTTCACGATCTTTAAACAGTTTATAGTTTTCCCTAACAAAAGAAGCGCAATCACATATAAAGAGTCCAGGTAGGCAGGATTATCTTTAAAGATTATTTTTACCGATTCTACTGAGAGGAGCATATGCCTAATCACATTAAATAACGTTTAGACGGCGTGATTTATCTCCTTCATATTCCACTGTAAAAAAGTAGCCAAAATGTTTCCGTTTGGGGTAAGAATCCCTTGAAGATGGTAAGCGCCCCGGTCGGCCAATTGTACTGATAACGCCTCAAAACATGGTATTAGTGGTATTAGTAGATCGTCGTTTGAAAGTAAAGGAAACAGCAGTGATGTCTAACATTTCTGAAACAAGTATTCGCCGAATTCTCCATAACCATTTAGGTATGAATAAGATTAGTGCAAGATGGGTACTGCATCTTCTTCCTGCTCTTCAACGTGAACGTCGGATCGAATGTGCACGCTCGTTTTTAAACGAGCGTGAGATTTTTGAGTCCATTGTCACAGGAGATGAAAGAATGGTTCTGTATTATGATTCTCTATCCAAAAAGGAATCGTTTTAAAGACGAAAGTGAGTTGTAAGCAGCTGTAATACAACATTTTGAAGGGAAAACTTTAGATTATTTTTACAAGGGTATAGAATTATTAATTGATCGTTGTAATAAATGTATTGACGTTAGGGGAGATTATATTGAAAAATAGAAATTGTTATATTTTACCAAGTTTATTTTTCCTACATCAGGCCGAGAATTTATGGCGCCTAGTTCGTAATTGTAGCAAGCAATAAAAAAGTTACAGGATGTACCAATATCTTCTTGTCTCCTTTTATATGACCAAATTGTGACGAAAGAAGTCATATTTTAACAAAATTTCATTGACTTAATTTGTTGTGAAGTTTTCTATTCTTGTCTAATTCAATCAATATCTTATTCCATCTTTGTTGAAAATTCGCTTCATGTGTATGGAATGCATTGATTTTTGAACCAACCAAAACCACCATATAGAGTAAATACAAAAGAATCTTACCTTAGCACGTTTCAACAATTCCTGTTGAGCCTTTCCTACATTCTCATCTTTACCGCCCCACGCCTTCAACACGGAAGCTTGCAGAGCTCTACCGTAGCTGAAGGTGAGCGCCCATGGTTTCTTGCCCTCATGCTTATTAATGGCGTCCAAGTTAACCGTGGCTTCCTCCTCGGATTGACCGCCGGACAAGAAGGTTACACCAGGTACTGCGGCCGGTACAGTACGTTGCAAAGCGGTTACTGTGGCTTTTCCGATATCGGCCGGTGAGAATTTGCACGAATAGCCCATACCGCCGGTTACCATGTTCGGTTTCAAGAGGGTGCCTTCCAGAAAGATGTGATGATCGCTCAACGCCTTGTAGACGAACGCCAAGACAATTTCGGTGACTTTTTGGGCTCTATCGAGATCGTGTTCGCCGTCGGGAAGCACTTCAGGTTCGACAATCGGTACCAGACCGTTCATCTGACAAATCGATGCGTAACGGGCCAAGACGTTAGCGTTTTCGAGCATCGCTTGGTAGGATGGCGTGTTCTTGCCGATTTTAAGTACGCAACGCCATTTAGCGAAGTGGCAACCGTCCTTCTTGTATTGCGCGCAACGTTTTCCCAAGTCATCAAGACCTGCAAAAAAAAAACAATCATAATAAAACATTATTCCATGGGATGTTAAAGCAAACGAGAGAATCTAAAAAGAAAATAATCCATGTTGCTTCTTTGCATTTTTTTATATTGGGTACAACTACATCTGACAGTTAAATCTTATTCAAATTCATAACAAGATTGAAACTTCAAATTACGATTGACTGAATTGGGGACGTGGAAAAAATTGTATTCATTTTCTGAAACGTGTAATTACTGGTGACGAGTGTTGAATTTTTGAATATAGCCTGGAAACGAACCGTACTCCAATTTCACCGTCGCAAAAAGAAGCCAGAATGAGCAAATGAAAGATCAAAAGTATGATGATTTGCTTTTTTGATAGCCAGGGGATCATCCATAAGGAAATTCTGCCAAACGGTAAACCAGCATTTTTACCGAGAAGTTCTTGAAAGACTGAAAAGGGGACATTCGTGTGAGACTGAACATTAAGAACATCTGAATGCTGCATCACGACAATGCGCCTTTTTACTCAGAGCTTTCAAAACATCTCTGTGGATATTTTAGTTCGCTTATCACCGGATTTCAGCCCTTGGGACTTTTTCCTGTTCCCAAGATAGACAACCTACCCTAAAGAACACCATTTTCTGATATCGGGGAACCATGAAAGGGCCGAAACCGATCAGCTGACGGCAAAAAACTATCGGATGTTACAAACATCGCGAAGGGAGATAAGAAAACCCTAATAGATTGGAGAAGATGAATAATATTGTCAACTTTCAAGAAAAGTAATGATCAAAAATGAAAATTGTAGATGAGAGTATTATAGAAAAAAAATCAACACAAGAATATTGGAAAAAATACCAGCACGAAAGCTGAATTTAACCTTGGAAGCAACAAAGATCAAATTGCTATGAAGAATAATGAATGGACAAATAAGAGAGAAAGCTAAAGGAATAAGTAAAGAAGATTTTATGGGATGTGTAAAGAGTACAGAGGAAACACGTGATGCTTAGAAATAAGCAGTCAAACAGCTCTTTATCTAATAAGGTCTTGGAGGGGGCAATAATGACAGCAAAGCCGAATATGAAGGCCTACCAAGACCAATTTTGCAGAATAGACAAAGGCTACAGTATTGTGCCACGCAGACGACATTGGCGTAATATCGGAAACAAAGGAAATTGAAACAATTTCCAATATTGACTATAGAGGTAGTAAAAGGAAACATGGAAAAAATTCCAAGAAAAAAGCAATGGTAATAGGTAAGGTTCGACAAACGAGTGCAACGTCAGAGGCGTATCGCTCAATAAAAGGTAAGAATATATTATTTTTTAATAATACTGTATTTCTTTAATAATACTGTATCTCTAATAATACTGTATATCTTTTGCGCGATACGCCTCTGACTCGTTTGTCGAACCTTAGTAATGGGGTTATATGCGGAAAGAGGAGAAACAGCTAGAACAAGTACATACATACAATGTGTCGAGAAAGTAACACACAATATTCATAACTTTGCTTTTTAAATGATTTTTTTTAAAGGCTCAAACGCGTGGATATTATTTTTGTAAAAGGCGCTTTTTTTTTCATTTCCCATTATGCTCAAAAAATTCAAAAAAATTAGATGAAATTGCAGATTTAGAACATTTTTAAGCACAAACCTTGAGTTGTTCCTTCCTCTTCAGAACCCATCAAAGGAACGACTCCAGTATCCACCTTAATTCCAGGAATGATTCCTCTCTCCTTCAATAGCTCCACGAACGGCGTTCCATCATCAGTCTTCTGGTACAAGGTCTCGTGGAAGAGGATAACTCCAGAGATGTATTCTCCTATCTTCTTGTCAGTGGTAAAGAGTAGCTGTCTATATTTTCTGCGATTATCTTCTGTGTTCTCTAAGCCGATGCCTTGAAGACGCTTTCCCATGGTGCCGACCGATTCATCGGCGGCCAGAATACCCTTTCCGGGCGAGACGATGGCGTTGGCGATCCTGCGCAGTTCATCTTGAAGACAGGGGTCGGGGTAGCTGAAGTAAGTAGTCATTGGGCTGGCCGGGTTTGTGCTGAAAATGAATGGGGCATTGAAGATGGTAACTTCTGTATATGAGGGGAGTGGAGGTGATACCCGACAATTACCCGCACATGTTGGGCCAGAAGACGCCCTGAGAGGCATGTTCTTATTATCGTTAAAGATACCATATTGATTGCGGAATATTTAGAGAAAACACAAGAATTTTGAAGAATTATTCAAATAGGTTTTGAAGTGATTTTTCAGAAAATGACAATTTTGACATGTTTGACGCTGTTTGACGTCTTGACATATTATCCATTCGTTCCATAATAAACATACAAATCAAAATTCATTAGCCAAGTAAAGTAACGGCATTTTTTAAATCTAAATGTGTAGTAATTCCTGTAACCGTTTAATATTACTCCAACTTATCTTTAATCTATTGATTGGGGGAGATTGCAAATGTTTTCATGATATGTTTTTATGCACAATACGTGTTCAAGATTTTCATTAAGATTTTTTCACGACTAGGTACATACATAGTTCATCTTTGGTTTGAACGTGCCTTGTAGGCAAGTTATATTTTATTATATGACGATTGCCACGTCAAGATTAAGTACATTATATTTTAAAATTACGATGTAGGTATCAATTAATGGGAACTAATGATTCAATATCTACTATTGATATAATCAAATAATGAAGAGGCAGGTGAAAGGAAGTAATAAATTTGTATAATTATAATTTTAGATAAGATACGTTGTAAAAAAGGTTCAAATAAAAATATTGTTACATTTTTCTTTGATTAGTGTTTTCTTTTACCACATTACAAAGCTATTTGTTAAATATCTTGGAAAATTTCCATACCAGTGGCAAATTTTATAACTTTATATTAACACATTAAGTTATTTTCATTGTTTTCAACAATTTTGGGTCAAATGGAGTTAAGAATGAAACTATATATAAAACGTTAGAGTTTTACCAATTGAAATACTTGATTTTAAACAAAAATTGATAAACAATACTGCAAATTCCATTGTCAAAGTAAAGTAACAAAAGTAAGCAGCTTTAAGATTCATAAATCTTGTTTCTTGAAAAATTAGAAGTGGTTTTGTTGAGTTTTGGATACATTTGAAATATAACAGACATAGATGTTTCAAATTGTACAGGGTGCAGCAAAATGATTTCAAATAGTCGTTGCTCGGTATGTGGAAGGGGTAAAGCAACGCGCGCGGTCGCCAGTTCGTGCCATTGTCAGTTATCGCCATGGCTTGGACCGGAATGCAGCGCGCGTTTGCAGTCGAAGATATAAGAAATGGTGGATCTGTAATAACGACACGGCGTGTCTTCCGTGTTCGGTTTGATGTTGGCCGTCATGGTGCCATTCCGGACGGAAGAACAATTCGTCGGTGGGTTTTAAACTTCTGTGAAGCAGGTTCTGTGCTTAAGCGCAAGTCTACTGGACGACCAATCACAGCAAGAACACCGGAAAATGTGAATGCAGTCAGAGTCTTAGTGCAGCAGTCTCCCAAACGTTCTGCGCGTAGGCATGCAGCTGCGCTAGCAATGTTGGATCGAAGTGTTCGAAGAATTTTACACAAATCACTTAGAATGCATCCGTATAAAATGATGGTGCCGGGATATTCTTCAGAACATTCTCCCAGCAGCTGTTTTTATGTCTAGCGACGAAGAGCATTTCCATCTATCGGGCGCAGTGAACAAGCAAAATTTTCGCTATTGGTCGGAAAATAATCCACGGGAAGTTCATCGGCGACCACTTCACAGCCAAAAGGTTACCGTCTAGTGTGCAATTTCTAATTTTGGCGTCCCCACACGTCCATACTTTTTTGAAAAGGATGGAGTAACGGTAACAGTCAACGAAGATCGTTATTGTGACATGTTGGACAATTTTCTACGTCCAAAACCGAACGAGTTAAACGATCATCAGCGAGAAGCTCTATGGTTCCAGCAGGATGGTGCTACATCGCACACCACTCAATCTTCTCCATGAAATGTTCCCGGGCAAAGTTGTATCTTTACGGGGTGACCTTGGCTGGCCTCCGCGTTCGCCTGATTTGTCCCCCTGCAATTTCTTTCTTTGGGGATATCTCAAAGCGCAAGTTTCTAAACGTCGGCCACAAAATTTGGAAGAATTAAAGGCAATCATAAGAGAAGAAATCGCCGCAATTCCGAGATTGTCCGCAGAGCAATGGTGCGCTTTCGTGAAAACGTTCAAGAATGTATCGACACGAATGGCCGTCATTTAAGTACTGTAATTTTTAAAACATAACGTTTCAAAATGGCATGATATGTGCTTTTCAAAAATATAAAACTTTTTCTTCGCTTTGTGTGGTTTGGTTTTTATTGACATCCAAAATAGTGCCCATTATTGTGCCGCACCCTCTATTTGTAATTATTACTGACTATGCGCGAGAGAATGTATTTTTGTGGCAACTTTGAACTATAAAATGTATTAAATCTACGTAAAATAAGAAAATAATTTATTTTAAATTAGCAAATTTACTTAATACGTAATATATTTTTCCTACTTATCGTTAATTTATGTTTACCAAGCTGTATATAAGCCCATCTTGTCATATGGATTCATTGACACGACAACAAAAAAGCAAGATACAAGCAGTAAAGATGAAATATATGAGAAATGTGGGAGGTGTAACAAAAATGAAAACGAACAAATAAGACAGGGTTTGGAAGTTCAACCAATCCTGAAATTTATAGAACAGCGTCAATTGAACTGGTGGGGCCATTTGCAAAGGATGAAAAGCAGTGGACAAGTGAAAAAGGTTTGGGAAGCCAGAGTACGTGCAAGAAGAAGACGAGAACGACCAAGAGAAACTTGGGAAGACACAATAGGAAAAATACTGCATAGTAAAGGAAAAACGTGGCAGGAGGCAAGCTTTACAGCCAGAGACAAGAAACAGTGGTGTAAATTTGTATATGAGTAGACACTTATGTTATGCTTATGAAATCCCGACACCTTGCGGTAAAACGGAACATACTTAAAAATCATAAGTACCGTCCATACGATCGATTGTAAAGATTTACGATACAAACCATGACGATTAAGTTGTCAAAAATTATCAAGACCTAAATCAATAATAGCCGCCCATTAAGAACAAATATAGATTTTAGTAAATAAACTGTCAAATTATTTTTCTCATAACATAAAATTGTAACTTTAAACCCATAAGAAACCATATTGTCCATGGTATTGAAATATTAGGGTGAGAATGAGTACATTTTATAAATTAAGAGGTCAATTTTCCAGAAACCAAAAACACATCTGATACAGAAATAATTTTGAATCGATATAAATACACTGCAAAAAAATTTTGGGTTATTCTAAGATCGAGGTGGTCTCCTAAGGTCAAAAGGGTATGCACGGTGATAATCTAAATTCATTGTAATTGAAGAACATACAAAGGAAAAGGTTAATGACTGATGTGTCTAAAGTACAACAGATATTGTTGAGTAAAACAAAAAGTGATTCTTTAAATTTTTCAATTTTCAAATTGATGGAAAAATACTTCAGATATAAGCTCCGCATTATCAATATCGTATTACATTAGAATGACTCCAAACATATATTTCATAATAGTAGGGTCATTTAAGAAAAATAATGATAAACACATTAAATTCCATATGAAACACATCCAGAGTATAAACGAACTAAAATCTTAGATTATTTAAATAAAACATTTAATTGAATTAAATAAAGTACACGTTATATGAGCAAATTATTTACAACCTTCAAATCCGCGCTTAACATTGACACAAATGCAATATAGTTTGCTGTAAATCATTTTAGTAATTTTTTACAAGTGCAAGTGGACGACTAGAATTTAAATTGTATTTAAAAAACCTTTCAGTTCATTACTCTACTTGCATACTAACAAATTGAAATTATTTCAACACTTCCTTTATTCTCATTTTACAAAGATCCAAATTAGAATACAAATTTAATATCAATCGGTGTTTTGAAAAGAAAGATAAAACTTCAGGGTCGATAGTTCAACAATATGCGTATTTTTGACACGAGGCAAAGTACAGTAGAATTTTACTTTCACTTCAACAAATGAAACAATGTGCCTTACTCGAAACTATGATTATCTTTGATGAGAAGGAATTGTAAAAAATTTCTAATCAAAATAAAAAAAAAATGCATCTAATCAAATTTAAAACAGATCCTTAATCCTGATTAAATGATTAGTCTAATAATCAAGTACATTTTGTAACCTCTGTATTTGGTTGAAAATCGAAAAACGAGTATCAATGACACGTAGAGGACAAACTCAATCGTCCCCCAGGAACATGGAAGTCAAACGCTAAGAACAAATCAAACAAAATATATATACAATAGAAAATAACTGAACTTACAGGAGTTTTATAAGAGAAACCCAACAAAGAACTAGCGGGACTGTTAACGAAGAACTTGAACTTTGAATTTATATACAGTAGGCTTGTCTGGTGACATTATCAAGAAAACGGTGATCTTTGATAAAAATGTTGATTAGGGGGCACGACTCCATTCAACCAATCAGATCGCATGGATTATATTATGGAGGTTATTGCCTGTTATTACGGAATTTACAATTTTTACAAAGGTTAACCGGTATTGAACGTTGCAGGTTTAGAAAGGGAATTCATGGTGAAAACTTGTTTTGGATTTGTAAACAAAAACAACCGCATATTTCGAAAATTATTGAGTGCTAGGGCGGACAAAATTTAGTTTACCTGATCACTACGTAAATTTAGCTTTTATTTGATATCACATAAATCAAGAGACCTGATGAGATTCTTCCAAATTTAAAAGCAAAATCGAATCAAAACGATTGCTTGACCAAATCCCCAATATCCCAACAAGAAAACCCAAATCTATTTACATTTAAACAATTTAGCCTGCCCAATTAAGATATCCAAAAGTATCGTCCCACCTATTACTTCAATTTCGCTCTAATTATTAAAAAAAAAAAAACAAATCGAGTAAATTTACCATTTTTACGTGCTCAAAATATTTCCCAAATGATCATTTATTAATAAATTTTTATATTTATTAATTATACTTACGTTTTTCGAGTAAAAATGAAGCGCAGAGCCAACTGAAACACTCCTTGGAGATGTTAGTTTTGCAGGCAAAGGACAAACAAGGTCACTAAAGTCATGCGACGCCTGGCGGCTCTTTTATGTGTTTCAATCGGCTGGGATAGAGATGGGTGGGGGAGTAGTTAAAGTGAAATACGGTTACAATCAATACTGACCCCCGAAATAATAAAATAGTGCAAAAAGAATTATTTTTTACAGGGAAGAGCAATGATATGCTTTTCTTTAGTTAAAATTAATTTCCTTTTGGTGTCCAAAATATTTTTGGACATTTAGAAATCCTATACCTCGAATTAATATCAAAGAAAAAAAATATGCCTTGAAAAATTCTATTTTTTACTTTATTTGAATTTTAAATTCAAATTCAAATAAATGCGGGAAGGAGGGGAAAAACAGAAGGAGGGAAGAGAAAAGGGATGGTGACGAGTGATTTGGTGGTAAAGGGTGGGTTCCGGGTTTGAGTTTATAATTACGTTTTATGAAAGTGTTAGTGTATAATTTTATTATTAAAATAGTTTAGAATTTTCACGAGTGTTGTCTTTATCATGCCCGATATATTTCTAACATTATTGTACAAAAATTACTCTTAAATAATAAAATTAAAAGCTGGTTCTTTTGATTTATCTTCTTTTTCTATATTTAATTGGAATCGTTTGCAAAATCCAAAGCTGTTAAATAATTCAACAACAGTTTTGGATTTTGTGAACGATTCCTTTATTAGACACCTGTCATTTATTTTTAATACATATACAATATTACACGTCACATCTTGCAGCATTTTTAATCAGCAAAAGGCATCCTCCAAAAATTATGTGATATTTTTCACGTTTTTTGTACGTGACGGACGCACCATTTAACAAACCCATCTCTAACGCAGGTTTCATGGAAAACCGTATAAAATACCGGGAATATTATTAGGAATTGTGAAACATGCAGAAATATGATACTATTTTGATTAGCAATGAATTGAGCCAAGAAAAAGCATTGTTGAAATCGGAAATAAAATAAACAATAAAGTGCATAGACATTTTTTGTATTGTTGTTTTATAATTTTAATCAATAAATACATGATTAAATCGAACTTGTGCTGCCATCCTACACCTAGTAGTTGTACCGCCTGAGAGTTAATCAAGTTAAGGTAAATATGGTTGTTTATAGAATACAGATAACTGGCTTTATAATAGTATTCTGTATCTAGAAGCTTCTAATCTTAATTAGACGACAACTGTAAAACTTATATTTGACTTTCTCATTCTTGAACTTGATAAGACAAATATAAATAATATAAATTTAAAATTACAGTTTTCCAAATGATAAAAGTATTTTACTTGTAAAGAGTACATCTACTGAGAAATGAAGCCATCCTAGTTCTGCATGTTGTTACTGGCTAGCTGCTTACAGTCAGATTTATAGATAAATATGAATGCTGTAATTTTATTGCATGTAGAGTACTCCCAATTACAGAAGTACATATTACGTCATCATGATTACCGTAGATTCATTGAACAGTATGGTGTCCAGTAGAGGCAGCACTGGCAGGTGAGACGATGCAGGTGTCTGTCGCCAGAGGATGCTCGCAGGAAGGGGTATTATCACCCCTATTGTGGGATATGGTGAACGAACTGCTGATCTTGCTAAACAATGCTGGCTACTATACACAGGGATATGCTGATGACATTGTAATACTCACCAGTGGGAGAAACGCCAGCATAATCTCAGAATTAATGCAAAGAGCATTAAAAATTGTAGAAGTATGGTGCAAGAAGGAGAACCTTAGAGTAAATCTTGGAAAAATTGCACTTGTACCCTTCACCAAGAAAAGGAAATTGGGCGGTTTAAGAGAGCCGATTCTTTGCGACGAAGTAGTACAGATCAGTCAGGAGGCTAAGCTCTTAGGTGTAACCTTGGACTCTAAACTGACCTGGAACTCACATTTTAACATTACAAAAAATGACGGACAAATGTAAGAGGGTGTTAATGACAACCCGTAGAACAGTTGGGAAAATATGGGTACTCAAACCACATATGACGTACTGGTTGTATACTACGGTGGTAAGACCCATGATAACTTATGGCTGCCTTGTTTGGTGGCCTAAGATCATACAGAAGCATGCGATAACAAGTCTCTCGAAAATTCAGAGACTGGCATGTCTATGTATAACAGGAGCTATTAAAAGCACTCCAGCAGCTGCTATGGAAACCATGCTAAACCTACCTCCTCTTGAGATTTATATCAAGGGAGAAGCCAGAATGGGTGCATACAGATTGAAAAATACTAGCAACTGGAGATCCCACAGTGGATCTGGGCACACCAGAATAGAAGCAGTAGTAACAAACCCCATCTATGATATGGGTAGTGATACAAGGATCTCCTATGACAAACTTTTCAAAGTTTTCTTGAATTGGGAAGAATGGAGGGATGGAGAGGGGAGAAAACCGAAAACACTAGTCTGGTACACAGATGGGTCCAAAACGGGCACTACATCTGGCGTTAGTGTATATGAGGAAAACCAGGGATACAAAGTATGTGTATCACTTGGGCGATACACCACGGTATTTCAAACAGAAATATATGCTATACAAACCTGCGCGTGGGAGAGTCTGCGTCGGCGACCGCAGGGTGAGACGATTTGCATTCTCTCTGACAGTCAGGCTGCCTTAAGGGCACTAGCATCTTATCGTATAACCTCTAAACTAGTATGGGAGTGCCTGCAAACCCGAATGGCTTTGTCTGAACACAACAAGGTCACACTGGTGTGGGTGCCAGGGCACAGGGGCATAGCGGGCAATGAAATTGCAGACCAGCTAGCGAGGGAAGGTTCAAAAATGAATTATATAGGCCCGGAACTGGGTCTAGGAATTACCAAGAGCGCAGTGCGTGGTTCAATTAATGAGTGGATCATAACACAACACCAATTAAATTGGAAACATGCAGCTGGACAAAAGCACAGCAAACGGATGATGGGAAGACCGTTGCAACATCTGACTGCTGAGCTGCTTGAATTAAACAAGATACAGCTTAGGGCAGCAACATGTCTATTAACAGGACACGGCTGTTTGAGAGGCCACTTGCGTAAGATGGGGATCTATAAAGATGAGCCCTTATGTAGACTTTGCAATGAGGAGGAGGAAACAGCTCCTCATATTATTTTCGAATGTGCAGCGTTAGCTCAACGCAGATTCGCCATGCGAAGCACAGTTGAACTACCAATGGAGAAAGATTTACTACATAGGCTCTTAAACCTGATTGCGGGAACTAATCTGTTCCAGTAAAACAAAACCGAAGCAGGAATAATACAATAAGCTACTAAGCTTCAGTGTTAGGGATGTAAAGACCAGCCCAGCTTTGGTAGGAAAATCAATCAATCAAAATCAATGGTGTCCAAAAATAAAAACAAAACATAAACCCTTTAAAGTTTTTACTTATACTAAAATGAAACGCTTTCAAATGTCTTACAAAAAGACAGTAATTCATAAAACGACGAGGAACACAGAAAAATGGAATGTCAAATAATTGCACTAAATTCCTCTAACCTCTTCGCAAATAGTAACGGTAAACTATTCAAGCACGGTCCACCCCCTGGCAAGTTATAATCAACTCGCCGGACTAAAATAAGTCAACTGCGCAAATGACATAATAGGTATTTTCAAAATTATCAACTGCAGACCTTCTTGGACTATGCATGTTTTGGAAAAATTTTTGAGCACCGTGATTTTTAATTTAATTTGCGTATGTTTTCCATTATATCTTTTGATTATGATGTCATTATAGAAACAGTGGTGATGTTATTAATATATACTTCTTTAAATGAAGTATTTTCAAGTGCAATTTACATACGCGAAAATATATACTTATTTGAAAATCTTGACAACTATCAATTTTGAACCACATTTCAGGTGTTCATGCAGAAATTGAGAAATATACAGAGGAGATGTGCATAAGAAATTATAGATTTACTTGTCCGAGGATCTTCCCAAAACACTTTCTTACGAAAGATACCTTTTAAGTTTTTACAAAAACAATGAAAGCTTGGTACAAATAGTTTCATTGTTTTTCAAATTATTCGCCAGCGAGATTTAAACACTTTTGTATACTTTGGGATCAATTCTCTGAAGATGGTATCTCCAAACCATGGTTTCTGAAGGCTTCAATAGCTTCTTGAGGTGATAGAAATCGCCGTTCACATATTTTTTGTTTGACATTCAGGAACAAAAAGAAGCCGTCAGGCCATAAACCAGATGAATACGGGCAATGAGACACACGCTATCCTCGTAAACTGTTCATAAAAAACTCAATTTCTGACATGAATTTCGTTGGTTTTGAGGAACAGATATTTGCTGGACACAACTTCATGAACTTTTTAAATGGCAATAACTGCTTAGCTTTCATTGTTTGGAAGGTATTTGTTTTAAGGGAAGGTACGTAAACATATGTATTCATATGCTTACGTACGGGGGATTGCTTTTGTGAATGGCAGCAGCGCATTCGAGTCTCACTGAGAGCTCTCAATCAGTCATAGTATATCATAAAGCAAGCAGCGGTACGCACGCATATTATAAACACGCATGTCCGCTCAATCACGTAATATTATAATTCTACGCCTTCTGACAAAATGTGTGAATACAGAATTACTGCGTAATTTTTCTGTATTTTCAGATTATGTTAGAAAGTACAGTTTCTTACGTTCATTTTGTTGCTGCTATGCGATGTAGGAGAACGAAAAAGTAATTTTAAGTAGGAAAATAAACAACGATTCGTATAAAACTAAATTAAAGAATAATAAATTCGATAATTATACAAAATAAATTGAAATTCCAACAGTTATTTTATTAAGGGGAAAAATTTCTTGGCAATATTGAACTTTGTAACTTTTGTATTTGTTGCGTTTCAAAACACGTTTCACAGTACTTCTACTAATACCGATTTCGTTTGAAATTTGCCGGCTAAAGCAAGGTTTGCCCATTTCAACTAACGAACAAACCCTCATTTCTCTCTCCTCTTGCTCGGGATGCATTAGAGGGATTTGAGGTTGTTCGTCTATTTGTTGGCATTTGCGGCAATTCCCGACCACGCAGCCAAGTTTCCCAAGCGCTTTGACGATCCTTTCAATCATCGAATGTGAAGGAATGAGACGATCCACGTACTCTATGGCAAATACAACGGCCGTGCTTTGGTAGGAATTTCCGACAAAATACCATTTAATGATCTGTATCTTCTATGCGATTGTAAAACTATCATAGTGTATTCGATATCCACGATTACTTGGAAGAACCTTACGAGCGCACAGACAAACAAAGAGTGCGTCAGATAGGCCTCTCAGAGCTACGGCAGATGCGCGCGGCGGTGAGACCTGGGCCAACGTGTATAAACCTCTCAAGCCGAGAATTTATTGCGCCTACCTCGTACCACTACCCCAACCGAAATACGATTTAGATCCTGGTTAGCTAATGCTGATTTTGTTAAAGATAGATTTTCGAAGAAATATCTAATTTTTGTTTTTCAATAATAATTATTTAAAGCAACAAGATTCAGATTTTTAACTCAACAATTTTTCAAAGATTTTATTTGTTGGACGTTCTAATTTTCCTATAGTACAGCGACATTTAAAATTTATGTACTAAAGTCTTTTCCACATCAAAGCAGAAACAAACACTAAATTATTAACGAATTTTAGTAATGAATTGATTGTATTTAATTTCGCACCACCCACCGCACTACATTCTATATTAGAGCGCTAACTAAAAGTTATTCACGACTTTCTTCATTGAACCTTGCAGCTTTTGTATTTGTTTAAATATTTTTGTTGGATAGTTTTACAATTCCAGAAAGATTCACATAAAGGAAGTAATTTATTTATAAGTCTTATTATTTAACTGTTGAATGAGAACAATGCATCGATTATCTACCATGTGCAAGCAAATACTTTTCATCTAATTAACTTTTGAACAATTGAACTTCGATCAAATGAACATGTTTCTTCGCAATACATAAACTTCGGTCTTTCCTACATACTTCATAAGCTAACAATTATGACACATACAATTAGATAATGTTCTTCTTAATACAACTACAATGTCCAGCTAATTGGCAAGAGCCTCCAAGGCACATCGTATGTACACAGATACAACAATAGTGGTTACACACAACTGCTTCATCACGATCTCATCGCAAACATCTCGACGTAAAAAATGTATATAAGAGCACTGGACAATGACAGCTAGTCACGATTATATCTTAAGATACCTGCTTGAAAATAAATTACAAAAAGAGCTATTCAAAGTTCGTGCATGGTTCCAAGTAGAGAAAATTCCCCACCTTTATATAACGTAGAAACTTTGTTTTTTTGTTTTATATGCAACTAAATATGTTTAATTAATGTACAAAGTGTTTATTGAAAAAACAAAGAGGAAGCGAAACAGATATAGCCTCTAGATTTGTTGAGGAAACCAGATTGAATGTAGGAATATTGATGGGAGAAAGTTTTATAGGACACACATAAAATACATTCATTATGATAATCTATGAAGATTAAAACATGTTAGTAATGGTAATAACAAAAAAGGAATTTTTGTGTAAAGATTTCTTAGAAAACTTTCCCATGTAACTTGTAGTGGACATTATCGCTGTGTATTAAAAAATTAATGGAAATCATATTAAACTTGTGACTACGTCAACGAAGTGACAAAACTCCATCCTTTCTATAGGATCAATTAACAAAGATGAAGTCGTTTTATTTTTTTATGAATTATTGTAGATTTTGTATTGTTTGAAAGAATAAACTTTGAACATGTTTTGATAGGGAGTACTTGGCCCATGTTACAATGTGTTAAGTTAGACAATGCCATTTCAAGCTTGATTCCAAGATAGCGAAGTGTACGAGTGTATTCTGAAAAGTTTCTATCTTGCCTAACACAGAAATAATTTTTTTTGGTCAAATTCAGTTCTATTTCTCAACATAGTCTCTTTGTAAGTTTATAAACTTTTCGCAGCGATGCTCCCATCTTCTTAATCCGTCCAAATAGTAGTTGGCCTCTTGTTCTGCAAAATAGGCGTCTACGAATGCGATGGCCTCCTTATTTACTGAAAATCTCTGTCCTCCGAGCGAAAGTTTCAGCCTACTTACTTACTTAATCCTTGAGCCTTTCGGTGTTGGTTGGTGGGAGTTGAGTCCATATTTCTCTCCAGTTTATCCTATTTTGAGCTAATCCTGGAATGTCTTCCCACCTTACCCTCTTCTCTCCGCTGCCTCTCTTACTTCCTCTTTCCACGTTCTTCGCGGTCTTCCTTCCCTTCGTTTTCCACATTCTCTTGTTTCGTACACCTCTTCACTAGCCTGTCTTGTCCCATTCTTTGCGCATGTCCCATCCACCTTAGTTGTCCCTGTTGTATTGTCTCTTTCACTGGTATTATGTTCAACTGCTCCCTGTATTCCACATTCCTTATTTTATCTCTCCATGACTTTTCTAGTATTTTCCTCAGATGTTTCATTTCTGCAGCTGTCAGTTTACTCCTCCGCCTTTCTGTTATTGTCCACCTTTCACAGGCGTAGGGGAGCGTTGGTTTCACAACTTTTCTAACTACTTCGGCCTTTACCTGTTTCGGTATTTCCTTCTTGTTGAGGAATTTCGTTTTTATTATGTCGAAAAGTTTTCCCGCTTTCATAATTCTCTCGTTAATTTCGTCCTCGATGGTTCCCATTTCATTAATGATTGTTCCCAGATAAGTGATTTTTTCTACTTGTTCTACAGCCTTTCCTCCAATATCAATTTGGTGTCTTTCTTTAGCTGTTCCCATTACCGTTATTTTCTTTATGTTTATTTTCATATTACTTTTTTGTAGCTCTTCATTCAAGGTATTTATATTGTGTTGTAAATCTGCTTCGTTTTTCCCGACTATTATCAGATCGTTTGGGTAACACAATTCTGTTATTCTTATATTTTCCATCTTCCAGTTTCCGATGTTGTATGTCTTTAATCTATTTCTATATCTTTTCAATATTTCATCTCATGTGACATTAAATAGCAATGGATTCGGTATGCATTCTTGTTTCAGTCCCGCTCTACTTGTAAATCTTTCAGAACATTCATTTCTAATTCGTACGTAGCTGCTCGTTTCCTCGTATAAGCTTTTTATATTTTCTAATAGTTCATGTCCTATTCCTCGTTCTGCCAAGGTTTTCCACGCGTTTTCTATCTTTATCCCATCGAATCCTTTTTCCATATCTATGAAGCTCATGTGTACCTGCTTGTTTGTTCGTATTGCCTTATCGCTTATTTGCCTCATTATAAAGATCTGGTCTTGAACACCTCTACCCGAATAATCGATCATTCGATTATGGTTCAGAAATCATTCATTATTCGTTTCGACTGCGCAGGAGCACACAAACGGATTACGATTCGAGATCTGTATTCGAAACTTCGAGGTTTCGAGTTTCGAAATAATACACTCGTCACTCGGATTCTGTCAAATAATCGTCGAAAATAAATTTCGTATGATCATTCGATTATTTTAAACGATTATTTCGATTCATTCGATTATTGAAATATATCGATTATGCACAACACTAATTGTAGTGATTTTTTCCGTGTTCCATTTAAAAGATAAAACTTGTATTGTGCACTGTGAAAATTGAACACCCGGTATACTTGAATATAATCTTATGTTGTACGGAACCTTCTGAATATTTTTTATTTCAAAGCTTTTTCTCTAATGTGTCGAGGAAAGGAATTATCTTCCGCCCACGCACTAGGTAAACACGCTGTGTTGCTATTGTTGTATACTCAAGTTCTTTGCCCTTGTTACTAACGCTCTAAGGAAAACGATTATAGCGGTTACAAAAAAAATTAAAAAGAGATAGAAATTAACATAAAAGATACTTATACCATACATGGGCGCTTATAAATTACCGCTAGTGGCACGTGAAGGGTACTTTAGCTTAAAAAAATTTGCATAGACTGCAAATTTATTTTGAAATTATGACTAAACAGTTTTTTCTTTAACATAAATAACATCTGCGATGCGAATGAAGCAGAGATACAGAAATGGATTAAAAAGGCATGGAATAAAATTAAAAATTCAGAGAACAAATATCCGTCTAAGAGTATTAACGCTTATGGCAAAGAACCTTGAATAGTTTATAGTAAGTTTTGCAACTTTTCAATTAATTTCTACGTAAAGTAAAACGAATGGGGAGGGGTGTCACTTCAAGTAAACTTCAATTTGAAGTCGACCGTGAAATAACATTGCATAGGTACTGATTATTTGGTTTCTCAAGAATTTATTGTAAGTGTTGTAACTAGTAATTGCACTGAATATTCAATTCATACTGCCATCATGTTTTTGTCAATATATGAAAAATGATTATAACAATTTCAATATACTACCTGAAAAAACGAAAGTATGTATGCAACCCCAAACTATTCAAATATTTAAAAATGTCTTTGGCAAACACAAAACGTTATCTGCTGCATAGTCGTAGTTGTTCAAGATATTTGTAGAATAATCTTCCGAGTGTTGCCATGTCGTTGAGTTTGTTCTAGACGTTTCGCTGATCATAGCGGTTTTTAAAGATTAGTGTCGTTGTGTCGTGTTCCTCGTCATACACCCTATTTCCGTTCTGTTCTGTTGATCCGTATCCATTCCGGTCTTATGGGCCGTATCCACCATTGTATGGGTGTTTCGTTGGTGTTGATCTTCAGGTGTTACTGATCTTATATTCATTCTCGCGGTTGAAATTATTCTGAATCTACCTAATTTCCAAAGATTGGCGTATCATTCATTGGTGGCAGTGGGTGGTTCTGGCTAATACCATCACGTTATCATAATCGACGTTATGGGCTCCATTTTGAGCCGCGCGTCCCGTCGATGTCACTTTGCTTTGCATTCAATACTTCTCTCTTTTTGATCGATGTAGCTCTTCCCGAATTTGCATTCCAGTCTATATACCTCTTTCGTGTAAAGTTTCAGAAGTAGAATCTTGTTTGGTGAGATTAGTGGGTTCATTCTTCTCGCTGTGTTGCACCGTGAGGTGACATTCTTCTTCCTTAGTAACCTCTTCAGTCTGTTGGTAACACCAGCAATGTACGGCAGATAAGCATGTTTCTTGTTGTTTTCTCACTTTGTCTGCGTGGTCTTAGCATGCCTTGTTGGTTATGTCTATTCTTCTGTAGTGCATCGTTTACGTGTTGAATTTCATCAGGCATGTGTTCCTCATTGCTAAACTTTTCTGGTCTTCTTACGCGTGTGGAGGATATCTCCTGTCAACAGACATCTAAAGTGAGCAGAAAAGATCAGTGACGAAGAACACAGCCATATTCTGACGGAAACGACTCAACGCAACGTATATGGATCAACATAGTAGAACGGGAATAAGGTATATATAACGAGGAGCACAAGACAACGACATCAATTGTTAGAGGACGATCGGACATCCCGTGGTCGGGACACACGAGGTACTTGGGGTTGAATGTCGACGGACGGCTGCTCTAGCAAGAGCATTTCCGAAGCACTAGGGCTAGGATCCAGAAGATTATCGGTGCTATATATCCGCTAATCTGACGGCGTAGTAGTTTGGATACCCAGCAGAAGCGGCGTCTTTGCATCTCCATTCTACGCCCCCAAATGATCTACGGTGTGGTGGTCTGGTGTGCAACAGCGCCTACAAAGATCGAGGAGATCGGATCCTTAGAATGATAATAAGGACGCCGTATTACGTGCGCAGTCAAGCATTACGAATAGATCTGGATCTGCCTTGTGTTAAGGATTTAGTCATTTGCTGCCAGGGTCAGAGCGTCAACTAACTTTAACGTGGGATTCACCCACTTGCACACCGAAGATCAACTGACCAGGGTTAAGATTAGGAAGCCCTGAGGCGTGATAGTCAAGATCGCTGGGAGAAGACGCCCTCCCGTCTCCAATTGATGTATCACCGCAAACAACCAATCTCCACCAAACACAACTGCCCAACCCTATACGAGCAGTGGACCTAAGAAGAACGACATCAGTCTTTAGAAACTTTCTGAAGAATCTGACAGCATGGTCAGCGAAACGTCAAGAGCAACACCCGGAAGATTACTCTACAACGGCCGTGAAAACCTACAGTTAATGATTCAAAATACCTGTTAACTGAATGTTGCAAAGTATGTATTAGTAAAGTTTCTTTAACCTTTAATAATAATAATAATATGGGTGCCGTGCCGAAAGTATGCGCAGGGTTTAGACAAATATTGATATTTTCTTTAAATCTACCTAAAACCCACTTTTAACAAAAGTGAAAAATGACTGTGACATTAGTGGCTTCTTTCAGGAAAAAGTTCCAAATAATTATGTAAAAGTAAAGCTAATGCAGCTCAAATACAATATTATCAGAGAAATATGCACTAGGATTAAAGTTAATGATGTAACTTGATGGTGATATCCATCTGCAACATATGCAGCGAGAGCAGCCTCAGTGTTTACTTGTGAAGAAATCCTATGAAGAGCATAGTATCACTCTAGATATTGTAGTAATCAGTGTTTAAAGCGGAAGGATAACCGCTTTAAAAGGCAGCCTGTTTCTAGTCTGGGGCAACCTATTCTATTTTGTTGACATTGTCTGTGCAGTATTGGATAATTTGTTCTTTCATACTTTTGTTTGCATGACTCAAGTCATGCTGTTCCATGTGGTGTAGAATGATATAATTTCGGCACATCATTCTAAGACCAGGTACTTAGTTATGAGCGTATGATCTCGTGAAATCCATGCCTCTTTGTGGTAATTTGAACGTATCATTCCATGCACAACAAATATGAAACATGTGTTTTCATGAAGGTTATAATTTTGCACATCATTCTACATTACCAGAATAATTTTGCGAGATGTCCTCGTGAATTAGCTCTTGTCATGAACTTCTTAAAACAGTTTTTAGTGTAACTTTATGAATAGGTTAAATTCAACATTCTTGATTATCATACAGTATTCGACGTAGGGCCTTATCGAAGCTCTGTCAGAACTTTTAAATAATTTTTTTGAATAACTCTTTTCATGATAGGTAATCTCACGGAAGTTACGACAGTATACAGGACGCTGATACTTATCAAACTGTGCCGATATTATTTTTAACTCCATGTAAGAAGATGTCAACTGTGCAATAAAAAATGTTGAATTAAACCATACGGATACCATATGATACCATATGGATTTAACGTACGAGGTATGGCAATTAAATAACGAGAAATTGTTTCGAACGCTCGAACTGACAACACTGGCGGGTATTCAACGGCATAGGCATAAACTTCCATAGTTTTACTAAATGAGTTTCAGCTCGGTCGAATGCTGGTGTTGAAGCGTTGTATGTCGAAAAACTGTGCGATAAAAAACTCGAACAGAGAATTGTGATCAAATTTTTGACGAAATTAGCCGAGAAACCGTCTGTTATTTTACAAAAATTAAAGAGCGTGTTCGAGACTCGTCAGCAAAGTAAACAGTGGGTTGAGATTGGAAGAGAACGTCCTCGAAAAGCAAGAATGTCGCGGTCACAAATGAAGATAATGCTCATTTGTTTCTTCGACATCAATGACATTGTCCACAAAGCATTCGTTCCGCAAGGCCAAACAGTTAATTCGGCCTTCTATGTTGAAGTTTTGAAGGGGCTGTGTGCCAGGGTTGCGCGGGTAAGGCCTGAACTGAAGAAATCTTGATGGGTCCTTCATTACGACAACGCGCCCGCCCATTCGTCGCTTCTTGTTAGACAGTTTTTAGCGAAAAAAATAATTCCAAGGCTGCCTCACCCCCCGTACAGCCCAGATCTGTCACCACCGGACTTCTGGCTGTTCCCAAAAAAGAAAAGTCTCATAAAAGGACTCCATAGAAAATATCCAGAAGGAGACGACGACGGTTTTGCAAAGTCTAACTTTGGGAGACTTTCAGAGATGTTTTCAGAAGTGGGAAGAGAGATGGAATAAGTGCACTCTAGGGGGGTTATTGTGAAGGAATGAATGCGTGATTATGTTCAGTTTTTTTTTTAATAAAGCTTAAATAAACAAATTCTCGTTATTTAATTGCCACACCTCGTACAGTAGAATTGGGGCCATATAATACTTTAATAATGGAAATTGAAGGACGTTCAGTAATTTCAAAATTTTGTTCATATGAACGCAGTATAGGTTCAGTGTGTAATAGCATTAGTTGGATCAAATATTGCAAAAAAGATACCAAAATACGTGAAGACTGTTTTTAGAAGCATTGTGAAAAAGCTGACAGTATTATTAGCAAAAAGTCAAGAGTAAACTTAGGACGCGGCAATACCAGGAAGTTAATTTCCATTTTCTCATATTTTCTGTTTCTTCTCCCTATCATGATATTCGTTGGGTTTTGTATACCATAATATTGGGTTCTCTTCACAAATATTAATTGATTCCTTTATATCCTCTCCGTACCATTTTTTTTTCCGTGCCAACTTAGCTGAACAACTCTCCGCGAGAGTTGTTTAGCTATTTAAAATCTGGAGAGTAACTGTCAGAAATTACACTTAATATAAATACTATCGTGTCCACTTGCGAGCAAGTCGATGTAAGTCACCTCTCGATAGTTAACGTTACCACTCTGGCATTTATTCTCAAACGACTCGCACTTGTCCATTCGAAACATCCGCTAACGAGAGCTGCTTTCAGGAGTTTTACTGCCTAGTGAACATCAATAACATCAGACTCTGCTTCTTCGTTCAAACTCAACCATCGCCAATACCATTGTTTATGGAAAATCGCAGGAGAATAAGTCGGGAATACATGGACGATTCCCAGTACGCATGAGAAATTTTGATGCTGACACGTAAACACCTTAAGGTGTTTTCTTAAAGCTCATCATTAATGTTAATGGTAAGTTCTTGAAAATGTTGGCAAATAGTGCAGTGATGGCAACAAAATTCATCATCCCCAACAGGTTGGTGTAAAAATCCGCTAACTTGTCACTAATAGCGTATTAAATGCTGTAGTAATAAGATTAAAGGGAACATCTTCTGTTCACCAGTAAGTAGTTGTCGAATCCATCGAGGAGAAACTTTGTGATATCAATCATGGACTTGATATTTTTGCACTAATGCTAACCATCTGAGAAAATTTAGTAACTAATTTTCAAGATCATTGTCACGTGTCTTACATCTTTGCAACTCATATTACAACACAAGCATATCTAAGGCCGGATAGATCTTTCCCGGATTTTCTTTGCTGGGGGGATACTTTAGGACACAGTGCCGTCCTAAAATGTCCCCACCCCATGCTAATTTTTGAATGACAGAAGCTAGCACTTTTAGAAAAAATAGGTCGATTTCTATTTTTTGTGAACTAACTTTTTCCGTTATCAGCACTTCAATTGTATTTCCGGTGTCACCGGAAGTGACGTCAACTTTCTTTTTTTAAATCGAACACCCGATATATTTTTACGTTTTTAGAAAGGTGATCGAAAGACGAATCCAACGATACCTCATATGTTATACTTTAAGTTAAAAAATCTGACGATATGCAGCAATAAAAGTAAATATGCAGCAAAGTTCGCTAGGAAAGAGCGCCAAATTGTTTCTTGTGACGCCAGACTGATTTAAAGAACTCGTTGCTAAGCAAAGTAATCATAACAAATGCCAAACTGTAAAATCTCAATTCCAAAAGCGTAAGTTATTCTTGTTATTTATTGTTATTATAACCTGCATTTGTCATACTTTCATTCTTTGTGCTCGTTATTATTTTCTGTCATCTTAACTTGTTTTGTTAATTCGTCATATTTCTTAAGGGGGGGGGCACTTTAGGATCGCACTGTATATTCGTTCTTGCATAAATTTGTGTAAACGTGTTTTTACTGAAATTTTTTAGAATATTCTCGTTTTTATCAAAAACGTCGATTAACAATTTTGAATTGCCATATTTTGATTTATACTACGGGGGAACTCACTTCCGGTTGTTCGGTAAATTTTTTCCAATTGCTTCTGTGGATTTTTAAATGAGAAGAAAGTTTTTTTGTAGCACATTTTGTAAAGTTTTTAATTCTTTTTATTTCGTCAAGGGTGTACGATCTATCGAAACGAATTTTAGATTTGAAATAATCCACCAAGAAAAGACCCAAAGGGGTTATATTAGATGACTTAGGCGGTCCTATTTTTTCAATCTCGTTATAGGGAATCGTTGTATTTAGAAATTGGCGAACGGCGATTACATAGTGGTGAAATGCCTCGTCATGTTGTAATTTCATCATTCTGTATATCGGGATTCTGTGGATTGGGAAACGGCCCCGCTAAAGCAAGAACAAGTGCGAATTGAAGAAGCTCCATGTAGCGTCCTTTCGATACAATATGGTCCCAAAACTCGATAGCCGATAGGTATTGATATTTTGTTTTCGATGACCCGCAAACCTTTTTTTTTTAATCCACATTAATTTTGGTTAAAAACACGCCCCCGTCTAATTATATGAAAACAAGATTATAGTATCATAAAAGCTGCGGTAACCGCAAGAGAACCAATGGCTAGAAATTGACGGAACAGACGGAGGCAAAACCTGAAGACCATCGCGGCATTATCAAACCCACTGAGGTGTATGCACGCAGGTCAGTGTGTTACGAGCGTCCGCGGCCGCCAATTCCTAGTTGTTAGAGGTTGTCGTCGAATAAGTTCAAAATCGCGCTCTTCGAAAACAACGATAACGTTACGAAACATTTACGGTGACAGCTATTGAATATGTGAAATTTGCTTTACTAACCACTGTGATTTATGTCGGAAATTATATGTTCTCCTAATACTTTCGTTCATATATGACCTTTCTTCGATTTCCTGCAGTTTCGAAGAAAAACAGTGACACAAAAGGTAAATCGTAATTGATAGATTATAAAGTGTGTATTTTGTACTAGGTTCAAGTAGGAAGTGACAACGTGATGCTTTTATTCGTATATGTATATCTAGACGTAGGAACTAGTGTGATCTAGTTGTATAGCAACAAAGTGAAATTGATGTTTCTCGTACCAGTTTTGTAGGGCACCAAAAAATAAAAGAAATACGACGAAGGATATTGTTGAAGTGTGTGTACACAAATTAAAAAGTACTACTTTTGAAGATTAATTCTGAAGTATTTCTTTAGTAAACTGTATTCTGTTAAAATGTATTTGTCATAAGGAAAAGTTGACAAATTGCATACGTCAGCTAATAAGTATTCTTTTTGAAAATAATTAACTAACTGATAAATGTGGAATTGTGTGGAGCGTATTGTCTCGATAATATCCAGTGTCTTCAATGGTTATTTAGAATTTACTATTGTTCCTAAGCTTAAAGATCTTAAGTTAAAACTAATTACTGACCATTACGCCGACTTCACATTATTGCTCGGAACTAAGTCAAAAACTAAAAACAGTAATAACAATCAAATGTTTTGTTAATAACTTTTAAGTGATAGAAAAATTAAAACCTCCAAACAAGTCTGGCCTTGACTTTTCCTTCAATGACCTACAATAACTGTCCAGATTTTTTTTAAAGTTTAAGGCCTGTGTTTCTACAACCATTTTCTTTTTTGCAAGGCCTCGGGCCGTTTTCAAGTAAAACTTGAACCAGGACTAATTGGTACAGATATTGCAGCAATTTGCTATGTAATGACGTCAGAATTGTATAGAACGTAGGAATTGTATTGGAAGACAACATCCTTGGAAGTATACTGTTTTTGAATGATGCTCAATGCTCTTATTACACATGGATTATGCTTACTCTAATTATTAAATGCAGAGCATCACAATAAAAAAAAAACGTTCAGAGGTTTTCAAACCCAAGCCTTTTATTTTAAACAAGCTATCATCAAAACATACTTTTAACGAATGGGGTGGTAAGTGCCAAAATTTCGCGACCGGACATTCATTCAAGTATCGCGGCGGGTGAAAATTTTGTTAACACTTTGGCCCAAGTCTTATTAGCACGGGAAAAAACAAAAATTGTTTTTTTTATTGATCCAATTGATCCAATGTGGCTCTGTGTGAGGAATACATCATGAAGTTGGAGGGAAAGAAAAGTCCACTTTTTCACAATAACTCAAAATTTAATAAGAAAAGAGCGACCGGTTTCGGGACTAACGTTCCATCTTCAGGCTCGCTGAAATTATCCAGAAATATTATATAGTGGACTTATATCATTAATAGATAGTAACTTGACAACAAATAATCCATACTAATTAATATTAACAATTGTAAAAAATGAAGTTTGAGTTGGATTTATGAAGTATTTTTTTTAAATTTTTTAAAAAACTAATTATAGAACATATTCCAACACACCAGGTTCATTTCCGATAAAAAACAAGGGAACCAAGAAGGATTCCGCACAAAATACCAAAACAAAGGTTCCAAACAACTAATCTTTTTAGGGATAGTAAATGTATAAATCCTTCTTGATTTTGTATTAATTGGTTTTCCCATTTGTCGTTCACAACGATGCCAGAAGTCACGTAAATTGAGTATCGTGCTTTTATTAAATTTCTTACTTGGGGATCGTTTCGATGGGGTGAATGAGGAAAATTCGCCATCTTATTCTGTAGTAAAGGATTGGTCAAAACGATTTCGAATGGGGCAAGAATCCTTGGAAAACGACGCAAGAACAGGAAGGACAGTGGAAGTGGTGATGGACGACAACATTGCCCTTATTACTTTCTAATACAAGTGTTCGGCGAATCCTCCACGATATGAATAAAGTTAGTGCAAGGTGGGTGCCCAAACATTTCTTAGCAGTTTAGCGCCAGCGTCATGCTGAATGTACTCGATCCTTCCGGAGCTCTGTGGAGCAAACCCTATGGACGTGTTGAAGACAATTGTCACAGGGGATGAAGCTATGGTTTTCTACTATGGAATGGAGGCGAAAAGGAGTAGCAATGCCAAGAAAATTCAGGGTCTGTCAGTCGACAAGACAGGTAATGGCTACAATTTTTTGGGATTGTGAGGGCGTCTTTTGGACTTTAAAGAAAGTAACACTATAGTCAACGGAACATATTATGCAGCACTCGTGCGCAAATTACGACAAAATATTCGGGAGAAAAAACACATGGGAAACTGACCAGAGAGTTGCACTTGCTGCATGACAATGCGTCTGTGTACTCTGCTAGAATTACACAAGCCGCAATTCGTGAATGCGGCTTCTAACAAATCGACCACCTTCCGTACAGTCCAGCGCCTTCGCGGGTGCTATTTCAATGACGACGAAGAAGTGAAGGCTGCAACTTGCGCACATTTTGAAGACAAAGAGAAGAAATATTTAACGTTGTAATAAGTGCATTAATTATTAAGGTTGTAATAAATGCATTAATGTCAGGGAGGACTGTATTGAAAAACAAAACTTAATGGTGGGTCTACGATTTTCCTTATGTATAGTTGCGCCGGGAATTTTTGGCGCTACCCTAAATATGTTTCGATAACTAATGCTCAATACCAACAAACTGTTATTCAAAAAATGTTATAGGGTAGAGTATTTAGCTGTTATGGCATATCTGAATAACTCTGTATGTACGTATATAGGGTGCTTAAAAAGAAAAGTCACATATTCCACCCCCATACAGTAGGTACTCGTCAGAAAGACAAAAGTCTTAATAAATATACGAGTAGTTCCACATATATACGAGGGCGTATTGAAAACTAATGCCTCCATGGTTATAACTTTATTAGTAATAAATATATTGTTTACATATAAGTGTGAAATGATAAACTGTCCTCTACCCACTGATATAATCACTTTTCCACATAATCGCCATTGACAGCAGTACATTTACGCCAACGTACTACGAGTTGTGCAAATCCGTCACGGAAAAAGTTTTCGCACGGCAACCATTTCCGCACTTCCGTTATCACCTCTGCATCCGAAGAGAAACGAAAGAGAAAAGATCCTTGAGATGTTCCTTGAACTTCGGAACGAGGAAAAAGTCACAAGGCGCAAGATCTGGGCTATAAAGTGAATAAGGTAAAACGTCATGAACCCCAAGCTTCTCCAGTGCTATACGCGTCCTCTGACTTGTGTGAGGCCGAGCGTTGTCATGATGCAGAATTGGTACTTTGTCTGGACGAACCCTACGCAGCCGTCGCTTCAGATTTGTTAGGGTGTTAACATATCCTTCGGAGTTGACAGTACAGCCACGTTCCAAAAATTCAATATGAACGATGCCATCGCAATCCCAGGAAACGGTAATCATGACTTTCCCGGCAGATGGAATTGCTTTGAATTTTTTCGGTTGTGGCGAAACCTTATGTCTGTACTCCATTGACTGACCATTCATTTCAGGGTCGTAATGCCCACGACTCGTCGCCGGTCACAATTCTGTGGAGAAAAACATCACCTTCTGCCTCATACCGTTGTTTTAACCTGTCGTGCGCAAACGCGATGTTGCTGAGAATCTCCACTATGACTATGACTTATGTACTAAGAGTTAAGGTAAATTGTAAACCACTTTTGGCACTGTCTGGCCTATCATTATAAAAGTTATGGCCATGGAGGCATTAGTTATCAATACGCCCTCGTAATATTTCAAAAAGCAGAGTTGATTTTGTTGTTCTTTTGTGTCCCTACATTTGTTGTAAATGTCACTAACCATTCGTAAGATATTTTGCAAATAAAATTTTTGCAATTGAGAATATTTGGAGAATCATTTGCAAATTTAAGGCCTATAACTGCAGTAGATAATAGTGCTTAATTGTCAAATCATTCGCCAAAATACCAGGAATAGTCAAAGAATGACGTAGAAGAATTTAGTTTATGCAAATAATTCCAAGAAAACCTATACTTCAATTTGATTTTTTGTGAAGTAATCAAATACATGAATGAAATTATAAAGAAATATGAACAAAAAGCGCTTTTGATAAAATTTGACTAAAGAACAAGCACGTATTGTTTAAAAGAGCTTTAAAATTTTACTGCATTTTCTGTTCAAACCTCATCCGGACGGTTGGTTTTTAATTACGGATGAAAATTGGACTATGCCTTCTTCAAGGATAAGGAAACAAATCTGTAATTATACTTAAAAGCCCCTTATCAATATTATATTTGGCACGTTAAAAATCCCTATCGGAGATTAGAACACCTCTGAATTTGGCAAAATTGTAGCAGGGTCGGGAAATGATCATACGAGGACCAAGCTGGTATTATTGAGAATAAAAAATGGTTAACTTGTTTCCTTTGCAAAATGGCCGTATTAATATCTTCCTCAGACGAAAATCTTATACCTAGCAAACGTTTTTTAAGCCAATAAAGTAGCAAAAAGTCCCACATTGCCAAATCAGGTGAGTACGGTGGATGTTATATCACCTCTATATTTTTTTCAGCAAAAAATTAGATCATGAGGGCTGTGGTATGAGAGTATGCGTTATTGTGATGCAATATAAAATCCTTTTCAGGAACTCTACTGAAACCCTCAGGCAAACAAGTTTCGGTGTACCATTTCGCAATTTAATTGCACATACCAGGCCCGTGCTGAAGAATTTTTAACCTTGGTGTCCGAGTCACTTGTGTACAGCTTGTTGTGTACAGACTTTGGCGTTTGGATTCAGGTTCATCGCAGGTTATAACATGGTCTAGAAAGTCATTACCTTCCGTTAAAAACCGTCGTTTGAGTTCAGAACAAATGCGAACACGGATGTTTTTATGAACTTGAGTCAACTGTCTTGGAACCCATCTCGAACACGTTTTGCGATAATTCAGCTTATCATAAATGATTCAATACACAGTTCCAACACTAACATTACACAAGTCAGCTATTGTCACGATTTTTATACGCCTGTCATCGAGAATAAGGTCATTTATGCGATTTTGTAGCGCATCGGCCGACACTTCAACCGGTCGTCCGGAGCGATGAATATTGGTCACACTTGTTCTGCCCGATTTAAACTGTTCCATCCATTTATACACATTTCCGCGGCTTAAATACTTTTGACCATACTGTTTCAACATTCTCGAGTAAATTTCGGCCGGCTTTACACCTTCGGGTAACAAAAATCTTATCACTGAACGTTGTTCTTCCATCGTACACGTTTCGAGAGGAGTTGACAGTTTGAAATGAACAAAAGAGGTTATGTTTGCTTTTATTTCTTTCAACCAGCTGACTTACTTTGTCCCCAAGGTTACCAACTTGACCCACAGAAAGTTCTATTTAGTAATATTCAGTAGTTTTCCCGCTAATGCAGTTTGCCTCGTTAATTACTGAACGTTCCTCATATGAGTTGATGCTCTATTACAGCATCGCGGTTCTGTTGTCCTCTTCAATTATTTTCTTAAGAGGAGCAATATTTCCTTCGGTGAAAGCTGTATGAAGATGTCCTGCTTCTTTCGGATGCTGAACAGAACTTTATCCAAAGTCTTTATACCATCGGTAAATTATACCCAAAGAAGGTGTTTTTTTTATTAAAGGTTGAATCTAAATTTCCTTTGCGCTCATAGCGCTTAAACCTTTTTTGAAATCATAATAAATAATATCCTGGAAGGTGAATGAATGGTCCTGTACTCACAAAAATTCTTTAATAAGAAAAAACTAACGTGCGACCGGTTTCGGGCACATACCCATCTTCAGGCCAGCTAAAACGACATCGTGGATGTATTACAATATATAAATTTGCTAAATATGTATATAAAATTGTTAGACTTAAATACTAGATTTATTTAAGTTGATATTAAAGTTTTATATATATATATAATATTAAAAAGTAGAAGCTAATTTTTAATTTTATTTGAAAATTTGTAAGTGATGCAAATATTTGTAGAGTTACCTCAATATAACAAAGTTGTTATGTGAGTTAAAAGGTTTTTATTTTGGGATTATTTTTTTTAAATTATCAGTTTCTTTTTTTAATAATAATAAATAATCTTTCGAAAATGCACTCTAATTAACTCAATTTTTTCACTCATGTTAGCACTTAAAAAAAAAATTCGGTTCTAACTGCGCTGAAAGCCAGTGGCTGACGCATAAAAGTTTACACAAAATAAACACGGCCGGGACAATTCGGTATAAGCGTCAGTATAACTACGACTCGAAAGCTGATGTGTTGTGTATGCATCTACGCTGTCGTATACTATATCGTAGTTCTACGTTTGTTTTGAAAATGTTTCCTACGTCGCGAAAACGACCAAAGTTGGACACAATAAGAAAATTTATTGCAGAAATGCCTGATTTAAAGTGTGATGGCGCTAAAATTCAATGTGTAGTGTGTAAAATAGATTTAATGTGTTGGTCGAAAAGTGATTGTCTACGGCACGTAAATAGTGCAGGGCATGTTTCACAAAAAAATTCCACACGAGATTATGACAAATTTAAAATTGAATTTATGTGTTTATTGCATGTAATTTACCATTTCATTTACTAAGGAAGAAAGCATACGTCTCGTTTTGGAATGAATATTCGGACTTTAAGTTACCAAGTGAGAGAACATTACAGAGAGTTGTGCCGTCTGCTCGTGGGCATGTCGAGAAAAGAATTAAATCGGAGTTGCAAGATAAAAAACTGTGGTTATGTGTGGACGAAACAACAGAGCGTAAAAAAACATTCTGTGGTTAATTTAATGGTACGCACAATGGAACCACATCGACCGTCACCCACAATTTTACCAGCTTCCAGACGAATACAACAATGCACTGCCGAAGTAATTTCAATGTTGGTGTTAAATACATTGGAAAAGTTTGAACTTTCAACAAATCAACTGTTGATGTTTATGAATGATGGTGCCGCAAACATGCTTGCTGTAGGTCGATCTCTTAAAAAACATTGTGCTAACTTGTTGCATATTACATGTAAAATTCATACTCTCAGCCCCGTAGCGGATAGTATCAGAAAATGTTGTCCCGAGGTAGACGCTCTAATAGCACATACAAAAGTTGTGTTTGTAAAATCCCCAAAACATATTCGGGAATTTCATAGACTATGCCCCGGTATTCCTGAACCACCACAACCTATTCTTACTCGTTGGGGAACATGGTTAGAGGCTGCATTTTATTATCTTAAATATTTTGAGAATATAAAGAACGTGATTTTAGAATTCGACCCAAAGGAAGCTGCGGCTGTCAAGGTAAGCCGCTTGAAATTTCAAGATAGTCAAGTTAAAACAGATTTGGAAATTAAACAGGACAATTACGTGGGACTAGCGGACGCGATAGAAAAACTACAAAATTCTTCGGTGTCGTTAGTGGAATCTTTGCAAATAGTGCAACACACGCACAGCTATGCGCGATAGAAGACGCAAGAAATATTTGTGTTTTAGAAAGGTTTGAAAGTGTTTTAGGTAAAGACTCTGATTTTGGCACATTAAGACAAATTTGTGAAGGTGCGTCAACAGAACCGTTAAGTTATTTGATTATTTTACTTACGCAAATATAACGTCACTAGATGTAGAACGTTCGTTTTCGGCATACAAAAACACTTTTTCTTGACGC
Organism: Dynastes maya; assembly: GCA_029619315.2. NCBI lineage: Eukaryota > Metazoa > Arthropoda > Insecta > Coleoptera > Scarabaeidae > Dynastes > Dynastes maya. Next base: position 2,188,142 of record JAROYE020000013.1, read on the forward strand.
CGCACTCACTTTGCCGAAACAACTTTGGAAACATATCTAATGTTACAAATATTAAATACACATTATTCACTTTGTGATTTCACGGAGGACTCTTAAAAACGGTAAGTGTTTGAGCACGTATCACATTTAATTTATTTTGTGTAAAGTTTTATGCGTCCGCCACTGGCTTTCAGCGCAGTTGCGTTGCTCTAATAATAACTCAACCGCAACTGAGAGTATGTTTTGTTGTTCGTGGCCTATTAGATTTATTTATTCTCAATAATATAGGCTTGGACCTCGATGTCTAGAAATGCGAAATGTATTCTGTAAGTCGACGTTTCGTCCAACAACATAACAACAACATTTAAATGATGAATTTCGTGTACCATCAGGAACTTTGAAAACATTCTATTCATTTCAACAAATGTATTAGTAGTAACATGTCGACAAGCATGAACCGAGCACTGTGGTTAAAAATTGAACTGGACAAGTTATTTCAGTTTTAATTTGAAGAGATTGGTGTGTGTTGCATTCTATTCGATGATGAATCATCATCATCATCATCATCATTTTTATTGTCCAACAGATACTCAAATCTAAACAAAGGACAAAATTTTTTGCAGACAAAAAAATAACTAATTATATTTACTACATATAACCAAAAAAGTAACCAAAGTAACAAAGTAACAAAAGTAGCAAAAGTAGAGGCTCAGACAAGAACAGATTAGCTGAGGAACCAACTACAGATACGATCTAGCTACCCTCAGTATTTCAGTTAATGAGCTGTGATTTAAATCAGCAAACTTAATTAAATTGAAATTTCGCTGCATAACCATTAATGGGGAGTGTAAACTGGTGTTTGTTGCTACAGTTGGCATATAAAATGTAAGAGGCTGATGAGATGATATTCTAGGTACAAGGAAGCTGAGTTGGGATATTATATAAGTAGACTCAATCTTATATATATAAATTTTGAAGATATATTCGGTGTTCAAATCTTTATTTCTACTATTTCTTTCCTTTTTTACATTGTTAGGATGCAATTTGCGGGCACAGAAATTAGATGAAGTCGTTACTTTTTAAGTATTTCCGCGACCTGTTCTATCTGGCCGATCTTCCGTGAATATCAAACAATTCCATCAACAATTTTTTTGAAATTTTACATAATTCATATGCATCATTAAGTTCCAAACTCAGATTCTGACGGGTGTGATAATTGGTCAACCGTTCAGAATTATGCTTATGCAACGATTTTTTCGCGGAAAATCCACGAAGTTAAAAAAACAATTGACTCAATTTCGTTAGCATGGGAAAGTACATATTTATAGACTTAAAAAAAGATTGTTTGAGCATCTAATTACGTCACGGCATCAATTAATGACTGCATGGTACTATTACGATCTTGAAAGCGGCTTAAATCGTAGAGGAATTACTTTAAATTAGCGTCTCTCAGTTATGGCTATATATATCTGTTGGATTTGCATTACATTACTCACATCCTGCTCTTCGCTGCTGTCATAAACAGATGATTACTGAGATTATAAAATAATTAACACGCTTTTCTGTAAAATTCCTGGAATGTAGCATCTTCGTGGAGAGCATGAATAGATTTATGTAATTTGCTGACTGGCAGAGATTTGCTACGTTTCAAGCGAATTTCACGAAGTAGCGAATTAGTGGCAATTAGAATGGGATAATGAACGTTGTATATAATGTTTTCTATATATTCAGTTTGCACATGTAATAAGCTACCCATAATTAAGTAAAATGTGCTGGACACAACTACGTCAAATACACTGGATATACCTGGAAATTTACAAGAGGTTTATGTAGCCGAGAGAGTGGTAAATATTGATATTGATTTGGGTAATCTGGACAGCAGGATAATAAAATAGCGCACACCAATATAGCTTTCTTATTTAGTTTTCAAAAATATGCCGGGCGATAAGTGTATTATGAGTAAAGCTGGCCACAAGCGGTACCGCGCAGTAGCGTAGAGTCGACCAGGCCTCGCGTTTCACTAGAGTAATTCTGCTAATACAGATGTTTGCTGGCGCAAATAATTTCGCTCATCTTTTAAATAAAAATTAAATAACACGTGCTCAAACACTTACCATTTTAAGAGTCCTCCGTGAAATCACAAAGTGAATAATGTCTGTTAAATATCTGCAACATTAGATATGTTTCAACTGTTGTTTCGGCAAAACTAGTACGGCATGAGGAAAAAATGCGTTTATATGCAGAGAACGAACGTTCTACATCTAGTGACGTAATATTTGCGTAAGTAAAATAATCTTTCAAATAACTTAACGATTCTGTTGACGCACCTTCACAAATGTGTCTTAATGTGCCAAAATCAGAATTTTTCTCAAAAACACTTTCAAATTTTTCTAGAACAGAAACATTTTTTTGCGTCTTCAATCGCGCATAGCTGTGCGTGAACATGTTGCACTATTTGTAGAGATTCTTCTAACGGCACCGCAGGATTTTGTAAATTTTCTATTGCATCTGCTAGCCCGAAGTAATTGTCGTGAATGATTTTTAACTATCTTGAAATTTCGACTGGCTTTTCTGGATAGCAGCAGCTTCCTTTGTATCGAATTGTAAAACCACGTTCTTAATATTGTCAAAATATTTATGATAATAAAACGCGGCCTGTAACCATGTTCCCCAACGAGTTAGAATAGGTTCTGGTGGCTCTGGTATACGGGGGCACAGTCTGAGAAATTCGCGAATACGTTTCGGTGATTTGACAAATACTGCTTTGGTATGCGCTATTAAAGCGTCTACCTCAGGATACCGTTTTCTGATACTATCCGCCACAACTCACTAACATCAAGAGTTGGTTTGTTGAAAGTTCAAACTTGTCCAATGTATTTAACACTAACTTTGAAATTACTTCGGCAGTACACGGTTGTATTCGTTTGGAGACTAATGGAATTGAAGGTGCCGATTGATGAGGTTCCAATTTGCGTGCCATTACATTAAGAACAGAATGTTTCTTCCGATCTGTTGTTTCGTCGACACATAACCACAATTTTTGATCTTTCAACTCCGATTTTATTTTTTGTTCAATATGTTCGCGCGCAGATGGCGACGATGTTCGACTTGCACATTTAATTTTAGCACCTTCATATATTAAGTCTGAAATTTCTGCAATAAATTTTCGAAGTTTGTCCGACCGCGGTCGTTTTGCTGACAAAATCATAATTTTTCTAGGACAGATAGACAATTGCGCAAATGACCGGCAGCGAAAATGTCCGTACTGCTCCGCAGACGAAGTAATACTACCGTTCCTCTCGGTCCGAACTGATTCTACGCCGATGCGCGGTACCGCTCGTGGCCAGCGTTAATTATGAGATATTTGTTGTCCATTTGGCAAACGTATTGCTAACATGTACATTTGGTAAATATTGCAGGAACGTGTTAGTCTTGGTAAGGAGTATCGTCCAAGAATGGAAAAAGTAGAAGTAACCAATTGAATTATACAGAGCAAAGCACAAAAAAGTGACTGAAGTTATGGGTAAGGAGGAAGAATAGACGAGGGAGCGTTATCAGATTCAGAATATTCGTTATCAGAGCCTCCACATTCGTTTTCGTTGTCTTCGTTATATGTCTTCATCCTTACCTTCGCTGACATAATTTCAACAGTGGCATTATCTAAATCAAATATCATTTTATTCCCTTGGCTTCCGGGTTGGAACCGCGTCGTTGTCGTAGCTTTTGCCGACTGTTCGTCCACGCTTTTATGGGACTTCTTCAGGGTTGTTATTGCATACTAACTGGGGACTATTCATTCGGGAGCGATTTATATAGTGCTTGGAGGGGAAATGTTATGGATCAATGGAGCGTGGCAGTTGCTAAGAGGTTTAATCAGTTGGAAATAATACAAATAGTTATTATTTTATCTGCAAATATCTCATAATATTTCGACTGACAATTTGCCAAATACACTAATTAATTTAACACTTGAACAAAGATTTTTCCAAATATTTAATTACGCCGGAAATTCCAAGGAAATTACAGATTTTCATAATTCATCGACGGAAGCCAAAATATATGAATTAATTAGTGTGCTTGGCATATAAGAATTAAAAATTGCCTGTCCAAGTATTATGATATATTTGCAGACAAAACAACAGCTAGATACTAGAAAGTGAACATTCCTGGAATCAAGGTCCTCGTGGTGTAGTGGTTAGTACTCCCGTCCGGCAAGCGGGAGGTGTCAGATTCGATTCCTTATCGGGACGATATTTTTTCAAGTATTTAATTACGTCGGAAATTATAAGGATATTAAAGATATTCGTTTAGAGCACTTTATAAGCGGTTCACTATGAGGAGAAATGAATGTTCTGGAGAGCCTGTAGAACTGACTACTCTAGAAAATGTTGGTGAATCTACACCATGGTAATGGATGACGGAAGAAGGAAGGTCCGAGGTTGCGAGTATCCCAAGTTATCGCGGACTTAGATGCAACAATTACACTTACAATTGTAGAGCCAGGTGGGTGGATTAGTTCACCCATATATCGATCAATAATGTCTGTTGTAGGGCGGCAATATATTGGGTTGGCAAGAAAGTAATTTCGGTTTTGTACTGTGAAATAAAACTCTTTTTTATACAAAGAACAAACTTTAATGAATTGTGTATTTCCCATTTTGTTCAATGACCTTTTGCCATCTTTCTTGCAGCTTCATGATTCCGCGCTCATAGAAATTTTGATCCTTATCAGCAAAAAACTGAACCAAGTACGATTTAAGGTCATCATTATTTGTAAAAGTTTTACCATTCAAAGAATTTTGTAAACTTCGAAATAAATGGTTATGTTTGCTTTTATTTCTTTCAAACAGCTGACTTAATTTGTCCCCAAGGTTACCAACTTGACCCACAGAAAGTTCCATCTAGTAATATTCACTAGTTTTCCCGCCAATGCAGTTTGTCTCGTTAATTACTGAACGTCCCTCGTATGAGTTGATGCTCTATTACAGCATATGTGGTTCTGTTGTCTTCTTCAATTATTTTATTAACAGGAGCAATATTTTCTTCGGTGATAGCCGCATCAAAATGTCCTGCTTCTTTTTGATGCTGAATAGAACTTTATTCAAAGTTTTTATACCATCGGTAAATTGTAACCAAAGAAGGTGCTTTTTCATTAAAGGTTGAATCTAAACTTTCCTTGCACTCATAAGCGCTTAACCCTTTTTTGAAATCATAAAAAATAATGTTTCGAAAATGCTTTCTAATTAACTCAATTTTTTCACTCATGCTAGCACTTAAAACAATTAAAAATTTCGGCTCTAACGCAAATATAACAATTAAACCTCAACTGACAGTATGTTTTGTTGTTCGTGGCCTATTATATTTTTTATTCTCAATAATATAGGCTTGGAATTCGTATTAATCAATGGCTAGAAGTGCGAAATGTATTCTGTAACCCGATGTTTCGTCCAACAACATTTAAATGATGAATTTCGTGTACCATCAGGAACTTTGAAAACATTCTATTCATTTCAACAAATGTATCAGTAGTGACATGTCGACAAGCATGAACCGAGAACTGTGGTTAAAATTGAATTGGACTAGTTATTTCAGTTTATATGTAAAGTTTTTGCTTGAAGCGATTGGTTTGTGTTGCATTCTATTCGATGATGAAGATATATTCAGTGTCCAAATCTTTATTTCTACTCTTTCTTCCCTTTTTTACATTATTGGGATGCAATTTGCGGGCACAGAAATTTAAATGAAGTCGCTACTTTTTAAGTATTTCCGCGACTTATTATATCTGGCCGATCTTCCGTGAATATCAAACAATATCGACTTTGTAGACGTCCCCACCACAGACTTGTCACACGTCTATACCTGTACGTGCCGAGCGGCCTTGCCGATTGGCATAATGGGGATCCGTCTTAAGTTCGCCTAGAGGACCTACCTCTCTGGGAAATTCCAGAAGTTCATACAGCGAAGTTTTTTCTCAGACTTTCAGGCGTTACAGCAGTCCTACCAAACAGACAATGTCTGATTCTACAGATGGCAGGACAGTGATAAAATATTTTGTGTAGGTGTTTCCTTAATCGAGCATGGCCGATACAGATTGCGCTTACAGTCCTGACAGATTTTCTGTCTAGTTCTGTAAGCTTCCTGGATCTGCCTCAGGGTGAGCAACATGAATGCATGAGATAGATTTGTGGAGCCACCCCAGGTTCGAATTTTTTGCCCGGTGGATAACATGCGTTTTGGCAATGTTGAAAAATATGCCAACAGAAGGTTCTGTACCCAGCGGAGTGTGCTCGGCTCCCTTTCTGGCAAGGGCATCATTACTAATGCCAGTGTGTCTTGGCACCAACCGAAATCTAAGAAACAATGGCAAGCAATTGCAAGCGGACAATTTGCACAAAGACGGGAAATACTACTCCTACGGCAGAAGAGCCTATGGCTAAGGTCTTTTAAAATGCCCATTACAATAATCTTCATGGACTTTCTGGGAAAGGGCAAAACAATGACAGGAGTGTATTATATGTCTTTGGAACATTCAGCTAATGAAATAAAAAGAAACATGATATGATTTGATTCTTTCTGATAACTATGTGTTTTCAAATACGAGAAAGTGGTTCTTAGGAAAGACATTTTCTCCACACCATAAAGCAACTTTCGCAACTGTTTTCTTTTGAAGAGTTGGATAAATTACAGCATTTAGCGTATTATTTGACAGTTAATTACTTTTCACTATTGCAACTCAGTTTATTTATCAATGAGCCTTGAGTAATATGGCAATGATTTCAACTATCCTCCAATGTAAGAAGCAATCTTTACGGTACTGAATACTTCATTCCATCAAGTTACTGATGTTGCTTTTAAGACAAAAAAAACGAAAAAGTTATGCTGCCTATTGGTTTAAACACAAAATTAACTTTACTTTTAAAATAGTTTACGGACTCTGTATTGATTAGGTATTTTTTGTTTCTTTTAGTGAATATTGTGTATGGATAAAATATACGAAGTTCATTTTAAACATTCCGTATAATAAAAGGAAACGCAAATTATTGCTTTTTACAAATTAGTAAAGCAGTGGAAATGGTTCCTATTAATTTAATAGAATGCAAACGTGGGAAATAATAAAATAAACTTTGTTAAAAACGTTGGATGCCGTTATTATTTGTGATTGCTACATTGCAGGTCTTTTATCTAAGGGTTTATAATTTTTCAAAATTAGGAGGGCAAAATTTTTACATCTTATATATTCTTCCAATTTTTGTTTATAATATTTCAAAAATATTAATGCAGTCAAAGTTTTGTAGTTTCTAAAAGACATACGAGGTAAGTGCCATAAACTCTCGGCCTGATATAGAGAAAATAAACTTGGTAAAATATAACAATTTTTATTTTTCAATATAATCTCCCCTAACTTCAATACATTTATTACAATTCTATGCCCTCGTTAAATTAATCTAAAGTTTTTCCCTCAAAATGTTGTATTACAGCTGCTTGCAACTCACTATTGTTCGTAAAACGACGTTCCCTAAGGTCTTTCTTTAAATGACAAAATAAATAAGAACCATTGTTTCATCTCCAGGAAAATGGACTTCAAAATTGGTTTCGGGTCGTCTCCACACATGTTTAAAACCGAGCGCGAACATTCAACCCAACGTTCACGTTGGAGAGCAGAAAGAAAATGCCGTACCCATCTCGCACTAATTTTATTCATACCCAAATGGAGAATTCGGCGAATACTTGTTTCAGAAATGTTAGACATCACTACTAATTCCTTTACTTTCAAACGGCGATCTGCTAATACCATTTCTTTAATAATTGAAATGTTTTGAGGCGTTATCAGTTCAATTGGCCGACCGGGGCGCTCATTATCTTTAAGGGATTCTTGCCCGAAACGGAAACATTTTGCCCACTTTTTTGCAGTGGAATACGAAGGAGATAAATCACCATAAACGTCGTCTGAACGTTGTTTAATGTGATTAGGCATATGCTCTTCTTTTTTTAAAAAAATTTAATGCGCGGTGCTCAATTTTCGTTACCTGAGACATTTTCATGCACTAGTTACGTTGTCTGGCTAGCTACTAAAAACAACTATTCTTCGAGCCGTAATATATATAGTGTAGGCCTCGCACAACGGAGTTTGAACACGTTCGGCCTGCCAGGCCGAGAATTTATGGCGCCTACCCCGTAACTCTTTTTCATAAAATGTTTGAGGTTGTGTATTCTATGATTACAAAAACAATATTGTAATGTGATACAACACGATTTGTCTGAACTCATTTCCAAGAAACAATTCTGTTGGGGATGGAAAGAAGTCACTAAAAGTAAATATATTACTTATACTCTTTTTTCCACCCATCATTTAATTATGAATTCAGTTTTTGCTTTAGTACAATACGACAATTATATTCTAAAAAGATATGTAACATAACCTTTACTTAACGATCCTCTTCAATTATTAAACTCATTGCTAAATTCTCTAGAGGCGCTTCTTAAGCAGAGCTTATGTTATGTGCTAAAACAAGAATAACACTCACGCCGGAAGTTTGGCCAGCGAATGCTTGTTCTTGTATTTCTGCAGGCATTTCTCGTTCATCACTTCCATACATTTTCGCGTCGCCATTAGCTTCTTCTCGATTTCGTCGAGATACTTGCATTGTGTACCCTCCATGGCGGCCCTAGAATGCTGGTCACCACTCCTAATTTTGACTTAAAACGATAATTTCAATCAGGCATACTACCTGACGCCGCCAAACTGTCAAAATGATTGTCATAAAATGTTTATCTCAACGTCACGTCATATCGTTCGAAACTTGCGAGAAATTTAAGAAGGATGGCGGTATCTGAAGTATTGTATTTAGCGATTTGACGTCTTGATCTGGACGTCATAGTATTTTTGGGTAGGTAACAAGTGATATAGGTTAACCATTTAGAATCGAAATGGTAAAGAAATCGACCATTTAGATTATTTTTTTGTTTAAAGTTTTTTAATGTAATTTGCAAACTTGTAGCTAGACAATGCTTTGGGATAGCTTGCTATAGATTTCAAGAATTGAATGGTCAAATGTAGAAGGGTCCCCATGAGATTTCTATTCTTCTCTAAGTTCTTGGAAAGTTTAAGCTACCAACATCTATACAATTACGATACAATTTGCCACGTGTGCAAGGTACAGTAAAGGGATGTATAAAAGACGAGTTGAGAAATAAGAAAATTTGCCTATGTGTGGATGAAACAACTGATGCTCAGAAACACAGCGTCATTCATGTTGTAGCGCGTCTTTTAAAACGTGATGGTTCACCAGCTTCATTGTTGTTATCCAGTAAAAGGATTCAGAAAACTAATGCAGAAACTGTTGTCAAGATAATAAAAGATTCGTGGAAAGAATTTTGTATCATAGGAACCCAAGTCATAATGTTCGTTACTGACGGAGCCGCAACAATGCTGAGAGTTGGTAGGATGTTGAAAATATGCTTTCCGACTCTTCTTCATATAACGTGCCTCATACACGCATGTCACCTCGTAGCAGAAACCATTAATAGCATCTACCAAAAAAGTGTTCATCAAATCTCCCAAACACATCCGTGTATTCAAACAATTGTGTCCGAAATTACCACCACCACCTCAGCCTGTAATAACGTGATGGGGAACATGGCTCCAGGCAGTATCTTACTATCAGAAATATTTGTCACAAGTGAAAAATGTCATCTTGAAACTTGATTCAAATGATTCTGCCGCAGTTCGAGATAGTCAGTAACTTTTTTCCAAGTCGGACGTTCAACAACAAATAGATGAAATTTCCATGAACTATTCTGAAGTAGTACAAGTTATTGAGCAATTAGAAAACAGTCACTTATCTGCACGAGACGCATTAAATTGCATAAACAATTTACAAGCCGCTCTAGAAAACTTGGCGAACACTATAGGAGTCGATGTTGCTCAAAAACTTGGTGCAATTTTAACGAAAAATCCCAATTTACAAAAGGTTCGTTCTATAATTGAAAATCAAGAGTGCCCAGATGAGGAAAAGGAATATCGGACATTTGCAAATCCTACTTCACTGGATGTCGAACGACCATTTTCGAAGTATACGACAACGTATTCACAACACCGTCGACGGCTGAATGAATCGATAATTGAAGCGTTGCTGATGTTGCAATTCTACGCAGCTTACCAGGGCGATTGCCAATTGCCACAGTGGACATCTAGACGACAGGAAAAGGTAATAATATTATTTTTCACAAATATTGTATATTACGTACCTACTTTTATGCGGTGCGCCACTGCCGGTACCACCTTTTTAACAAACTCTAATTATAATACGATCGAGAGAGACATATTGGCAAGATAACGTTATCGGATAGAATATCGGTACATTATACAACCGGCCCTAAGCAGAGAAAAAAAAACGCTAAGAAAATATTTCTTTTGATTTAAAACAGCTATTGTATTGTGGATAATTGAAACAGTAATTGTCTTGAATTGAGACGGACAATCTTGATACAAGTAAACGTTTTTCTATGTGTAACCTGGTCGTTCTAGTATTAATTAATATACCATTTGATAAAAGTATAACATTTCAAATTAAGGGGAAATGTTCTCAATACAAAACATTTCATTGAAGCACTATGGGACCAAACAAAAAAAACTTCTTTTGTTGAACATATCATAACTCCAAACGAATGTTTAAATAAAACCAGTTGATGATGTCAATAACCTCCCCAAGCACGATTATTAGCAGTGTGTAGGAAACTTTTTATAACGCTGACTACTTTTTTCAATGACCTGGGATGATGTTTGTTAAAAAAAAACATAGTCAAGTAATGGAATGAAAATGCTAAGTTTATGACGCCACGCATAGTTTACTAATACCTCATTGTTATAGGGCATGACAGGGTAGTGCTAAAAATAAGTTCATTTCATTTCGCTTTCTAAATTATATTCCTAACCAGTGGACTCTAGTTTCTATTCTGGGAATTTTGAATTGGATTTTATGCATTTACCGTATACATTGGATATGTCTACATTGTTTTTTTACTACGGAAAAGATTCAACCAGGCAATAAAAAATAATCAGTCGGAGTTGTGTAGGGATTACCAAAGTATTCATCAAACATTCTTAAAACCATTGTTGACATTCGCAAATGTATATTACGTACTACCTATGTTTTGGCAGTAAAAGCATTCATATAAAATCCTGTACTCTCAAAAATTTTGTTTGGATTTCTCCTTTTCTCTTGATAATATTTACAATTGGACTATCCCAAAGAATTAGGTTTTTTTGTCCCGGATTAGAAATATGTTTATTATTATTATTATTACATATCATAAAAATATAATCAATCAGTTTAAAATTAATGATCTGAAGTTTTGTAAAATTCCACCACTAATATATTTCATATGTAATAGATTTTTTTATTCTCATTTTACGAATTAAGTTTATTTTCTTAGATTTGAATCTATGGAATTTAGGAGTATGTTCCGATGTAATAAGGGATATTTCTAAAATAATAAAAAAGGAGGCAGTCTCAGAAAATTACCTGCAGATAGGAAAAAACTGAACAAAACATAAAGACGGACATTAAGGAAATTGCAATTTTTAGAAAATATAGCCGGAGAGAAATAATTTAACAGTTTCTCTGAAGAATATTTTAGCAAGCAATGCTTGTAAGGAAGTGTTATTTATTCGCACCCTAAATTTGTGCAAGAAATGTAAAAATATATCCAGAAAAATTAAATTGGTTTATACTTTTAGAATGATCCATCAATTCAAAGAATTTAATTACAGTTGAGGAAGGTATTACTTAACTCGAGGAAAGTATTTTATATTAGGTTCAATTTAAATGTTTTTTTGGTTACAAGCTTTAAGTTATACGAGCGATATCTTTCAAGTTTATGTAAAAATATTGAAAGGAAAAAAATTCGTTTTATTGTTTTTCAAAATATTTGCCATCAAATTTCTCGAAATTTTTTTTCCACTCTGAAGGTGGTGTCCCCAAAATATGGTTTTTGAATGCTTCAACAGCTCCTTGATGTTGTCCACGCATTTTTTGTTTGACGTTCGGGAACAAAAAGAAGCGATAAATCAGGTGAATACGTGCAATGTGATGTTTTTCTCCTTGAAATAACGTGTGTTCGAATTGGAGACATTTTTTTTGCAACAAGCTGGATACCGGCAGGGAGTTAAGCTTATTCGAGTATGCTGAATCCAATAGTGCTAATTGTTTCTAAAAATTAGCTCGCGTTTTCGAGCAATTTTAATTTTAAATTTGCTTGCATTTTGCTTGATTTTTTAATTTTTCACTCTCTGATTGTCCTGATTCTTCTGTATCGTCATCTTCTTCTTGTAAATTCCAACAAATGTCATCCAAAAGAGCATGTACCTTTTTGCCGCTGTACCAATGTTCGAGCCTCCCCGTCACTTCGTTGAATGCATTTCCTTCTAAGTTCAATGCTTTTATGAAATTTTTAACAATTTCTAGTTTGATGTGAAGCGGTGGTAACAAAACGCTTTCGATCGGCAAAAATGAAATCTCAATAATGTTGTTTTGTCGCAATCTAAATTCCTTACGTAAAGGCCAGCGGAGCAGTACGGACATTTTCGCTGCCGGTCATTTGCGTAATTGTTTATCTGTCCTAGAAAAATTATGATTTCGTCAGCAAAACGACCGCGGTCGGACAAACTTCGAAAATTTATTGCAGAAATTCCAGACTTAATATATGAAGGTGCTAAAATTAAATGTGTAATCTGTAAAATCCCGTTAATGTGCTGGTCCAGACAACATTGTCTACGACACGTAAATAGTGAAAAGCATGTCTCAAAAAGAAATTGCGCACGAGACAATGAAAAATTTATATTTAATTTATGCGTTACGTTTATCGCATGTAATATACCGTTTAATTTACTAGACAAGGAACCATTTATCTGCTTTTGGAATAACTATTCGGAGTGCAAATTACCAAGTCGAACATCTTTACGAAGAATTGTGCCATCTGCGCGCGAACATATTGAACAAAAAATAAAATCGGAGTTGAAAGATCAAAAATTGTGGTTATGTGTCGACGAAACAACAGATCGGAAGAAACATTCTGTTCTTAATGTAATGCACGCAAATTGGAACCTCATCAATCGGCACCTTCAATTCTATTAGTCTCCAAACGAATACAACAGTGTACTGCCGAAGTAATTTCAAAGTTAGTGTTAAATACATTGGACAAGTTTGAACTTTCAACAAACCAACTCTTGATGTTAGTGAGTGATGGTGCTGCAAACATGCTTTCTGTAGGCCGGTCTCTTAAAAAGCATTCTGCTAATTTGTTACACATTACGTGTAAAATTCATGCTCTCAATCTTGTGGCGGATAGTATCAGAAAATGTTATCCTGAGGTAGACACTTTAATAGCGCATACCAAAGCAGTATTTGTCAAATCACCGAAACGTATTCGCGAATTTCACAGACTGTGCCCCCGTATACCAGAGCCACCAGAACCTATTCTAAGTCGTTTTATTATCATAAATATTTTGACAATATTAAGAACGTGGTTTTACAATTCGATACAAAGGAAGCTGCCGCTATCCAGAATAGCCAGTCGAAATTTCAAGATAGTCAGGTTAAAATGGATTTAAAAATCATTCACGACAATTACTTCAGGCTAGCAGATGCAATAAAAAAATTACAAAATCCTGCGGTGCCGTTAGAAGAATCTCTACAAATAGTGCAACAAGTTCGCGCACAGCTGTGCGTGAACATGTTGCACTATTGAAGACGCAAAAAATGTTTCTGTTTTAGAAAAATTTGAAAGTGTTTTTGAGAAAAATTCTGATTTTGGCACATTAAGACACATTTGTGAAGGTGCGTCAACAGAATCGTTAAGTTATTTGAAAGATTATTTTATTTACGCAAATATTACGTCACTAGATGTAGAACGTTCGTTCTCTGCATATAAACGCATTTTTTCCTCATGCCGTACTAGTTTTGCCGAAACAACAGTTGAAACATATCTAATGTTGCAGATATTTAACAGACATTATTCTCTTTATGATTTCACGGAGGACTCTTAAAATGGTAAGTGTTTGAGCACGTGTTATTTAATTTTTATTTAAAAGATGAGCGAAATTATTTGCGGCAGCAAACATCTCTATTAGCAGAATAAATCTAGTGGAACGCGAGGCCTGGTCGACTCTACGCTACTGCGCGGTACAGCTCGTGGCCAGCTTTACTAATGAGGATTTCTACCTTAAATATTTTATTGTTATCCCAACTTGGTTGTAGAAGTCTTTACAGTAATACTAAGGGTACTGAATATTGAAAAAATAATGGTTGTCTTAACTTCAACGACTGGTAGTGTATGTACAGGTATTAACAATCTTTGCACTTGATGACAGATTAGTTGAAAACTCACCACACAAAAATGTCGCGTTGTTGAAATTAATCAATAAAAAGTATTTCGAATTAATTCAATTCGAAATGCTATAAAAATATAAAATACTCTTTGGGACAGAAAGTTCTACAATAAATTTGGTTTTAAAAACCCATAACAGGAACGATAATTAGAGACGTTAACGAAAATAACCACTCAGTTATGCACATAACTGTGATTAATCCGCGTTCAAAGTCTGAAGTACGTACTTACAAAGAGCCGAGAACATGAATTAACCTTTTAAGATGTTATATAATGTAAAATGGAATTTTTACGTAAAGGTATCACAATGCATGGTGTGTAGTAAATACGGGAAAAATATCAATATGTGTTTTTATTATTATGCCTGTGATTCAAACAAATATTGCACTTATACTTAAATAGTATTTGTAAATATATGGAGATATGTACGAGGTAGGCGCCATAAATTCTCGGCCTGATATAGAAAAAATAAACTTGGTAAAATATAACAATTTCTATTTTTCACTATAATCTGCCCTAACTTCAATACATTTATTAGAACCATCAATTAATAATTCTATACCCTTGTAAAAATAATCTAAAGTTTTTCTCTCAAAATGTCTTTCCGGGACAGCTTTTTATTATGCTAAACATTTCAAAATAGGAAAAGCTGTTGTTGCACAATTCAATCCTACCGAAGCTGCAGCTATTAAGGAGAGCCAGTCAAAATTTCAAGATATATCCGGTGAAACAGATTTAAAAAATATTCGTAGTTACCATAAAGGATTAGCTGACGCAGTAGACCAATTACAAAATAGATCGTTATCATTATTGGAGTCTCTGCAAATTATGGACGGAGTACATACACAGCTACTGACTATACATGACGCAAAATATAATCGCGTTTTAGAAAAGTTCGAGAGTGTGTTACAGAAAGATCCCGATTTTAGCACACTAAAACAAATTTGTGATGGTGTATCGAATAATCCAATGACTAAGTACAAAGAGTATTTTAATCATTAAAGCTGGCCACGAGCGGTACCGCGCAGTAGCGTAGAGTCGACTAGGCCTCGCGTTCCACTAGAGTTATTCTGCTAATAGAGATGTTTGCTGCCGCAAATAATTTCGCTCATCTTTTAAATAAAAATTAAATAACACGTGCTCAAACACTTACCATTTTAAGAGTCCTCCGTGAAATCACAAAGTGAATAATGTCTGTTAAATATCTGCAACATTAGATATGTTTCAACTGTTGTTTCGGCAAAACTAGTACGGCATGAGGAAAAAATGCGTTTATATGCAAAGAACGAACGTTCTACATCTAGTGACGTAATATTTGCGTAAGTAAAATAATCTTTCAAATAACATAACGATTCTGTTGACGCACCTTCACAAATGTGTCTTAATGTGCCAAAATCAGAATTTTTCTCAAAAACACTTTCACATTTTTCTAGAACAGAAACATTTTTTGCGTCTTCAATAGTGCAACATGTTCACGCACAGCTGTGCGCGAACATGTTGCACTATTTGTAGAGATTCTTCTAACGGCACCGCAGGATTTTGTAATTTTTCTATTGCATCTGCTGGCCTGAAGTAATTGTCGTGAATGATTTTTAAATCCATTTTAACCTGATTATCTTGAAATTTCGACTGGCTTTTCTGGATAGCGGCAGCTTCCTTTGTATCGAATTGTAAAACCACGTTCTTAATATTGTCAAAATACCAAAACCATGTTCCCCAACGAGTTAGAATAGGTTCTGGTGGCTCTGGTATACGGGGGCGCAGTCTGTGAAATTCGCGAATACGTTTCGGTGATTTGACAAATACTGCTTTGGTATGCGCTATTAAAGCGTCTACCTCAGGATAACATTTTCTGATACTATCCGCCACAAGATTGAGAGCATGAATTTTACACGTAATGTGTAACAAATTAGCAGAATGGTTTTTAAGAGACCGGCCTACAGAAAGCATGTTTGCAGCACCATCGCTCACTAACATCAAGAGTTGATTTGTTGAAAGTTCAAACTTGTCCAATGTATTTAACACTAACTTTGAAATTACTTCGGCAGTACACTGTTGTATTCGTTTGGAGACTAATAGAATTGAAGGTGCCGATTGATGAGGTTCCAATTTGCGTGCCATTACATTAAGAACAGAATGTTTCTTCCGATCTGTTGTTTCGTCGACACATAACCACAATTTTTGATCTTTCAACTAGTAAATTAAACGGTATATTACATGCGATGAACGTAACGCATAAATTAAATATAAATTTTTCATTGTCTCGTGCGCAATTTCTTTTTGAGATATGCTTTTCACTATTTACGTGTCGTAGACAATGTTGTCTGGACCAACACATTTAATTTTAGCACCTTCATATATTAAGTCTGGAATTTCTGCAATAAATTTTCGAAGTTTGTCCGACCGCGGTCGTTTTGCTGACGAAATCATAATTTTTCTAGGACAGATAAAGAATTGCGCAAATGACCGGCAGCGAAAATGTCCGTACTGCTCCGCAGACGAAGTAATACTACCGTTCCTCTCGGTCCGAACTGATTCTACGCCGATGCGCGGTACCGCTCGTGGCCAGCTTTATTAATCATGCATGTATAACATCGGTAGATGTTGAACGCTCTTTTGCAAAATATAAACTCATTTTCCCACCACGGCGAACACCGCTCACCGAGACAACTGTGGAAACACATCTAATGGTGTCAACTTGTTGCCACTCTTATTCATATAATGTTAATACTGATAATGATTTCTTACTATTGTTTTTGTATACTAGGCAGGTACGGCTATAGCATGGCTCCCTGTTACCAGGCTCTACAGATAAGATATCAAACTGTATAATACATAGGCAAATGCGTGTATAACAATGTATGTGTAACAAATAACACCCGTATCAAAAAAAGCACAAGACACAATAAGTAAAACTATACAACAGAACAATAAACATATATGTAAATAGAAACTAACATTTTGTTTGGAGTTATTATTTTTATGAATATATTTCACAGGGTTACAGCTCGTTGACATCGTAATATACTTTTCCAATAAGGAATTCTTTCATTTTTAGTTTAAATCGGTTATAATTATAACCAATGTTGTGTGTTATTTCGTTATTACTATAAATAGCATTTCCTGTGTACAAAATGCAAAATAATAAGATCAAAAGAGCCCCTCAATATAATTTTAAGTACGCTTAATTAAACCGCAAATTAGCATCTTTTTCTAGAGATTTAAAAATCAGAGAAAAAAACTTTGGGAAGTACAATCAAATTAATATCAGAAAATACTTAACACTAACTAATAGCTCTATACAACATACATATAAAAATATGTACGTATAACGAGATTAGAGTTACATAATAGTTATGCCACTATCGCTCCAATCGTTGGAATTCGCTCTCCGCAAACATAAATCGGTACACGAAAATGATAAAGATCTTCAGCACGAAGTGTAATAGTTGCATATTTTAATGTAAAGCAGATTCTATAAAAACGAAACAATACATTTTCTTTTCTAAGGATACCGTTTACGGGCGTATGTCGTGTTTATTGATTTAATCAACATTTATGGTCATTGCGATGCTTTCAAAAACAGCACGTGATTATCGTAACGAATTACCGCGAAATATGAGACGTTTCAATTCTATATTTGTAAGTACGTATTTCTTAAACTACCGCGTGTCGCGGATTTAATTGGAAATTTATGCTATTTTTACGTTGTCTTATTGTGGTAATAATCGTTGTGGTTATGTCTTGTTTCGTAGCTGCTCGAAGAGCTAATAAGAGTCTTATTGAATGTTTACTCTCAGAAAAGCCAATACCCTGTTAATATTCTCAGAGATAAACTTAGTATGATATAAGTTAAACTGTTTTAATGAGATTCTAGTGTATAATAGGACTAATAACTAGAGTTGCCCACTAGCGCCAGCGGGCAGTGGCGGAGGTTCGATACAACCCTCAGTATATCTGCGAGTCTCAACCAGATCTGTTGTGTATACATGTACGCTGCCGTAAATACTATTTCGTAGTTCTACGTTTGTTTTAAAAATGTTGCCTACGTCGCCGAAACGACCAATGTTGGACAAAGTTACAGAATTTATAGCAGAAATGCCTGACCTAAATTATGATGGCGTTAAAATTGAATGTGTAGTTTGTAATATCCCTTTAACGTGGTGGTCCAAAAGGGATTGTCTACGTCACGTAAATAGTAAACAGCATTCTTAAAAAAAAATGCACACGGCATTATGACAGATTTAAATTTAATTTATGTGTTACCTTTATTGCATGTAATCTACCGTTTAATTTACTAGACAAGGAATCATATGTCTTCTTTTGGAATAAATATTCGGACTGCAAATTACCAAGTCGGGCATCGTTACAAAGAATTGTGTCGTCTGCTCGTGAACGTGTTGAAAAAAGAATTAGATCGGAGATGAAGAGCTCAAAGAACATGTTACTGCATGGTTGACAACACAAGCGGCAGCGTTTTATGAGGAAGCCATACAAAAACTTGTGACACGCTATGATAAATGCCTACAAGATGGTGTGAGCTATGTAGAAAGATAACTTAAGGTTTGTAGTTTTTTTTGCACCAAATAGTTTTTCTGTATCTGTACTCGTTTTGTTTTTATTACCAAACGAAACGTGCCTCGTATGAGACAGTAATACGATCAACACTAACCTATGGATGTGTGGCATGGATCCTTAATCAGAAAAATCAACGGAAATTAGACATCCAGGTAAGGAAAATACTACGGAGGATTTTTCTGGGAAAGAATACGATTGGAAATACGAAGATTACAATGGTTGGAACACCTCGCAAGAATAGGCAAACAGAAAAGTAAAAGCTTGGAAGAAACCAGAAGGAGAGAGGAAATGCGGTAGATCGAGGAAAAGGTGGAATGAGGCAATAGAAGAAGATTTGAAAGAGAAGAAAATTAGTAACTAGAGGGACACAACAACAGACAGAAAGGCCTGCTACTAAGCTGTTGTATATATGTATATGATAATTATGCAACCACATGACTTGCTAGGTGGTCAAATAATAATGTACAGGTCTTCCACCAAAAGATGCGAGTTCGTATTCAGCTTGAGACAGTTCTTTCGAATGTGTAAACTGAAAGATGTCTGTTGAAGGTCAGAATAACACAAGAATTAGTACTGACCCAATGCTCTTTATAATCCTGCTACTTAGAGGTCCGCAACCCAAAATTTGTTGAAGAAATCAACAAACAAGAAAGTTTAGGACGCTTTTTGAAAATATATTAAAGTAATGTGATTTGGAAGCATTCAAAGATTTGCGAAAATTGATGAAATACTTTCTACTTAGCATGCGAAATCTTAGTGAGAGAATAGAAAATGAAGGTAATGGGAAGTAACAAATGAATTGTCATTGCTACATAAAGTCGAACACATCATCCTGATTCTGCGAAAGTCCTTGACGTGAATATAATTTTAGAACTATTTAGATTCCACTATAATCATCATGTAATGCAATTTAAACATGAGTAATATTGCCGAGGCATATTTCGTGATTATTATCAAATAAAAGTTATTTTGCTTCGATGACTCAAAGTCAAGCAAAATCAATTTGAGGCAAATATTTTGACATGAATTGTGGATGGGATTAATTCTAGAAAGAATATTAGTGCAGAAACGTTTTTAAATTAGTATCGCTGTTTGTCAGTAACACCATGGTTACAAAAACGGCTGCTCAACTAAAACCGCGTCTGTTTCTTTTATGGACAACAAAATGTCTACAGTACAATAGACAATGGTCACTCTGCAGTAGTTATATAATCCTACTGTTGTAGTTGTTATTGTTGGGGGGTAGTATTTTCTTTCAGACAAAAAGAAGAAAAAAAAAGAATGGGGCGATACTACGAAGGAACAATTCACAAAAGGAAAAAAAAATGGCAAGTGGGGGGAAACAAGGTAGTATCGAGTACATAGAAACAAATAAGACATTGAATAAAGCAATAAGAAAAGGCAGAAGAAGACACATGAGATGATGGACACAATAATGCAAGATAAAAATATGAAAAGTGTAAGACGAGGCCTAGGAAGAATAAATATAAATTCCATTAGAGACAAAGATGGTAAAGGAGTTCATGACAGAGATCAGATAATGCAAATAACAACAAAATATTATACAGAATTATATCAACAAAAACAAACAACGGCAGCAAACATCAAAAACAAACTAAAAGCAAAAATAACAAATGTTAACTCTGAGGATTTACCCGACATTATGGAAGACGAAATAATGTCAAACATAGGATCTCTCAACGAAACAACAGATCGTAAAAAACATTATGTGGTTAATGTAAAGGTGCGTTCAATGGAACCACATCAATCGTCACCTTCAATTCTATCAGCTTCCAGACGAGTACAACAATGTACTTACTATTGTTTTTGTATACTAGGCAGGTACGGCTATTGCACGGCTCCCTGTTACCGGGCTCTATTTATCAGTCCATTCAACTGTTTTTTTTTCATACTAATTAAAAAGAGACATAATCATAAATAGCAAATGCATACTTTATTCAACAAATAACAAACTTAAATATAGAAAAATGTTTTAACAGGTGTTCAAAAACTCTCAAAACTCTCTTAAAATGTTTCACTTTAAACAAATCGTCTGGCGTTATAGAACGAGACGCTGTTCTTATTCCGTCTTTCATATTGTTGGATGTGATTGGCGGTGTATCATAAACAATACTTTTGATATATCCCCATAAGAAAAAATCGATACTCGTTAGGTCTGGGGATCTTGCTGGCCAATTTTGTGGACCTCCGCATCCTACCCATCTATTGGGATATTGCCTAACATTTATTTGAAAGTGAGCAAGAACCACGTCTAATTGCAATCACATTCTCTTTCAGACATTAAGTGGTATATTTTCCAAAAATACCGGTAAATTGTCTTTTATTAATCTAAGAAACATGGAGCCACTCAAGTGGCCATCAAAAAAGTATGAAGCTACTATACGCGTTCCATCACTCCACCCCAAATATTAACAGACCATCTGTGCTCACGATTGAGGGTTTTAACAAAATTTGGATTTTCATCACCGTAGTAATGAAAATTACGTTTAGCCCGCTACTATGTTACTGTGGAAAGTTAATTCATCTGAAAAGAGTACAAAATCCAAGAAATTTTAATCTCCTAACTTTTCTAGTACCCATAAACAAAATTTGAGTCGTCGCACAATGTGCAAAATCGACAATTTGACGCGACAAAAATGAAGTAGTATACAAATTAATGGGTTTTAATGCTTTATTGTTTATAATGTTATTTTATGCAATATATGTTATATATTTATTAAAAACTAGAAGAATAATGTGTATATACAATTTTCAAATGCAAATATTACACTAATAATAATGTATATAAGAACGTGAATGTTTCAAGTGCTTTTTAATAAATTTAACATATCTTTACTGATTGTTCTTTGGGGTTTACTTTTGGGCTTTTGCTTACTACTTGTCACAAGATCTGAAGGAACAAGAAGGTGCGTAAACAAATCTCTATTGTTATCTTTTCTGGAAGTTTTTCTGCTATGCCAAAGTCTTATGCGCCTAACATCTTTATTCTTTGCCACCTGTGCTTCTTCAGACATCATTCCTATTGGCATACAACAGGAACTGACGATATCTGGAGCATGAGTTAGTATCTTCGGCGATTATTTATTTCACGATTATTCGCGCTTATCAGACTTGATAAGCATAGAACCCTCACCTATGAAAAGTCACCTGTTTATACAAGTAAAAGGTTCTACAAAATATAGTCTGGATATCTCAAAAATATTGTAAAGTAACAATTTATGAAGGAGTTCAAAAAATATCATTTAAATATTAATTCGTATTCCTTGAAAGAATTTATGAATCCTGGTTAGGGGTTGCTTCCCAATATAATCATCAACGACTGTACACTGTTATTCTTTTATTATTTTATTCTTTGTAAATGTGAATTCACAGTGACTTATCCTATGTCAATGCGGCATTTTAGGACGAAAACGATATTATTATTACTACTATGAAGTTTCAATGCAGTATAAAAGATAATTGCAATAGAAATCATAAATTCTCGATTCCACAAATAAGCCATCGACGTTTCTACCACTAAATCAAATTATAATTTAAAAATAAACAAAGTAGTAACCACAATTACAAATATGCTTATTTTTAAAAATAAATAACTTATATTAGTTCATAAACTCCATTCTTGGAAACCATATATTACATCCTGTCACAATAACAAGGAAAATAACTCATGATTATACTTCGTAACGACATTCGTACCAACAACAATAAAATTATCGTTGTTATGCAGAAACGCGGACTATGTTCAAGATTTAATTTTTTCGTTGCTATTAAAGATAAGTGTGTAGTTAATTGTATAGTGTTTTTATTGAACGTTTGCAGTCGTCACGGAAATAAAAGTAACGTGAATACAGTTGTGGGATGCATAGACAGAAGGAGCTAACCTCTTAAGTAGATTTACTGTAATGCACCAACATTATACTTTAATGAACCAAAATTATCATTCAGTACGGCTAATTAAGAAACTAAGCTAAACATTACAGGTAATAATGTAAATCAATGCAGGTTAGGAACAAATAAACATCAATTTCACAGCCTTAATTGTTTATTACCTATTGGAAACGATAGATGTTTTTGTTCTATGAATTGTTGATGTTATTTGATATAGATTAGCCTTCTTAATTTGTTTTACTATAGCAGCTTTTTCGAAAGAGATCTTAAATGAAGAATCTTTAAATTGTTTCACATCACTTGTTCAATAACAGTTTTGGAAAGTGAAAGAGATTTTTGAAAATCGGGAGTTTCACCGTTTCTCATTAATTATTTCCTATTAGATGTTCATCAAAATTATCGATACATATAGGCGTTTAGCACTTTTGAAGAGCTGTCGAAATACATTAAACTTGATGCAATTAAGGCGGCAATTAATTTTTATAAAACTAATAATAATAATTAGTTTGGGCAAACAGCGGTAACAGTCAGTGTAGTAGATATGTGGTGCGGAGTCGGCGATTATTTATTTCACGCTTTCACAGCGTCAGTACTAAATCGATGCTGTATGCGAGTAGTTCTGTGTATATGTAGGCTGTCGTAACTTATTTCGTAATTGTACGCTTATGTTTGCTTTAAAAATGTCGCAGTTAGGTACGTCGCGAAAACGACCAATGGCAGACACAGTTAAAAACTTTATAGTGGACATGCCGGACTTAATTTTTGATGGCGCTAAAATTCAATGTCTAGTTTCTAAAATCCCTTTAATGTGTTGTTCCAGAAGCCATTGTCAACGTCACGTCGAAAGCAAACAGCATTCTTCTGCAAAAAGTGGCAAACGAGACTAAGAAAAATTTACATTTGATTTATGTTACTCTTATTTTATGTAATTTATCGTTTCGTTTACTAGACAAAGAAGCATTTGTCTCCTTCTGGAATAAATATGCGGATTGTAAATTACCTAGTTGGATATCGATACGAAATGTAGTGCCATTTGCTCGTGAACATATAGAAAAAAGAATGAAAACGGAATTGAAAGATAAAAAAATTGTGGTTGTGTGCGGACGAAACAACAGATCGTCAAAAACATTCTGTGGTTAATGTAATGGTACGCACAATGGAACCACATCGACCGTCATCCTCCTTCTTACTTGCTTCCAAAAGAGTTATAAATTGTACTGCCGATGAGATTTTAAAGGTGGTGTTGAACTCATTGAACAAATTAGAAGTTTCAACTAAGCAACTTTTAATGTTTATGAGTGATGGTGCCGCAAACATGCGTTCTTTGGGCCGATCTCTTAAAGAACACAATGGTAACTTCTTACATGTAACGTGTAAACTCCATATTCTAAAACTTGCGGCACAAACGATTCCTACATGTTTTCCACTAGTAAATGATGGCTAGTACAAGGGCACTGTTTCTAAAGTCCCCGAAACGTACCCGACTATTTCACAAACTGTGTCCTGATTTACCTGAACCACCACAGGCGATTGTTACACGTTGGGGAACATGGTTGCAGGCTCCGTTTTACTACAACAAATATTTTGATCAAGTAAAGAAGGTAGTTTTAAAATTCAATCCGACAGAAGCTGCAGCAATCAAGAAAAGTCAGGAAATATTTCAAGATAGTCAGGTTAAAAGAGATTTACAAACTATTCACAACAATTACTTCGGACTAGCGGAGGGAATAGAAAAATTACAAAATGTTTCGATGTCGCTAGTGGATTCTGTTCAAATTGTGAATGATGTTCACGCACAGTTATGCGCAGTAGAAGGCGAAACAAATTGGTGTGTAATACGAAAATTTGAAAGTGTTTTAGAGAAAGACTCCGATTTTCTTATATTAAGAAGTGAAGTTGTGAAAGTGCGTGTGAAGATGCATTAAGTTGTTTCAGAGGTTATTTCAAATATGCAAATATAACATCGCTAGGTGTCGAACGGTCGTTTTCGGCATTAAAAAACATTTATTCCGCACGTGGTACTCACTTGACTGAAACAGCTGTGGAAACATATCTAATGATTCAAATGTTTAACGGATGTTATCCAGTTTGTGATTTCACGGAAGACTTTTAAAAGGGTAAGTGTTTCAGCGCGTTTTATAATTTATTTCTTACCTTCTATTTTATGTGTAAACTTTTATGCCCTCGCCACGCCTCTGGCTGTTACCGCGTATTTGCCCAGGTTAATAATAACTTTAATTTACCCAGCAATATACAATATACCAGGTGCGCCATTAGTGTGTCGGCGGAGTTTAGCGTGTAAACTACCAAAGATGGTCAAATGAGATTTTCTGGACGTATACAGTATACTACAGCGTATTTTGTAAAATTGTTTCAAATTTCTGTAACCGCCTGTAACTTTTTTATTTGAAAAGGATAGCTATACCTTTCATTCATCGTTTTGATAGCTACTGAAATTACCTTTGCAATGATATATGGTTATGTGTACTTTTGACAATTACTTCTAGGTATATTGCAAATTTTGTTAAAATTTTGACAGTTGCAGACTCTGACGTTTTAAGACTTAGCCTGAAAACGGATGTAGTATAGCGAGTTACGCTTCTGCTATCAATTTGGACGCTAACACTTTATATGTTACAAGGTGGTGTGATGTAAAAATATATACAGAGTGTTAAATACGTCGTGCAACATTTATCGAAGTTCAAACGCTTTTCCTTCGATTTTTTCAATAGAACCTATATTTTTTGATATTGCCTTGTAAAAGTACTTTAAAAATGGCACCAATAACGTAATACTTATTTTCAATATTTAAAAAGATATACTTTTATGGGAAATACGTTTGCAATATTCAATATGGTAGATGGCCATGATTTTCAAACAAAAATCAAATATCAAATGGTGCGTTTGATATTACGCGCATCTTTATCGTCTTACTTATCATCAAACAAAAATTACATTGAGATATTTATTCAAAGCACGTTTTTAGGTATGACAATTCTAATATGTATTGGTAACGCAGAAGGTAATAACTAGGTACCACGCTTCATTTGGTTTTAAAATTGTGAGATAATAAAACCTCTACTCAATGGTTCCTTTTTATATAAATTGTTTAGATTATATATAAAGTAATAAGAAGTCGTACGTAAAGATTTTTTTCATAATAAAATAATTTTAATTCAGAAGGTGCTCAAATATGTCTTCATTCTGCTGTGTGCATATACTCTCAACCGCATCTATACGTACCGGTTAAGATTTTGAGCTAAGTTGTCCTCGTTTAATTGAGGAAAGGCGTTTCTTATTCGCTGTTGCATATTTCTGCCATTGTAAGCGATGACGTGTAAACAATGTTTGCACGTCATAAAAAGCCATCGAAAGGGGTATTCCGCTAACATTCTTGTTGCTAAGAGAGGATTTCTGTTGCAAACGCCAAGAAAAAATATCATGTCTATAAACTCTTTCAAGAAATTCATTTTTAGTTAACGGAAGTTAGTAAAAAAATAACAGCAACAAAACAATGTAATTGACAGCAAGAGTAATAACTAGAGTAACTTAAACTTGCGGACTCGCATAGGCGTCGGTATTACGGGTTAATATAAGAATACGAAAAATTCATAAATAAACTAAACCGGTAGAGAAGCAGGCATGTAGTGTCGACCTTGAATATAAATCATGTTAAACCGCGCCGAGAGAGATTTCGTTTTAGTACCGGTTGAACTGTTGCAGAGATTAGTCGAACGGTCAAGGTTATGTACTTACGTGTCGCTTTTGAAAATATAGCTGGTGTTTTTTGTGTGTTGTAGTATTATACCAAGTACATAATTAGTGTATCGTTTCATATAGAACTAATATTTACATACCTAAGAAAACAATGCCTCGTAATAGATTTGCTACTAATGTACATAAGTGTGTGTCACTTTTTCCCCATTTAAAATATGACGGTAGTGCAGTTTTTTGCTTAATATGCAATGTTCGTTTGGCTGCATTGGACAGAACTGATTGCCAGAGGCATGTCAATGGTATTAAGCATATGAGAAATGCAAGAACTGAAATACCTTATACACTATTCCTCATACATTTATTAATTATGTTTACCTCTTGTAATCTTCCGTTGTCGTTGGTGAGAAAAGCAGCTTTTAAAACGTTTTGGCGACAATACGTTCCAAAGTACTCATTACCCTCACAAACACAATTACGGAATCATTTGCCGCGAATGAAAGAGATGCTAGAAAATGTGTGTAAACGTGATTTGTGTTCCAAAAAAATATGGATTACCGTGGATGAGACGACCAATATAAAGAAAAACAGTATTGTGAATGTAATAGCTCGCGTTTTATCTAGCGAGAACACAGCATCTCGATATTTGTTAGCTTGCAAACGTGTTCAACAATGTACCGCGGAAAATATTCAAAAAGTGATAATGAACGCTTTGAAAAAATTTAAAATTGCCCAAGATGAAGTTGTGATGATTGTGACAGATAGTGCAGCAACGATGTTAAGTGTTGGGCGATCCTTAAAACATATATTTCCTAACTTAATACATATAACCTGCGTGCTGCATGCTTTGCATTTAGTTGGTGAAGTTGTTCGACAACATTACGGAAACGTTGATCGGATGATTGGAAGTACTAAAGCAGTGTTTCGTAAATCTCCTAAACGTTTAAAAGAATTTCGTAAATTTTGTCCAGGTATTCCAGAACCTCCTGAACCAATTTTAACGCGATGGGGTACTTGGCTAACAGCAGCTTCTTACTATTTGATCCATTTTCCAACAAATTCAATCAGTTATAATGCGATTTAATCGGAATGAATCCAAAGCAATTAGAGAAAGTCAAAGAGAATTTCAAATTCCTCAACTTTTAGAAGATTTAACAATATGTACCAATTATACAGTATTACTAGATGCCATCAGAAAACTACAATGTACTGAATTGTCATTGCAGGAATCATTAGACATAGTGGAGAGTGTAAAAAATAAATTACACACATTGGATGATACGCCAGGATTATGCGCTAGTCAAAAGTTGGCAGATGTTCTAAGGAAAAATCCCGATTTTAATACTTTAGAGGCCGTTTATAATAAGTGTAAGAATAGTGAACTTTTAAGTGATTTTGAAAAACAGTTTCTACATGCAAATGTAACTTCCTTAGATGTGGAGAGATCGTTTTCTATGTATAAGAATATTTTTTCTTGTCGACGCACAAGGTTTAAAGAAGTAACTGTGGAAACATATGCAATGATGCAAGTTTACAGTAGTTCACATCCTGATGCCTCTAATTTGTTGAATAATTAGCAAGTAAGTTTATTTATGAATTTTTCGTATTCTTACATTAACCCGTAATACCGACGCCTATACGAGTCCGCAAGTTTTGGTTACTCTAGTAATAACTAATAACTAATGATAAACATAAATGATTCAAATTACAACGAATGACCCCTAATAAAATTATAACAAATAGTAAAACGCAATGATAGGAAAGAGAAACTACGAAAGATAACTTTATGTAGAAATTCTAAGCAGAGACTTGACGTTTCGATAGTAGTTTTTGTTTGAAAATCATGGCCATCTGTGTCAAGTGTACCGCATATTGAATACTACAAACGTATTTCCCATAAAAGTGTAATATCCCCGAAAATTCTGGAAATAAGTATTACGTTATTGATACCATTTTGAAGGTAATTTTACAAGGAAACAATATCAAAAATATACCTAGGTTTTACTTAAGAAAATCGAAAAAAAGGCGTTTGAATTTCGATAAATGCTGCATAACATATTTAACACTCTATACATATTTTTATAATATACCACAAATAAAATGTTAGCTCCTAAATTGATAACAAAAGAGTAATGCGAGACACTATATCCGTTTTCAGGCTAGGTCTTAAAATGCTAGAGTCTGCAGCTGTCAAAATGTTAACAAATTTGCAATATAGCCAAAAATGATTATCAAAAGTACACATAACCATACATAATTGCAAAGGTAACTTCAGTGACTATCAAAATGATGAATACAAAGTATAGTAAGCCATTTAAAATAAAAAAGTTAAAGACGGTTACGGAAATTTGGAACACCCTGTATATTTGTAAATAATTTTACAAAATACGCTGAGGTACACTATATACGTCCAGAAAATTTCATTTCTTCATCTTTGGAAATTTGGTAATTTTCAAGCTAAATTCCGCCGACATCCGGTATATGGTGGTAACATCAAAAACAAAATTATATGTGTGTTTGTGTGGGTGTATATGTTTGTGTGTGTATGCATGCTACATGACATAAAAATTGCAATACCAGGAAGGGGTGCGAATTAACAATATTTTATTTACCAATAATTATTCAAAGAATTGATTATAATTTTGTTGTGATGGATCAAGTGGTCATGGCGTATCTGACACTTCATGCAGTCTTTTCTGACATCAATGTTAGTTGTATTTTTTGCGAGTCTTGATTCAATTTTCTCCATTTTCTCTTGTAATACTTTTGTTTAACGTGTTTTGGGCGTTTGATTATGTCTAGAATGCTACAACGTGGAAATTACCGCCAGTTGATTTCGACGGAGGTCGAATTGTTGGCTTATGCGAAGGTGGTTTTATTCGTTCAGAGAAATTGCAAATCGTCTTAATCAGAACCAATCCAACATCATGCGCTGTTATCAATCATCGACTCGGAAGGGTCAGGAAAGTCGCCGAAGAGGAACTAATGAGATGCGGGACCGCCACCTTCGCCTAATGGCACTAAGAGACCGATTCTCCAGTACCAGGTCAATTGCTGATCTATGGTTAGGTAATGACGAAGGTCGTTCTGTAACTCTTCGAATCTTACGGCTCAACACCGACAGCAACGTTTGGAGTGGTGTAGGTTGCGAATGCACCGGAACGTGTAGTAGCATAGGATGCTGTTCAGTGATGAATCTCGATTTTGTATAGGGATGCATGATCGCCCTATGACGGTTAAATGTAGACATGGAGAACGTCGCAATATTCAATTTTTTGTTGAAAGGCGTGTGCATCGAGCGTAGGAGTTATCGCATGGGATGCTATAGCATATGGGAGTAGGTCTCAGTTGGTGTTTATTTGAGGCACCATGAATGTCCAGCGTTACGTTGATGAGGCGGTGGAACCTTATATTCTTCCACATTTTCAGCAGCTCGAAGGCCTATTTTTCGAGTAGGATAATGCCCGCCTCCACGTAGCGAGAACATCTCTAAATCGGTTCGAGGAGGCCCATGTCAATATCTTGCCATAGTCACCCAGATCTCCCGATCTCTTGCCAATCGAACACGTGTGGAACATTATGGGAAGAAAACTGAGGGCCTTAGTAAATCCTTCGCAAATACTTCGGTATGAATTGCTGGTTGCTTGGGACGCTATACCCCAAGAGTACATTAACCACGTACTGGAGTCAATGCTACGAAGAGTGGGGGAGTGCGAAAGTAATGGTGGAGAGAAGTACGGGGGGTAGTAGTTATACGTTGCCAAGTTTAGTTAAAAAATTCGCACCCCTTCTTGGTGTTGCGTTCTCCATGTCATGAAGTGTGTGTGCACCAATGACGACAAGATTATGTCAATTGTCTTTGACTGACTTGATGGTTTGTAGGAATTCGGTCACTCTGTAGCAGAAATATCTCTTTATATATCTTGAATTTTGGAAACGCCTTTTCAATTCACAAACTAGGAAGTTTATTTAACAGTTACAGATGCCTGGTTTTTGTTTTTTTTTTAAATAAATAGCTGTCTACAGTATTGTTTGCATTTCTTGTTCAATTACGCACAAGGTTCTTTTCTGTAGAACAAAAATATCATTCGCATGTGCAGATTCGTCTCATAATTGAACGCTACAGCTCATTCGAGAGTGAAAAGGTGCATAATATGCTACTACTGCTGTTTCTTTATGATATGTTTTGCTTGTATTTTAAATAAAACTATTTAATTGCTGTGCAACTTTTAGTTAAATTGAAATAATTTAAGTTTATACTTTTTCTCCTATTAAAAGGATATGGTAAAAAATTTCGTACGCTAATTTCATGGAAACAACTAAGCGGTCATACGTTTTCAGTTATTTTACTAACGTTTTCGTTTAAAATAAGATAAAATATATACGGAATAGAACGTCGTAGAATGCAAGGTTAACCATCAAATTAGTTACACATTTTTTGCAAGAAATTTTGTAACATGGGCATTGAATTATGTAACTTATCGGGGAATAATTGACCATTCTTAAAAATCGAATATACTGTTACTTCTATTGTGTATTGTTTGCAATAAATTAACCCATAATTTCCAAATCAAATGCAGATAAAATATCGAAGGCGTCGATAAGGAAATAAGATTGAAATAAGAAACTTACCGTTAAAATTCTTTTGGCTTTCCATCAAAACGCTTCAGATTCAAGTTCCATAATATTTTTTTCATTAAAAGTCTTATTATCATCATCGCTATTATCACTATCACTTTCATGGGAGAACCAATCATCATCTTTATATCCTTTAGCATCTAAGAACTTTTGATTAAAATTAACATGCTTCTTTAAGTGAATCCTCACATACCAGGCTTTATAAATCTTCAAATATCTATCCTTAGGTTCTACATCGAGGTTACCCAAGCAGAACATGTTGAAGGCGTCCCTTCCATATTGTCCCACTCCATAGAGTTCCTTGACGTCTTTCCAGTTCTTATACACGAAGTCATAAGACATTCTCCAGACTTGAATCGATCTAACAATCTTTAAGCCAATATTTTCAAAATATTTTTCCAAATTTGATGGTTCAGTTTTGATTACGACGAAAGGAGTGGTGTATTCTTTTAAAAAAGCCTCTATGTAGTCTCTAGCATGCTTAGCTCTGGTTCTATTTAGAAAAATTGTAGCAACTAGGAGAGCCCAAGGATCATGATAAAGATCTTCCTCAATTAGGTTGTGAGGAGATTTTGGTGGGTGCCAAATTGGTTCTGTTAGAAGATAATTGATGTCGTTTTCATTTTTGACTAAATTTTCTTCATCTTTATTACTGAAAGTGTAATTTATCCTTGAAAGATTTTTCTTGACCAACAACTTTTTATTTTCGAAAGATGTAGAATGTTCATTTTTGTAGTAATCTTGGCTTTCAAGTTTAGGATCAATTCCTTGACTTGGGAAAAATTTAGAATACGTTGGATATTCATCAAATGACACATCTTCCTTTTTAATTGTGTCAATAACATTGCCAAGTAAGTATTTGGTTTCACAATAGTATTCTTTTTCTTTACCAATTTTATCAGTTAAGTATTCAAAATTATCTACAACTTCATGTAATTTAGACGCAGTAATATTACTCTTTTCACTATCTTCTTGTTCGAAACCGAGAAATTCTGTTGATTTTTTTTTATTATTGTAAGTATTTTCTAAATTATTGATGCCAATTTCAGGACATATAAGATCTTGAATTGGTGGAGTAGATTTTTTATTTTCTTTGCTACAGAAAAATTTTGAAGTGATAACTAAGGAGTCATCTTGAAAGGAATCTTTAAAACTATCTTCTTTCAGCATGTATTCATTTTCATAAATAATACTTCTTTTAAATGTCTTTTTCATGGTGTTTCCAATTTCCTCAATAAGTCGATTCATTTTCCTTCCCACGAGTATATTGTCATTAACATCTTTTTGTTTAAACCTAGAGAAGTTCAGTTTTTGCCCTTCAGTGTTTTGTTCTGATTTCAAATTCAAGTTTTCTATAGTTTTGTTGTTCCAATTTGATTTTATGTTTGTTTCAATATCTCGAACAAATTGAGTTATTTTATCAACCACTAATATATTATCGTTTAAACTTTCTTGTTCAAACCCAGAAAAGTTTAATTCTTTATTTTGATCTTCAAAGTTTTCTTCAAATTCTTTTGGGTTAGCTGGAGGGACAACTTCCCACGCTGTGGAGTTCGTAGATGAAAGGGAATCATGTTCTATTATCGCTGATACACTATGTTCAATATTATGAATAATTTTAGTTATTCCATTGAAGACTTTGCTATCAGGAGATGCATCTCGACGAAAACCATAACAATTAAGTTCTGAATTCATATTTTCAATACTATAAATATCTTCATGTTCCTTCGTTAATAATTCATTTTCCAAATCACATTCTGCTTTCTCTGTGAGAGCCAACCGAAAATTTGCTTTGAATGGATCAGCATCAAAAGGAAAAATAGGTGAACTTAATATTCCATCTTGGCATGTCATTAGTGAGCTAAGTGAGTCATCTTCTTGGCTTATAAAATCATAATCTTCCGAGTCATTGTTGCAGTCTGTTAAAATAAATTTTAAATTATCTTTTAGATTTTGGCGTTCTTCATTCAAACTGGCATCTTCCATGATTTGCTCATCGCTTGAATCATGAAATATAAGGTTAGATGAAGTTAGACTTTCATTTTCAACTTCTATTAATGAATCACACGAGTCTGTTTCGTTTGCGCTAATATAGTCTTCTTTATGGTTTACATCCTCTAACAAATTTGATTCTGAAATTTCTTGGTCATTTTCATCTTCCTTATAAAAGCTAGTACCTTTTAGAAAATCTGCATCATCTAGTTCAAAGGACAGTTCTTTATATTTGCTGATATCTTTAGAGTTCGGATATTTTGTTGCTTGATTTAAAAATTCTTGATTTACACAAATTATTTTAACTTCGTTTTCTTCTTCATAACATCTCCAGCACTTGCCAGCTACTAGATAAGTGTTTTCATCAAAGTATTTACTGAGGAATACCTTCTCATTCGAAGGAACGGGCTGCATCTTCTGAAAACAAAGAAAAAAAATGTAAATAGGTATATAGCTGAAAACCTGTACAATTTTAAGTACAAGCAATGTGCAGTATGTTAGAGATAACAATGAGTAATTAAGTAAGAATGTTTCTAAGGTTGAATATTCGTCATTTCATTCGGATTTTTAACGACGTTTAAGTGTCGAAAGCGTTTTTTTCTTTAGATAAAAACTTATTGTTAGTGACTTGACATTTTTAGAAAATATAACTTAAATAGATCCAGTACGTTATCTGCAAATAGGAAACGATAAAAAAATTCTTACAGGCCCTACAATCTTAGATTTATAAAAAGAACAACAAATAAATTATGTCTAGGAAAACCTTAGATAAACAAGGTGTTATTTGTAAGAGTATCTACTCAATCAGCACACAGAAAACACATACATTTACATGGCTCAAATATCATTGCTTTAATGATATAATTGGATAATTAAGTCGAGTTGTAATAACATTAATGATTGAGTCGATACAGGTGTGTACTAAGTAGTTTCATTCAATTCTGTAGCCTCTATAGCTTTTAAGTGATATATTAACATTAGGAAGAAATGTAGACCTGTTATTTTTTAAAAATGTGAATGTATGCAGTATGGAAGTGTAATTAACAAATGTGAATGATTTACTTTTACTGACCAAACAAAATAACACGTACATATTGTTTTCGGTTATACAGCGTGTCCATCCAGTGCGTGAGCGGAAGATAATTCATTTCCTGAGCAATCTAGCGAAAAAGCTATCAACTAAAAGCTTTGGGGACAACACATAATCACATTTATGTATACAGAGTGTTCAGATTCCGCAGAACACGACACAAATTGTTTTTTTTTATTAGAACACTTCTAATAATGATGGCAAAAACTGTGGGGTAGTATGGAATCCGGTCTTACGGTTGATAATGAACATCGCACACTAAGTTTCTTCAGCAGCAAAAAAAAGAATAAGGACATATTGAAAGTTGTCTAAAAAATTTCACAGTTGAGCTAAATAGAAAAGTTAATTAAAAAACTTTCTGGACAATAGATAAGCAACGTGGAAATTCCCATAGGGGTCACATAGGGGTCTAACTTTACTTTACTTCCGGTGTAGCAAAAGCCGCACTATGTATATAATGTCGCCTAGCGCAGGGGTTCCCTAAGTGTTTGCCGCGGCGCCCCGGGGCGCGGTAGTAAGTAAACAGGGGCGCCTCGAGGCACTCCGGCGAGCACGGGCAGACATAGCGGTCTGGAACATTCTAGAATGAACATTTCGAAACGGCTCGGAAGCTAATGGGACTTTCTAGAACATCTAGACTGGATCGTTCCCGTAGCTTGTACAACTTACTAGAAAGATATGGAACATTCTCGAAGCATATAGAATATTCCAGAAAAGTATGGAACTTTCGTGAAGTTTATAGAATCTTCTAGTAATCTTACATAGCACACTATCGGACACTGTCGAAGTTTCAAGAAAGTTCTAAGTACGTGGAGCGGCTAATATAAATACGGCACCACTTCGGCGAACCAGTTCAGTTCCTAAATAACAATCGAAGAGTAAACATCTGAGAAAAAAAATAGACGGTTTTAAGACGCCCGCTACTAGAGAAGCGCCCGCTTTGTTTCAGTTGTCGCTTTGTGTTTTCGTAAAGTCGTAAGAACATGGAAAGATTTTTATTAAATAAGCAAGTCGATAGTTCAAGTGAGAGTGATCAAGTATCGACAAGTGGTGGGGTAGCAAAGAAACGGAAATATTGTAAATATAGTGATAACTATTTGAATTTTGGCTTTACATCAGTACAAGTAAACAATGAAGAGAGACCGCAGTGTGTGCTCTCTTTAAAAGTTCTAGTGACCGAGTGTATGCTCTCGAGTAAGCTAAACCAATATCTCGAGATCAATCACTCTAACATGGTTGAAAAATCTCGCGAAAAGATTTATAAAAGCAAAAAAGTCTGTGTACTAAATAAGCCTCAGTACCAAGCAAAGCACTATTAGCACCTTTAAATGTCGCATACAGAGTGGCGAAGTGCAAAAAACCTCACACCATCGCAGAAGAGTTTATTCCACCATACCGACTGCTCTTGACATGGTTAATATTATGCTGGGAAAAAGGGCGGGAAAATTAATTTCAAAGATAGCTTTGTCCAACAACATTATTAGTCGAAGAATCCATCATATAGCTCTGGATCTCAATGATCAATTAACAGAAAAAATGAAAGGCACGGAATTTGGTCTGCCACTTGATGAGATACTCCAAGGACAGAAGCTACCGTTTTTAGAAAAAATAGGTCGACTTCTATTTTTTGTGAACTAACTTTTGCCGCTATCGGCATTTCAATTGTATTTCCGGTTTCATCGGAAGTGACGTCAGCTTTCTTTTTTTAAATAGAATACTCTATATATTTTTACGTTTTTCGAAAGGTAATCGAAATGCGAATCCAACGATACTACACATGTCATACTTTAACTTAAGAAATATGACGATATGCTGCAATAAACGTTTTGGTAATCTGTTTTCGTTGTTACGCAAAATTGGCTAGGAAACAGCGCCAAATTGTTTCTTGTGACGCCAGACTGATCTAAAGAGCTCGTTGTTAAGCAAAGTAATCATAACAATTGCCAAACTGTCAAATTTAAATTCCAAGAACGTGAATTATCCTTATTGTTTATTGTTACTATGTTTTGAAACTTTGCGTAACAACAAAAACAGATTACGAAAACATTTACTGCTGCATATCGTCATATTTCTTAAGTTAAAGTATAACATATGTGGTATCGCTGGATTCGCCTTTCGATTATCTTCCCAAAAGCGTAAAAATATATAGGGTGTTCTATTTAAGATAAGAAAGTTGACGTCACTTTCGATGACACCGGAAATACAATTGAGCTACGGATAACGGCATAAATTAGTTCAGGAAAAATAGAAATCGACCTATTTTTTTCTAAAAACGCTAGCTTCTGTTGTACAAAAGTTCAAAAGGGGACACTTTAAGACCGCACTGTATAAATTCGTAAAAGTATGTTTTTTGTTCTAAATTTATTCAATAGTAAGCTGCAAATGAATTAGTACATAACAATGTGCCTAGTGACGGTTTGGAAACTTATTTAGATACCATCCAATATGCACACTATTTCCCTAATTATAAAATATAAGCTGATAAATATTTCAGATGTGTGAACTTCCATTATATTTTTACTTGTACTTAAATATTTAAACATTTCGCACTATTATTGTCTTTATTGTATA